>JAWQEG010000621.1:362500-817500 GCA_033782935.1 Petrolisthes cinctipes
ATGCCTTTGGTTTGCATAAGGATTACTGACTGAATTTTGTGCTGTGTCTTAATATTTATTCTATTATGGACTTAAGGGGGGGAAGTGCAGTGTTGGTAAATCTGGAGCAATTGATTCCTCAAACTATTCCAAGCAATGGAGTGGTAATTCACAAGGACCTGAATAGCAGCATGCTGAGAGAGAAAAAAAAAAAACTTTTGTTTTAGGCAGAAAGTATTTATTCTGGACGTTTTGAAGGCAACTGCCTCCCTCTTCAGCACTACAGAGTTGAATGAAACATGAAAACAAATAAGTAGCTGACAGGACCCGGGTACGGAGAGGGGAGGGAGGGACTCTGTACTGATGATGAGGGAGGCAGTTACCTTCGAAACGTCCAGAATAAATATTTTCTGTCTAAAAAAATAAGTGGGTTTTTCTCAGTATATTCCAAGCAACAGTAAGCCATTATTTTTGTTAATCTGGTCCTGTTTCCTGGCATGATTTGAAGGAATCAAGATACTCTAATGTGCAGTCGGCGGCAAATGTCCTGTCGCTACATCTGCCACGTCATGAAGTACAGTATTGAAATATAAGTTCCACGGGCTCGTAAACTGAAGAAAAAACACAGAAGTATATTAATTTACCCCCTGGATATCGTTTTTCTGTGTGGTGAATGTGTTTATTTGAGGAGTAACCTTTATTTTATCTTCTAAGAAGTGCTAAATGAGGCGACACGACTTTTGCCGCGATAATAATCTAACCAACTCATTCATCGTACAGAATTACGGGTTTTCATTTTAAGAACCTGTGAAGCTTATATTTCCATACTGTACTTCATGACTTGGCAGATGTGGCGACACGACTTTTGCCGCCGACTGTACCAAAAGTGTAATTGATAAGCAATATGAAAACGAACTCGAGGAAATTGGCGGGTTCACAGAAATGATGTAGTACGTTGTTATGAAATAATCTATCCTCAGCTTTCAACTGTAGCAATATATTTCGTTTATGGGCGGTGTTACGGAAAATCAGCGTGGAAAATGTTCATTAGAATAGAGGTATAAACAAAGAACTTGATTGATTATTAAAATTTCACACACACACATATTGTGATTTGTTATTTTTTCCCACTGTATGTAAGTAAGTATATTTTCGGAAACATGAAACAGACACACTTGAATCGGGCCCCTTGGCTCCCTAATCTAGCATAGAATAGGACGCCCTTCTACACACGACGTCTCATCTTACCCTGTGTTCAATGAGGGGCCCCGTTTCAGATGTCGGCAACTGTACGGGGAATAGGAGAATGGAGGTAGATATCATACTTGACGTTATCTAGCGATTATATTAAAATTATTGACTTCTGTCTGCTTGTGTAACTAGGGTTTGTCAGTTGTTGCTTGTTTATATACCGTATCTGTCGAAAGGTACACAATGACACCTCAATGTATGTTGCTGTCAGTATTGCGTTCAACATGGGGTACTGAATGGTGGGACAGCTATGTAGGTAGGTAGGTAGGCAGGTAGATAGGCAGGTAGGTAGGCAGGTAGGTAGGCAGGTGGGTGGGTGGGTGGGTGGGTGGGTAGGTAGGTAGGCAGGTAGGTAGGTAGGTAGTTAGATAGGTATGTATGCATGTATATAGGTGAATAAATAGACATATAGACAGAGGGACTGATAGATTGAATCAAAGTAAATTATGGCCTATGAATATTCTAAAGGTCCTAAAAGAATATCAACGGGATAATGGGTAAGTTAATGAATAATAAATGATATGATTTGTAATTTGAAGAGCAATGTGTGATATGCCGATTAATGTGTGATTTGATACAGCAATAATTCAGTTATGATAGTATAGCCTTGAAAAATATTTATTATATACGAAGGAACACACACAAAAGAGCATACAAGTCATGTCCATCTATCTTACTGTATATTTCGTCACACTCCTTGGTCTATTCATGCCACTGTGAGGAGGCAGGCTGCCAAGGCTACCACAAGCGGAAAATTAATGACTGCCTACCACCCACACACACCCTCTGACTACAAGCCCCTCACATAAAGTACATTGAGAGGGTACTACATATTTGGTACATAGAGCGCCTTTATTCCCCCATAGTATGCTAGAAAGCAGGACCAAATTAATAAATATAATAGTAATAATTTGGAGGAATACTTTACTCCAGATATACCAATACTATAATACTAACTCCATTAGAAGTAATACTATTATCAACCTATATCAAAGGTGATATCATGATCTACCACTACAAGATGCACAGTTATTAAGTTCAATATGGTAATTGTATCCTAGTGCAATGCAACAAAATTCATACAACACAACAGAGTCCATAATATTATTAGTGAATTTTTGAAACTCGTTAGTCGCATCCCATTACCTCCTCTATCTCTAATTTGTGCCTTCCATTCACCTTCTTTTTTTATCTTTCTTTCATCCCTTTCTACCTTTCACATAGATATACACTACTTTCCACCACCACTCCATAAATATTTTGTGTACAGTACGGTATAGAATTTCAAAAAATTATCTGAATATCTTTTAGGACACGAGCATTTTCAACATGGAGTAAATAACGGGACTGGTTAGGAGGTCTAGGGTCAATAGTGCAGGCATATTCTTTTTTCATACTTCAGTCAACCTGATGTTTCCTCCTTTTCCAGCTAAGTAATTTGACACGTTGGACACTCACAGAATCAAATCTATAGACACAGGATAAAGAAGGGAAGATAAAGGAAATGGTTAATGTTTCATCTGGATCAGCTGTAAACAATGCATGCATCCCCTTGCGGTACAGCCACAATCAAATATCCACTGACACTTTCCTTCCATCGTAGTAAATATCTTGGTAATAAAGAACAACACGTGTATGATTTTGCAGCACCTCATAATAATAATTGAGGGGGTTGAGTTGACGTAAGGTGTTGTAAGATTCTAGTTTGATATGATACTGATTTAATTGCACAATGGAAGAAAGTTGCGGTGGTTATTTGATTGTGGCTGTACCTGCAGCCAAAATAAACACTTCACCGAAAATTTCCTTCCATTACTATTGATAATTTTCTGATAAAGTACTAACATGAGCCTGAAACTATGTTCCTCATGAAATTGACAGAGGTTGTATCTTCATACATTACATTGCTACATATTATGAATATGTTGGGACTCTGTTGGTGTCATGATTACGAAGATGAAAGGTAATTTTCGGTGAAATTATATTTTAGGCTGTAGAGTCTCACATTCACGACAATTATTTATTACCTTATTTCACCTCCTGTCAAGCCCTTTTTATAAATTTTTATACATTTTTTATTTTTATTTAATGGAGTCGGGTTCAGTTCAGTCGTTCTAAGAAATGATGGCCGGTTTTCAAAATATATCGTCTTTCTTTACTACTAAGTGCACAAATATTCTAGTTTATAATATGAGGACAAGATAGAGGGTTACTGATACCTCCAAACTTTACTGATTCCTCCAAACTATACAGCAAACCAGATGCCCAACTCGCATACTAAAATACTTGCCTGTTTCCTAAGTGAGTTTGGACCAACCAATATCAATTATTTTCCACCTTCCTACAGCAACCTACCTAATAAACTAACTTGGTGATCGAAGACTTCTGAATTATTACTCTTGCTATGAATTCTTGTGGTAAAGGAAATCTCCCTTTGAATTTCTTCGCCTACATCTCCAAGCATGCAGCTGTGGGGCCAAAAACACCTGTAGAAGAAGGTATATAAAGCCACTAGGGAAGGGTTATGGTGCAGGTTAACTCCTCACAACCAACACCCAGATCTACCCTTCTTGGTTCAGGTGTAGTATACTATGGTGTCGTCGGTAGGGCTGCAGTTGCTTTCCTCGTCGCCTCATCAGAATTCATAGCTCCAAAATTAACGCAGGATGGCAATAATATAAAACATTCACAGTGTCAACAAGAGGTGCCTAATACAAGTGGCAAGAAATAAGGTCAACGTGATTATCTATTTTTTTTTTTTTTTTGGGGGGGGGGAATTCCCGGAAGGCTGTTCACATCAATCCCAAGACGTTTAAAATTATCTGTTTCATATATTTTACAGGCCAGAATCTGTAAAAGTGGAAATACACAGTATACGATAAATCTGGATTGTTGACTATCATCCCTTCACTCTTTTGATCACCTATTGTTTAGTGTATCGCTAACATTCCTTCATTGTATTGTCCTCTCATTGTTTGTTGATGATACAGACACTTAAAGATTAAAGTTACTAACAATAACAAACAAACTGTTTTTACCTTATAATGCAGGATGCTGAAGGCGATACTAGGTGTGGGTCTCTTCGGGGTACTGGTGTTGGCAGGGTACCCAGAGGATCTCGTGCCTTGTAATGGAGAAAAGACCATGGCAATTAATGAGAGAATTTCCTTCGAGACAACAGGATTCCCGAGAACGCCTTACCCAAATGATGAGTCGTAAGGGAAAGACAGCGAAGTGGAATGATTGATTATTCACATGTTGACATAGATAGAGCCTGACCTGAGAGGGAGTATAGGTGTCTCAAAAGTCTACCGACAAAATTACAGGGTGAATTCCTGACATGATTTCGAACATATATTCCTATATGACTGTTTTCCAATAATTTATAAAAGGAATAAATATTTGAAATTAAATAACATAGCTGAAAAAATTCCTTTGATACTGTGTCTGAAAGACCGACCACGTCAATCCTACCCCTTCATCACAGCCAGTATTGTCCCTGTTTATCACTTCACAACACCGAGTTTAGTAAAGAATAAACAAAACAGGGCTATGTTCTACTGGACAATTGTATTCAGTTGTTTATCCCTTCCATAACACTATTTTCAATCTGAATATGACTTTCAGTTTTCATTGACATTTATTAACAGCATTGAATTATTGTTTCAAATTATATACTATAGATTACAGCACTTTCTGCTAGACAACAGAAATTTCACTAATTTTTTTTTTTTTTCAAGCAGTTGTTTATATTTACCAATAATCTGTTGATCAATTTACTTGTGAAGTTTGTCGGTATAATTTTCAGACACCCTGCATGGTATTAGGAACCCGTAGTCGAGTGTTGCTTCCCTTGTTAACCTTGTCAGAGTGCCTGTGTCGGTTTTTTACATTATATTCTGACTATATCCAGGCTGTTTAATCATCACAAGAGACAATAGTAGGCCCTGCGGGTAGAAATGTACAGTTGCGAACAGATGAAACAGACACACTTGAATCAAGACCCCTCATTGATCATAGGGTAGGATAAGACATTGTGTATATAGGCGTGTTCTAGTCTATGCTTGATAAGAGGCCTGTTTGAAGTGTGTTTGTTTCTTATGTCCACAACTATACCTCGATTTGTCATTTTACCTTGCAATGTCGCATATTACCATGTATCTTAACCATTTGCTTATTATTTTATTAATTTGATTTCACTAAGGAGAAGCAACTGGCATTTCAAGGTTAATTGATGCCATGATCTACTCCAGAGTAAGTATCAAAAGTTCATGCTTGGTGCTATCAGAGAACCAGCTTAATAAATATAAGATCAGGGAAGCAAGTTTGGATATAATGGGGCCCATCTTCGATGATACTTTTCATCAGAAGAAAAAGCATGGGTGAATGTATCACACCCTTCCTTGTTGGACAATCCCCTCACAATAATATAAGTCATTAATGTATTGTATACATAGTTTGTTCTGTACAAAATATACAGCTAATGTGATATCAGCACGAAATATGCTAATGCGATTTTACACCATTATGTTTGATCCAAAGTTTAACGCATTTCAATCAATTAAAGTTGAAATTCAACTTGAAAATGTTTACCAATCTGGCAGTTATTAGTGAAGTTTTAGGACAAGAATAATAAGCCATTTTTTCACAGGTGTACTTGGACTCTGACTTGCGAGCCTGAGGGACAAACCCAACTAGAATTTATAACGAATTCACAGGGTATAGAGGACAGCACCGACTGTACGAAAGATTCTTTGATGGTAGATGATGGTAGCATAACGAAAACGTAAGGAAAATGTTGATCAGTATTAGTCAACTGGTTCATAATGTCATTCGCTCTCTCGTTTTAAATCCTGTTCAAGTAGATTTATGATAAAGGAAAATTTGGTAATTTTCTTTCCACTGTCTATCTGCCTGTCTGTCTTTCTCTCTCACACACACACGCACACACACATATGACTTGTTTTCTACTGTTGCAGATGTGGAACAGACACATTATCCGGTATGATCTTTAATAATCCTGCCACCGTTACCTTCACAAGCGACGGTTCTGTACAAGACAAGGGGTTCAGGTATTTTGTGTGGTGCCGGTTGAAACCAACAACAACACCTCCACCCACCACCACTGGACCCACCACCACTGGACCCACCACCACTCCAACCGCCTCGACCACCACTCCAACCGCCTCGACCACCACTCCAACCGCCTCGACCACCACTCCAACCGCCTCGACCACCACTCCAACCGCCTCGACCACCACTCCAACCGCCTCCACCACCATGTCCACCCCGACAGAACCTGAGTGTATTGCGGATACGACTACTCCTCCAACAACTACTCCGGATTGCTAAGGGCATAGAGATGCTGTTATTATTTGACTCACCAGAGGCCTACTCATGAAACCTTTTATATTCTTCTTCTTCTAATTTTTTAAATCTGACTAATCCAGTGAATGAACATTACCTAACCCGTTTTAGAATCCGAGTCTCTCGATTTTTCCATCAAAACTAAGGTTCATTATATTTCTCGGTCGGTGTCTAGCTAATTCAATCCATATCTAACTATGGTTAGGAATAGTTTAAATTAAGTAGACACCGACTGATAAATATATTAAAGCGAACGAGTAGTTTAGATGGAAAAGGCGAAAGACTCTGATTCTAGAAAGGCCAGACATAAATTTTATGCAATCATATATAATTATGGCCACTTCACCCCAAAAAGAATACACTTACTACTCCTCTGTTCTATTCTTCTTATACTGATCAAGCAGCTTATCTATCCCTCTATCATTCTCTCGGCTTTGGTAAGTCGGGGCCTGCTTGCCATGTCCCCTCACTATTCATTCCATTTGGGGTGGTAGACAAGAACAGTGATGGTATGGTACAGGTACGGTGATTCTATATAGTCAAACAACATAGCCATCCCACTGGAACTGTGCCATCGTCAACACCGCGGATGTTCTTGCCATATTCTCTCACTATTCGTTCCATATTTCCACACTGTTTATGGGAAATGCCCCTATCTGACTGAGGTTTGACCACTTGAACTCACTTGATCACCACATTGCCTCCAGCTTGTAATTTAATCTCGCTATATAATGTACAGTACGTACAATTGAGCAAGTAGATAGTGCAACAAATATCTAGCTGTATAAGGCAACATCTGGCAATTGCTTGTAGAAAGCCCTCGTGTCTCTATGAATGAATCACTGAGAATCCAAAGCTAATGTAAGGTGGAACGTGATTGGCTGAACTTTGAGTGGCTGTGAAGATGTTGCCATATACATCCATACTTTTCTTGCACTTTCTACTTGCTCAACTGTACATAGTAACATACCTACTCTTGTCTCTCGCCTGAAGCGTACGTAAATACTTTACTTACATACTTATCTATAGGCGACCTATGTACAGGACACTCGGAAACACACATGGCTATTACTGCAGAAACAATAATAGGGTGAGAAAAAACATGTCAACAATAATAATAAGAGAGGTTACTTCTGTAAGTAACATTAATAAGTATGTAAGTAAATTAGTACGTATGTACGCATCAGGCATGACAAGTTAAGCTTCCTTCTTACCCCTAATGAGAATGACTCTAATAATGTTTTACTAAAATATATAATTATGGCTGTCTTTGTGTGTATGGCATTATTCATTATTAGTTATTACTTAGTACTGACCGTAATAAAATTTTACTGCAGCATGTACTTATATTGCTATCCCACAGAATTATGAGGGTTCATGAAACAGATCCTTTCCTAGTATTATTATTGAGGTCGACTGTTTCCTGACATTGTTTGGCGAAATCAGTACCTCTCCAGTACACCCACAAATGCCTCATTTTTAGTTCACCGAGCACCCAGCGACAGTCATTGTAGAGTTCGAGCATCTAGTACTGGGGTTGGTGATTACGAATACCTCCCCAGTATCCCAGCTTGTCACAAAAGGCGACTAAAAGTGGCTTTTATTTTTCCAACTGTCCCTTTTTGTAATCTCTTACCGTTTGTGCTTACTGTCCCACCTCTCAAATACCTTCTACCACGGGCGCCATATGACCTGACCTCACTGTTGCGGCGCCAAATATCAATCAATAAATCAATACCGTAAAGGCTCATACCCTCTTTACCATCAAGACCATCTTTTGAAGAGAAGACGACCCTTGTCATTAGCCAAAACACACACACACACACTCACACACAGGGAATATAGCTTAAATATTACATCTCTTAGGAAAGCTTAATTTGAGGTACAGTCGGCAAAAAAAGTTTCGTTACCATCCCTACGTTAATTTTAGCATCGATAAGCGCGGCAGGGTTGGTACTCCGCCGTCTGAGCAGCTGTGCCTCGCGAACCGTGGCAATGACAACTTAACACAAGGCATTCCTTTTCTTTTTATATCAAAAGCTTAACTGATTTTAAATTAAATTTTGAGTGTTCAAGAACTATTACTATTTAACTATTCATCATTAAACATAAAGAAATACGTTTGAGTATTTTAGAACAAGAATAACCTTGAAATACCCAGAAAAATAAGCACTGGGTAAAAGTACGTCATTCCTACTTGCTTGACCATTAGACACTGAGGGGTCCTGGAGGGTGACGGAGGTATATATGACACTCGCGCCCATGGAGGTAGTATAGGTGGAGGCGCCAGTAGGACCTGATTTGTGAAGCCACCAATCTGTCATTTCCGGCGCCTTCAAGATGGCGCATACCTTTGTATGTCAGGTCAGAAGTCCACTTTTACTGAAACATATCTTGGTGTCCGCCATATTGAAGGCGCCGAAAATGACAGTTCGGCGGCTTCACTTTACTCCCCTGGATTAGTGAGCCATGGCGACTCCACCTATACTACCTCCATGCTCGCGCCACACCTGACTCACCAGTCAGGCCTACCAACATTACATCACACTGTTAAAAGGATGGTAACGAAACTTTTTTTGCCGACTGTACAAGTGATAAATTCGACACTAGGGGTTTCTGCTGATTCCTCCAAACTCTTTCATAAAACTGAAACTATACTGAGAGAGTCTGTTTCGCAGCACAGTTTAGGGGATTCAGCAGCCTCCACACTATTACCAGAGAACAGTAGAGCAGAGGTTCCTAAAAATTATATATACGTTTATTTTATTCCTCTCTGGTTAAGAGGCGAACTTCCTTTTGGTAAATTGGAAGGTTACTGAATCCTCCAAACTCTGTTACGAAACAGATTCCCTAATAGTAACATTGTGATGACTTGTTTCCTGTGATAGTCTGGAGGAATCATTAGCCTTCCAAATTTTCCCGAATTTTAACTGGGTATGTGCCATAGGAGCAATTAGAGTCAATCACAGCCCTTCTCGGTGTGCCAGACGTACGACGGATGGTAAACAAATCCTCGCTTCCCCCCTCATTCGAATAAAAGAGAAGAGAATAGAAGAGTGAGAGAATACAGAAAGACAGATAGATAAATATAATATAAAAGAGAAAATAGGAAATTAATTACTAGTATGGTACAAACGTATTAAATAGAACGCAGAGCCCCTCATGAGAGAGAGAGAGAGAGAGAGAGAGAGAGAGAGAGAGAGAGAGAGAGAGAGAGAGAGCGTTCGTTCTACCAGGACGAGTCTCGTTGCACAGTATTATCAGAAAAATGCATAAGAACCAAATACTGTAATTTACCAAGATCACACCTACGAACCAAATTATTTATTTGCATTATAATAAATACGCAAGCGCGCACAAGGAAAGAGGAAGAAGCCACGTAGTAATTTAAAATAATTATCAATAGAGAAAGAAATAGGAAAGAGCGAGGGGATATTTTGATTCGTCGTCTTACACCTGGTAGGCTACCCAAAGAAACTACACTCAGGTGGATTGGTTCTAATTTCTCCTATGAAGCATTTAATGAAAGTATGTTAGGGTATACTTCATATGAGAAGTTAGATTAGAAGATAAGAATGAGATGGCCTGGTGCAAAATGAGGATTTTTAATATGGTAAAATGGCATACCTGTAATGCGATTTCGCCTTTATGTAAAAGCTGGTATTTTTGTCCCCTTACTCTACTCTTGGAAGGAAACAAAAACCCACTGCCTTTAACAAAAAAAAAAAAAAACAACAACCAGTGTATGCTACAACTCTATCCTATAGCTGTATCAACCTGGTCTGGAAAAAAAAACAAGATACCGATGAGGAACAGGACTTGCCTTGCGAATACCAAAAATAAATCATACAAAGGACAAGTCCAGCTCCTCTCCAGTACTGGGCAAACGCTGCCACCACCAGACCAAAGTCGATCAGAGGAACCAAGTGAGCACACACCGGAAGGGTAGCGTAACGTTACTTTAAGAAGGCTCGCGAGCAAGCAACCCAGACTACAGTTCTAACGGGGTACGATCAGTGATTGGAATTAATAATCTACTACTATCTATAAAGGAACACAGTCTATTTGTTACATCAGTGACGAAAATACTCAGACAATTATAAACCTATTTATTTTATCAACCTATTGGTACGAGTACAAAATAACACAATAATAATTTCAGTTCCCCCCTCCCTTGCTAATATTTCCTACTCCCCGTTCTGTCAACTAGGACAGGAACAATTCCTTGTCTGGCCAGTCGACAGAGCTAACCCACATAAATCCAAAAATAAACAATTATTACTATTAAATATTCCCCCCTCCCTTAATACAGGTCCTAATCCCTTTTCTGTCAACTAGGACAGGAACAATTCCATGTCTCGCCAGTTGACAGAGCTAAGTACATATAATAAAACAAAAAAAATATTACATTAAGTATCCCCCCTCCCACAATATCCCAAATAATTCCTAATAATACATTTTTCACCACAAGGCTGAAATATAGTTAATACAATAAAAAAAAATAACATCCTAATCTCAATACTATAATAATGAAAAGATGAAATTGCCAGCAAATGATCGTAATCTTTTGGTACCACGTGGGTCACTTTAAACCAAGGGAGAATGCTATAATGGCTGTCACCCAGTAGACGAGATCAGAATGAGCTTGAGAAAAAAAAAACATACATTACTTACTATGTCTGAATGTGAACACACAATATTCTTTAGTTAGTTTATCCCATCACGGGACTAATAGATTCACCACACTATATTCACAATACACGATATATGATGAGAGCGAGTTAAGCCCCTACCTGTCACCCAGTAGACGAGATCAGAATGAGGACGAAGGGTAGCGTGGTACCACGTTCTTACCTCTTCCACTCTCACTCCCCCAAGCAAAGTAGTGACCAACTTATCTCAATTTCTGGCAAATCCATCAGTTCTACCCTTACTGGTGTATATAGTTACACAACATGATTTAAACATATTAGTGAGCTCATATACATTGCTTTCTCCCTTGTTTAAAGTTTTATATTACTGTAATTTACATATTCAAGGCATGTATTGTTCCGCCAACAAGAAAATGTACTGTCCCGACTTTAGTGCCTAACTAATCTAATTAATTTTCTAAGTAAGTTACAATTAAATTGCAGGTAACAATATAGGAATGTTAGCTTCTTAATTATACATTATAATTATAAATGCAGGTTATTCCCTGTCTCCAATAAATTATTTTACATTCACCTCTTAAATCACCACGTATTTCTCTATCCCTATCAATCTACCTAAGTTTCAATTATTCCTCTCTTTAACCTATTTACCTAACTATAATAATTATTTCTATTATCCATCTATAACCTCTAACTATAAACATTATTTGTACTTTTTCTCATATTAACATTTTGTGTTGAAGAAGCCCACCACCGAGATTATTCGTCAGTGATAATCTCAGCCTGGCTACTCCCTACAATCTTACACTAAAAGCCTATTCTAATACATATAAATATATAATACCCATAAATATCCTAAATAACAATACATATAAAATAGGGGTGTTACATTTACATCAGCACCTCTTTGGTGTTATAAAAAAAAAACAAATTCTACGTTGTTTTGAGTAGTAATGCTCTATTCTTTTTCCTAAGTATAGTAGTAATGCTCTATCCTCACTTTTATAATCTCTCTCTCTCTCTCTCTCTCTTGGGGAAGCAAGGGTTTGTTTACATATTGTCGTACGTCTGGCACACCGAGAAGTCAACTCGGACTGTGATTGGCTCTTGACTCTAATTTCTTGTATGGCACATACCCAGTTAAAATTTGGGAATATGTGGCCGGGACACAACAAAATGTGACTCTACGGACACAACATCCCAGGAGGACAAGCCACTCAAGGATGGCCAACACTAGCCTCAGCAAACGGCGACTAAGAGGAGACCTTATAGAAGTCTTCAAAATATTCAAAGGTTTCAGTAATTGAAATGCCAAAAAATACACGAATACTTTTCGTCATATATATATAAATGTACTGTATATTAAGACATAGTGGAAGAACCTTCCTGCTGTCCTATATAAATTCCATGTTAGTTTTTCCATACTACATGGCATCTTTTCATATCCTGCTTGCTTTCGCTGGAGGGAGTGGTGAGTGGGGAGGAGCCTTCTTCTTTGCTATACTTTCTCTCACTTTTGTAGGTTAGATAGAATAGCAAAATCAAGCAGCACCATAAGGACCAGTAGGTCTGTTGCTGTTTGAATGTCCTTTATATATTCCTTTGCCTCATCTGGTGCGACACCCAATAATCTAGGGGCCTTGCAAGAGTCACGGGCTACTGACAGCTACAGTCCTGAGGTTGAGGTATCAAAAAAAAAAAAGAAGTGAAAATGGACAGGACAGAAGGGAGCCTGCCGCTCCGAAAAAAAGTTAGGTAATACAGCCCGAATACCAACTCCAGTATCAGATTTTGACCTATCAGTGTACACAGGGAGGGACTCCCTGTAAGAGGAGGCATGTTCTAAAATAAGGGAGCGAGCCACTGTAGGAAGAGATTTGTTCTTGTTTGAAAAGCAGGTGCAGGAGTAAACTTCTGGAAGAAGCCATGGAGCCACCCTGGGGACCCACACAGGGCAAATCTGGAAGTCATCAATGCCCATTCCTCCTGACCCGGAAACCAAAGGGCCATAATGTGCGAGGTTGTGAAAGGTAGTACTAAGACATGATATCAGATGACACTGCCAAGCACGGAAAGGAGTCAGGAAGTCGATGTAAGCATTCCAACAACAAACCATAAAGGACTGGCAATGGAGATGAAGAGGTGGCTCATCAGAGTTCACCAGGACACTGGGGATTGGGGATGACCTGAAGGCTCCGGTCGTCAGACGTACCCCAGCATGATGAACAGGGTCTAAGACTCTGAAACGGGCATCCGTGGCAGAGGAGTACACCTCACACCCATAGTCGAGTTTTGACCTAATATGAGTACGGTATAGGAGGAGGAGGAGGGTGACCCGATCAACCCCCCAGGTCCCTCAACAGGTTAAGAGCCTGGAGGCAGGAGACCTTAATTAAACGTAAATGGGGAATCCAAGTCAAACGTTTGTTGATAAAAAGACCAAAAGAGCGAGTCTCCTCGACACAACATATTTGATCACCGTACATAAATAAGTCCAGATTGGGGTGGATGCCTCAGATGCGGCAGAAGTGCTTAATAACCGTCTTGGCAGGAGAGAAGCGAAACCCATGGGAACCAGTCCAATGCGACAATCTGTTGAGGGCAAGCTGCATGCTCCGCTCTGCCACTGACATACGGGAACCAGCAAACCAGATCGCCAGGTCGTCAACGTACATCAAGTTGGCTATACCGTCCGAAAGGGATGAGGCAATGGCATTAATTCCTACTGCTAACAACGTGACACTGAGGACGCTTCCCTATGGGATGCCCTCCTCCTGTGCAACGGATACTGAGAGGGCTGTACCAACCCTCACACTAAAACTACGACCACTAAGAAACTCCGTAAGAAAGCGTGGAAGGCGACCCCACAGGCCATATGCATGGAGTTGCTGTAGGATACCATATTGCCATGTAGTGTCATAAACTTATTCTAAATCAAAAAATACAGAAACCGGGTGTTGATGTCATGCAAAAGCCTCACATGCAGCAGCTACCAACCTAACAAGAGCGACTGTAGTGGAACGGTGTTTACGAAAGCCAGACTGAGACTGAGACAGAAAACCACCTTGTTCCAAGAAGTATACCAGTCTGACATTCACCATCTTCAAAAATAGTTTACAGAGACAGGAGGTAAAGGCAATAGGTCGGTATTTAAGGGCAACACTAGAGTCCTTGCCTGGGCTTGGGGAAAGGAAGGATGGTAGCAGCCCTCCACCCAGAAGGAAAGAAACCTCCCAACTCATGACTGGAAGCCAGAGGTCGAGAGTCACAGCTGGAGACTCTAGCAAAAGCCTCTGCTATGGTGTTGGCCACTGTTAAACCATCCATGATCTTCAATTCCATTGACCTTAAGAACAGTGGAAAACTAGGAGAAAACTACCCGCCATCTTACGGACTCTTCTAAACTCGGGTGAGTGGAGTTTTAGTATTAATTAAAGACACATAGGACTTCCTAGATGGAAGTCATGCCTCTTTTAAAATTCATCTAATCCGAGCCCTTGCCCGTCGGAAGTCCTATAAAAGAGTTGAGTACCCACAATTAAGACGATGGCGAGAGAAAGCAGTGCGCTTCTCCCGCACAGCAGTGATGCACACTGGTGACCACCAAGGAACAGGATGTTTGGGAACGTGGCCAGAAGTATTAGGGATAGAGTTGAGAGCAGCAGAGTGGAGCATATCAGTAAAATATGTTACAGCCTCGTCAGAGCTACCAAAATCTGCTACAGAAGAGACTAAAGAAGTTAGCTCTCTAAGAAACTGCCAGTCATTCTTCTCTAATCTCTACCTAGGAAGACGAGACTGCGGTTCGTACCTGTTAGTTTCTAAAAGTATAGGAAAGTGGTCAATGCCATATAAATCGGGCAACACACTCCAATTAAAATCCAACAGAGCACTGGGTGATCAGAGAGATATATCAATGGCTGTAACAGTCCCCAGTAGGGCTATGAAAATGTGTCACATCTCCCGTATTTAAAACACCTAGCCTCTCATCCTCAATAAAAGAAGCTAATAAAATACCCTTGGGATTGACTGAACTGTCACCCATCCCAACTGGAACACTGGGAGGAAGGAATAGACTGCGCACAGTGTAGGGGCGGTCCATAAAAACCTTAACTGCAACAGCCAGGCTCGTGCATGGAACATCGCGCCGAACTAGGATGGCAGAGCCACCATGGTGACCCTGTCCTTCAAAGGAATTTGACTAAAATGCAGCGTATACTGAAAAACTGCCATGAATGTAGTCCCCAAGCATTGTCTCTTGGGGAAAAACATCTGCCGGAGAGAAGCGAGAGAAAACACGCATTTCCACTGAAGGACCTTGAACAGTGGGCCACTAGAAGAAGAGCGAACCCGAGGAGTAGTACTTGGGGCAGTAATTGGGACCCGTAGACGAGTCTCTGAAGCATCTGATATGTTAGAAGAAGGTGGAGGTATCACTGATACAGGCAGATACATCAACATCCATAATACAGGTAGAAGAGCAGCGGAAGAGAAACTGTATCTTTTGAAGTCACAATATCCGAGGCATCCACATTCACATCACGCCTTTCCGATGTTTCCAAAGGAAGCTTGTGAGGGGGAACATCTGTTGAATCAAGATATTCATCGGAGCCACGAGAACGCTTCTGGTGAAATTGAGAGGAAAATATGGATGAGTCTACAGAGACTGTTGCTTTGCAAGTAGGAACGTCCATGGAGTCAAGTGTTTCAGAGGAACCACGAAGATGTCTTTGTTGCAGCGTGAACCTCTACCACATGGACACCTTTAGTTAAAGCCTGAGAATTATCATCAGTTAAAGGGTCACCAGAATGAGTGTCTGATACAGTTTCCAAGTGAAACCATCTAAACCTTCTCACTAGAGTAAGAAGCAGCTGCTTGAGAGAGTTGAGAGGCTGCTGCAACCGTATGTCCTAACACCAGCATCCTTCTGTCGCCTGAAGTTCAGTTGCCATCTGGGCCCTGGCACTACCTAAGCTGATGAATTGGGAGTTATTCAAGTGAAGGATATCCTGTTCAAGGAGGTACATCTTACATTGGCGAGACCGTAGGGGGTAAGCGTCCCGGCAGTAAAAGCAATAACTCTCTGACTGACATTTAATAGTTGGATGTGAGTCAAGAACACCGGGAACAGTTTGTGCACTTCCTCCTCCCATGACCAAACTCATAACAGGCTTCACCTCAAAAGAGGTGGGGTTGATGTTAATGCGATCTGGGATATGCGAGCCATAGAAAGTGAGGATGATCATATTTTTACTGCCTTTCATCTTTGTTACTTGTTGGACACTATCTGGGCACATAGCAAGAATGTCCTCTTCTGAGAATTCATACAGGTCCTCATTGTGTATACGCCCCTTGCTATAATTAAATGTTCGATGTGGTTTGATGGATTCAAACATGCCATCAGAAGGACACGGGAGTTTGAGGAGCCTCATGGCCTGTGTAAGATCTTTGGCTCTGATTAAAACACCCAAACCGTATATTTTTATGTGGCCTATCGGTAGTAATCCAATTTCTTTATCCAGATACCTAAAAACATGGATGAGATTACCACGTCCCTGCCTGCAGTAAGCCACAAACCAAAAGGGTGTAGAGACGCAGTGCTCCTTAGGGACATGCTCTACAGATTCATCGAAGATGTTAGGGCAGTAGCCATTGTCACTGGAAACTACATTTGTGGAACGCATCATCTGAACCTTACATTGAGTATCCCCCACAGACAGAGAATCTTTTGGCTCAAAAGCTGCTTTGGCAGCAGCATTTGTATTGAAAGTAATATAGCACCGATTAGACTACAGTCACTGTCATAATTGATTCAGATACGAAGAACAACTCTAAAACACTTAAAAATGGAGTGGGTAGTGCCATAGGAAAGGGATGCAGGTACAGTCACAAGCATAAGTTTCTTTACCCCTCTGGCGAGAGTGAGGTCGAAGTCGTGGTTGGAGAAGGGCCTGGCAAACGAACACTGGGAGTCAGTATCTCATGACTGTGTATAAATTGTTGGATTCAAATAAGTGAACACCTCTAAAGACATGAAGCATTATCCGAGCATTATGAACTGGCTTATTTTATGTTCGTCTAGTCCATATCCAACCACGACTTCGACTTCACTCTCGCCAGGGGGGTAAAGAAACTTATGCCCGTGACTGTACATTCGTCAACATTAATGTGATCAAACCGCTAACAGGGTTCGTCAACACAACACCCGACCTGCTGGGTTTTCTCTTATTTGCAGCCTTCTGTATGCCACCACGGCCAGAGAGTGACGTCTCAAGTGCCTGGTGCCGCTCATGGAATAGAAAGTGTTTTTTCGTTATCCATATAATATTGATATTATTATAATGGCCCCAGGAGCCAGGAGCTAGTACCTACCGGGCAGAAGAGGGGACCGTGCGCTGGTTGCGTGGGATGGGTACCCCGTCCCCCACGGGGCCACTCGTTTTATAAAGCAGCCCCAATGGCTCGAAAGTTTGCCCACGACGGTGCTGAGACCACCTTCCCCAATGGCTCGAAAGTTTGCCCACGACGGTGCTGAGACCACCTTCCCAACGTCTCCTGGCCCAGACACCCATCCATTCAACATAGGACGGCTCCTAGAAGGCGGTCCCTCTGGCGGGCAGCACTGTTGGCTCGTACTGGCAGCCTATTGCATGGGAACCATTTATTCTGGTGACCTTACTAGCATGTGAAGCCCTCTCTCCCCTCTAGTCTAGCTCGCCAGGTCTCAGAGACACGCAAGCCCCCCCCACCACGTCAAAGCGGTTCCTGTATTAAGCCACAAACCAAAAAGGTGTAAGAACGCAGCACTCCTCAGGGACATGCTCTACAGAATCATCAAAGATGTTAGGACAGTAGTCATAGTCTCTGTCAACTACATTCATTGATCGCATCATTTGAAGCATACAGTAAGTATCTCCCACAGACAGAGAAAATTTAGCCTCAATTGCTGGTTGGCAGCAGCATTTGTATTAAAAGTAATAAAGTACATATTAGATCAGCATTCACTGTCACAGGTGAGACTGATAAGGAGAACCAATCCAAAACGCTTAAAAATAGTGGATAGCACCATAGGAAAGAGATGCAAATATATTAGTCATTATTAAAGTGTCTAAATTGCTGTAGTCAGACCAAGCTAGGAAACAGTATCAGGTGTGGCCGGTAACTGTACCCGCTGTTGCCACATGTATACAAGAACAAATCATTTTGGAGAATGGGATAACTGCCAACATTTTCTATAGGCTAATCATTTCAATTTGTAAACTTAACCTAAAATATGATGCCCAACATAATTTTTTGTTCTTTAATTTTTATTCATATTACCAACATAAGTTTAGATGGTTAACTTTTGTACAGTATATTATAATGAATCGACCTTTTTTCCACGCCACCATAGAGGTAAAAGCCTTGGTGCGATTTTTTTTTTTTTTTATAGAGGTTTCCCCTGGAGCCCTATTCCTCTCTCTGATCGTGAATTTAATCAGACAATTCCTCATATGAACTGTTATCAGATATATTGATCACGAGTGAATCCACCATGTGATCAACTGCAATATCTAATTTTGCATAATTTATCTGGAGCTCCTCAGCATGCTTTACTGCCTGTATCCAGTTGGAGCGTGTGACCTGTAGCAATGCTTCTTTGACGAGAGGCTTGAGGTCGACCATTTTGAAATGATTTTTCTTGGCTATGTAAACTTCCTCAAAAAAGTATTGGCCCTCTTTTTGCGGGAAACAATGTGAAAAATCAGCTATGTGATCTAATACACGCCCGAGACCAAGTAGCACATGTTGGTAGCACTGAAATCTCAGTAGCCATGTGCCACTTATGCACACCCATTGGTTCACAACATAGTTTTGAACCATGATACCGTGACGTTTGAAACTGAAGCATCTTGATGGCCCATGTTGGTGTAGCTTTACTTAGTGCTACAGTTCTACACGTCTCAGTATCATGGTTCACAGTGAGGTTGAAGAGGCGTCAATAGATTATATTGTAGTGAACCAAGCACCTTACGCTTCCCATTCTCCACCTGGCTGACGCTCACGCATCTTCAACTTCACTTGTCTGCCTGTGCGCGGGCGCCTACCAGCCAAGTTTGCCACGTACCTGGCTGACCGTCGGTCACTATTCCACCACCAAGCCATCAAGACTCAAGACGCCGCGTGCCTCTCTCTACACACTCCACCACTACACAAGATACAACACATCACCAAGGCAGGCGGGTTGGCCCACAACAAGGTGCTTGGATTCAACATATATCTCTACTGCATTGCTGTGCTTGTACCATACCAAATAAATTGTACATTGTATTCGAGTCTGTTCACCTCCGGTAGTAACACAGTCCCTTGTTGTTACAATCGGTGACCCCGGAACTATACAACTCATTTACTAGTCAGTTTCCCAGCAAACCAAGTTACCTACACCCTTCCACGCTCTACGAGCTGCCTACGACGACACTCCACTTCTGCCGAGGCCATACGTTCAACCACCACGTGATTCGCTACCCTGCACTAAGGTATCCCTCACACACTTACACTCTACCCTCCTTGTTGTTTGTATTAATATCGTCTCCCCAGTGTTGTACCCCCTCCAATAATTATCCAAAACATAACGCTTCCCGTATATTTCCTTCCTTTCCTAACTCTACCCATGCACGTCCTTTCTTTCGGCCCCTTTCCTCCTGCGTTCCTCCTAACCTCTACCTACTCATCCCATTCGTTACGTCCTCCCCATATCCCCATGTGCTACCCTTGCTGCCCTCCCTTTGTTCCTTTGTGCCCCTTAGTTGTTCAATTCTTGCCCGCCAATTTTCCATAGTTGCCTAGAAATTTTCCACCCAGTCTCCCTACCTCCCTCTCGTGCCTTAACGCCACTCTGTCCCTCCACTAACCCTATCGCCTTTGTACCCCCTAACGACTTCCCACACACACACAGACTACCTTAGGGGTGCCTTATTTCTCACTCACCAACTCTACATGCCACGCACCAACCTCACATACTCTCACTCACCATCTCTACGTGCCACGCTGTCCCAAGCTCACGTACCCACCTTCGACCTACCTCATGTGCTACGCACCAATCACACGGACCCTCGTCTACCATCTCTACATGCCACGCTGCCCCAAGCTCACATACCCATCGTCGATCTACTCTACGTGCTACACACCAAGCTCACCTACGCTACACGTACTACCTCTACGACTACTTGATTTCAAGCTCACGTAACCTACAACGCTGTATTCCTCGTGCTACGCGTCCCCAAGCTCACGTACACTACAGCCACCTCCTCCGCGTGCCTCGCCATCCTTAGCGCACGTACCCACAACGATGACATCCCCTATGGCCGACGACGTCCTCACCTACAAGGTAGCTACACAAACATTGTACACTTTCCCCCCATTATTATTCTTGCTCCATGCCCCCAGTGCTCTCACCCCTTCACCATTAGTAACGAAATGTCCCCCATTTCATTTCCCTTCCTAGCCACGTTTTCCTCCTACTAACCCCACACCTGCCACCCCTCATACACACCCCAACTACCTCCTACGCCTCTCTACCTCATTTCTCCTCCCCCATATCGTTCCCGGTCTCCACACCCCGTCTCGCTACCCACCCTCTTTGACCCAGTTTTCTTCCCCACCATGTGTTACCCTCCTTAGGTTCCTAGCCGATCAGTCTCACTTTTCCCCACAACTCCCCCATTTGTTTTCCCTTATTTTTGTCTCCCCCATTTCATTCCCACCCTAGCCCCACGTGCTCCTTCTCCTCAACACTCCACATTTCACACCCCGTCGTCCCTATATTTTTTTCTCTCCTTCCCTACTATCTTCCCATTATCCCTACCACGTGGCTACACCCAATTAACCCCTGTCTCTCCCGTCTTTTTTGCCCTCCACGTGCCCCCCACACATTACGTCCCCAGTGCCCCCCTAGCCCTCCCAACTCGCTCTCCCCTGTGTACTGCCATCCTCACATCGCCCACGCAGCACTCCGGCCACCCCTATAGCTCTCTATTACTTTCAGTTTCACTCTTTGCTATGGCAACTAACACCGACACCAATCTCTCTTCTCCTGACATGTCTCTTCCACACTCCTCCAACGCATCCTCTCCCATACAGATAAACCCTTCCTTCAACACACACTCTTGGTTCTGCCATATGAAAGCGGTGTGGCGCTGCTCGACCTTCTCAAGCGACCAGAAGTTCCAGGCAGTACTGCATTCCCTACCTGACGAAGTGTTTGACACTATCTCCCCAATGCTTATTCAAGACACCACCTACGATAACCTCAAGGAGGCCATCATATCGGTGCATGGTATGACTGAGGAACAGTACCTTAAGGCCCTCGAGGACGTACAACTGGAGGGGTACCGCACTTCGGCTCTGTTGCGACATATGCAACAACTGAATGATAAGACCGCCAAACCATTCACGGAAGCTGTCCTCAGGAGCCGCTATGCCAAGTCACTTCCTAGTACCATCCAACCCCACCTTCAGGCGCAGCAGGACCTCCTACTCCAAACTTGCTGACAGCCCCGGCGCGTGGCCCTCACAAGGCACCATCGCCAACATCATCACACCACCTAAGCCCGCCGCTCCACTGGCAGTGTTACCTCCACCACAACAACACCTACCTCTACCACTATCACAACAATACCAACACCTTCCCCCTACACAATACCACCAAGGGATACCCACAACCCAACCCCACTTGACTCTTCCTACACAACACCACCAGACGCTACAGCCAGCCCAACCACACCATACTCTGCCACCACAACACTACCAACGCACTACACCTCAACCCCAACAGCAACACTTCCTCAACAACAGTTTTTCCCACCTACACCCCAACAACTTAACCTACCACCTACACAACAACAAGTCGACACACAAACACATGCTCTCAACATAGTCTTACACACCCTTCAACAACCACCAACATCAACAGTATGCGCCACCACCACACATACTACTTCCAACCCCGCGACAACCACCTCCTACCACACCTCAACGACAATGGCAACCTTCTCAACTGTGTGTGTACCACCAGAGACTCGGCCACACCGCACGTAACTGCCACCCCTCTTGCCAGTGGAGTTCTTCCAACCGCCAGATCTCCAGACCTATGCAGGGAAACGAGTAAGGCACTGGCAAGACAACGTCCTCCACGCTACCACCCGCACCACACCGAAACACTCAGGGCCTAACAACAACACACATACATCACATCACCACACTCCACCTGCCACCGACTACAACACGGAAGCCAACCTCACTACCACGACCCTGAGACCCATGCAGCAACAGTCAGCCAGCACCTTCCCCTCAACTCATCACACCGCTCGCACTCGGGCAGCAACAACTTCCTTGTCAACTCTGGTTCGGAGGTGAGCGTTGTTCCCCCTCAGGAAAAAGACAGGAAGAGCCAGGCATCCACTGCATACGACCTCCTTGTCGCTAATAAGTCTCCCATTGCCACCTATGGTACAAGGAGTAGGGGTGTGACACTCGTTAAGCAGGAATACGTTGTTTGGCCATTCGTCGTGGCTGACGTGCAGGCACCAATCCTCGGTCTTGACTTTCTAACCGCTCACGACCTGCTCATTGACGCTAAAAGACAACTACTGTTACACCAACCGAACTTCGGGTTAAGCAACACCGCACAGACGTTTCAGAAGTTCATGGATAAGGTGCTGCGGGGTTTAGAGTACACAGTGGTGTACGTCGACGACATCCTGGTCGCATCACACACCCACGTGCAGCACCTGAAGGAACTCTTCAGCCGCCTGCAGCTGTATGGACTCGAGATCCACCCCTCCAAGTGCATCATAGGGGTAGACCACCTCGACTTCCTCGGCCACCGCATCACTCCCAACGGCATCACTCCACTTCCACAGAAGGTAGAGGCCATGAGAGTTCCCCCTACCTACGACAACCAGGAAACTCAGGGAATTTCTGGGGGTGGTCAACTATTACCACTGGTTTATTCCTCACATCGTCTCTGCTCTCGCGCCCCTCCACAACTTACTCAAGGACTGAAGAAGGCGTCACAGAAGAAGCTCGTCTGGCCCCCAGCAGCCGAGGAGGCCTTGACCGCTATAAAAAGGAAGCTGGCAGACACCACACTCCTAGCTTACCCTACACCGCACGCACCTACTTCTATATATACAGACGCCTCAAATGAAGCCATTGGTGCAGTCCTGCAGCAGGAAGTGGACTGGGTACTCAAGCCCATATATATATATATATATATATATATATATATATATATATATATATATATATATCTATATATATATCTATATATATATCTATATATATATATATATATATATATCTATATATATATATATATATATATATATATATATATATATATATATATATATATATATATATATATATATCTATATATATATCTATATATATATATCTATATATATATCTATATATATATATCTATATATATATCTATATATATATATCTATATATATATCTATATATATATATCTATATATATATATCTATATATATATATCTATATATATATCTATATATATCTATATATATTTATATGTATATATATATATATATATTTATATTTATATATATATATATATATATATATGTATATATATATATATATATGTATATATATATATATATATATATATATATATATATATATATATATATATATACATATATATATATATATATATATATATATATACATATATATATATATATATATATATATACATATATATATATATATATATATATATATATATATATATATATATATATATATATATATATATATATATATATATATATATATAAAGAGGCATCAGCATCCACCAGGAGACTGGGGATTGGGGACGACCTGAAGGCTCTGGTCGCCAGACGTACCCCAGCATGATGAACAGGGTCTAAGACTCTGAGACGGGTATCCGTGGCAGAGGAGTACACCTCACACCCATAATCAAGTTTTTCCCTAATAAGAGCACGGTATAGGTGGAGGAGGGTAACGCGATCAGCCCCCCAGGACGTATGATTGAAGGAGTGTTAATAGGTTAAGAGGATGGAGGAAAGAGAACTTAAGTGAACGTATATGGGGAGCCCAAGTCAAACGTCTGTCAAAGAGAAGACCCCAAAACGAGTCTCCTCGACACAACGTATCCGATGACCATACATGAATAAGTCCGGATGGGGGTGGACGCCTCGGATGTGGCAGAAGTACAGAGCAACCATCTTGGCAGGAGAACCAGCCCAACGCAACACCCTGTCAAGGGCAAGCTGCATGCGCCGCTCCGCCACTGACATATAGGAAGCAGCAAACCAGACCGCCACGTCGTGAACGTACATCGAGTTTGCTATACCGTCTGGAAGGGATGAGGCAATGGCATTAATTGCTACTGCAAATAATGCGAAACTGAAGATGCTTCCCTGGGGAATGCCCTCCTCCTGTGCAAGGGATGCTGAGAGGGCTTGGGGAAAGGAAGGATGGTAGCAACCTTCCACTCAGAAGGGAAGACACCCTCCAGCCAGATTCTGTTATATAAACCTAGAAGAAATGAGATAGCCTCCTCACTCAAGTGTCGCGACATTGCATATGTGATGTTGTCTGGCCCAGGAGAAGTGTCGCTGCAGAGAGAGAGAGCAGAGTGCAGGTCTCTTCAGGGTGAATATATGGTGATAACTTTCAATCTCCTTCTCCGAGAAATCCAGAACAGTGTGCTGCTGGGCTCTCAACTCATGCCTGACAGCCAGAGGACGAGATTCACGGCTAAAGACTTTAACAAAAGCCTCCGCCATGGTGTTGGCCACTGTTAAACTATCCATGAACTTATTTCATTGCCTTTAAGAACAGGTGGAGAAATAGGAGAAAACTTCCCCGCCATCTTACGGACTCTCCTGAACACTTGGGTGAGTGGAGTTTTGGTATTAATTGAAGATACATAGGCCTTCCAAGATGCACGTCATGCCTCTTAAAACTCGTCTAACTCGAACCCTTGCCCATCGGAAGTCCTCTAAAAAAGTTGGGTCACCACAATTGCGACAAAGGCGAGAGAAAGCAGCGTGTTTCTCCCACACTCCAGTGGTGCAGACTGGTGACCACCAAGGGACAGGACGTTTGGGAAAGTGGCCAGAAGATTTAAGAATAGAGTTCAAAGCAGCAGAGTGGAGCATATCAGTGAAATATGTTACAGCCTCGTCAGAGCTACCAAAATCTGCTACAAAAGCGACCGAAGAAGTTAGCTCTCTAAAAAAAACTGCCAGTCAGCCTTGTCTAATCTCCACCTATTAAGACGAGACTGTGGTTCATACCTGTTATTTTCTAAAAGTATAGAGAAGTGGTCACTGCCATATAAATCGGGCAACACTCTCCAAGTAAAATCCAACAGAGCACTGGGTGAGCAGAGGGAAATGTCAATGGCGGTAAAATTCCCAGAAGGGCTATTAAAATGTGTCTCATCTCCCGTATTTAAAACCCCTAATCCGTCATCCTCAATAAAAGAAGCCGATAAAACACCCCTGGGGTTGACAACACTGTTACCCTACAGAGGATGATGACCATTAAAATCACCCAATAAAATAAAGTGAGAGGGAAGGTCCCGTACAAGAAGGTTGAGATCACCCCTCTCAACTGTAACACTCGGAGGAAGTTATAGACTGCACACAGTGAAGGGGTGGCACATAAAAACCTTAGCTGCGAGAGCCTGGAGCGGAGTGTCAAGCTCCAGGCTCGTGCATGGAAGATCTCGCCGAACTAGGATGGCAGAGCCACCATGGTGACCCTGCCCTTCAAATGAATTGGAATAAAATGCAGAGTATGCTGGAGGACTGGCACGAATGTAGTCCCCAAGCATTGTCTCTTGGAGAGAAACACATGCAGGACAAAAGCTAGAGAGAAGAACGTGCAGTTCCTCCCAAGAAGCACGCAAGCCATGGCAATCCCACTGAAAGACCTTGAACAGTGTTACTTTAATATGGATTTTTGGGAAGCCTCACAGAGGGACTTCCCACTACCACCTTGACCTGAGAGTTTACTCAAACGATAAGTTTTGTCTAATCCTGGGCCACTAGAAGAAGAGCGAACCCAAGGAGGATTCCGAGGCGTCCACCCCGATCCGGACTTATTCATGTATGGTCATCGGATACGTTGTGTCGAGGAGACTCGCTTTTTGGGTCTCCTTTTTGACAAACGTTAGACTTGGGTTCCCCACTTACGTACACATAAGGTCTCTTGCCTCAAGGCTCTTAACCTGTTGAGGTTCCTGGGCCATATGTCCTGGGGGGCTGATCGGGCCACCCTCCTCCGCCTATACCATGTTCTTATTAGGTCAAAACTCGACTATGGGTGTTCATCATGCTGGAGTACGTCTGACGACCGGAGCCTTCAGGTCGTCCCCAATCCCCAGTCTCCTGGTGGACGCTAATGAGCCACCTCTTGATTTCCGTCGCCAGTCCTTGATGGTTCGTTGTTGGCATCGATTACATCGACTTCCTGACTCCCTTCCCTGCTTGGCAGTGTCATCTGATATCATGTCTCAGTACTACCTTTTACATTCTCGTACACAATGGCCCTTTGGCTTCCGGGTCAGGAAGGCTATGCAGGAGATGGGCATTGATGATTTCCAGAATTGTCCTGTGAGGGTCCCTAGGGGGGCTTCATGGCTTCTTCCAGAAGTTTTCCCCTGCACCTGCTTTACAGACAAGAAGGAATCTCTTCCTCCTCCAGTGGCTCGTTCCCTCTTTTTAGAACATGCCTTCACTCACAGGGAGTCCCTCCCTGATGGGTCAAAGTCTGATGCTGGAGTTGGCTTTGGAGTTGTCTTTCCTGACTTTTGCCTTGGCGGTAGGCTCCCTTCTGTCATGTCAATTTTTACTGCTGAGTTCTCGGCCATTTTATATGCCCTCCAAGTGATTTTTACTCTCCCTCAGCCTTCGTTTACTACCTTTAGCGATTCCTGTAGTGCCTTGCAGGCCATGTGCAATTTTAACATGCATTTTTAACTCTTCACATCCCCTGGTGTTGGCCATTCTTAAGTGGCTTGTCCTCCTGGGTCATCGTGGCCGCAAAATTCACTTTTTGTTTGGTCCCCGGTTATGTGGGTGTCGATGGGAATGAGCGGGCTGACGCCCTGGCTAAGGCTGCGGTCTCCAATTCTCGGCCTCCTGCCAGGCGTCATCCTGTTCCTGCAGTGGACCTTCGACCCTGCACAGATGCTACCATTCGTTCCTGCTGGCAGGACAGATGGGACGCCGTCGGGGCTAACAAGTTCCGCCATAGCCTTGGTTTGTGGAACTACAGTGGCCTGTCCCGCCGGTGGGAGACGGCTCTTGTCCGTCTCCGCATTTGCCACACATTATTGACATGGTTTTTTAATGAAGAGGGCTCACCCTCCCTACTGTGATGATTGTCTGGTCCCTTTGACAGTACGGCATCTTATTGTCGAGTGTCCCAGCCTTGGGGACCTTCGTCGTAGGCACCTCTCCGAGTACCAGGTGGGTGACGGTTCTTACAGTCTCTCCCAGGTGCTCGGGGAGGAGGCTTGTACTGTGGGAGGGAACACCCTCTCCTATGTGGAGGAGGCTGGCCTTCTCCACAAAATATGATTTTATGATATTTATGGTTTTTTAGATGATTTTATGTCGACGGGTTCTTTTAGTAATAATGTGCTTTTTGGTTTGTGGTTCTTTTAATCATGGTGCCAATCCCTTTCGGGTGTTGATGTTTTATTAATTATGTAGATGACAATTTTATGTTGGGCGGTATATGACCTTAGCTGTTGCGCCGCCAGATGCATAGTTGCATCAAAATTAATCAATCAATCAATCAATCTTGATTCAACAGATGATCCCCCTCGCAAGCTTCCTTTGGGAACATCGGAGGGGCGTGAAGTGAATGTGGATGCCTCGGATGTTGTGACTTCAAAAGATTCAGTTTCTCTTCTGCTTGAGCAGCAGAGTGATTCTTCAACCTGTATTATGGATGTTGATGTATCTGCCTGTGTCAGTGATACCACTACTGTACAGTACAATACCAACGTACTTGTTTCTAAGAATATTCCTGTTCATCTACCTTCTCCTTCCTCTAACAAATCAGATGCTTCAGGCACTCGTTTACAGGTCGCAATTACTGCCCCAAGTACTACTCCTCGGGTTCGCTCTTCTTCTAGTGGCCCAGGATTAGACAAAACTTATCGTTTGAGTAAACCCTCAAGTCAAGGTGGTAGTGGGAAGTCCCTCCGTGAGGCTTCCCAAAAATCCGTATTAAAGTACTTGGGGCAGTAATTGGGACCCATAGACGAGTCCCTGAAGCATCTGATATGTTAGAAGATGATGAAGGTATATGAGCTGGGATACTATTTGAAACAATTACATTGGTATTGTCCTGTACAGCAGTGGTATCACTGACACAGGCAGATACATCAACATCCATAATACAGGTTGAAGAATCACTCTGCTGCTCAAGCAGAAGAGAAACTGAATCTTTTGAAGTCACAACATCCGTGGCATCCACATTAACTTCACGCCCCTCTGATGATCCCGAAGGAAGCTTGCGAGGAGGAACTTCTGTTGAATCAAGAGATTCATCAGATCCACGAGAACGCTTCTGGTGAAATTGAGAGGAAACTATGGATGAGTCCACAGAGATGGTTGCCTTACAAGAAGGAACATCTATAGAGTCAAGTGCCTCAGAGGAATCACGAAGGCGTCTCTGTGGCAGTTTAGGTGACTTAAGTTTCCTTTTTGGAGAGCGTGTGGCAGCGTGAACCTCTACCACATGGACACCTTTAGCTAAAGTCTGAGAATTGTCATCAGTTGAAGGGTCACCAGAATGAGTGTCTGATAAAGTTTCCAAGACAGAGAAACTATTATGTAGAGTAACCTTAGAAACGCTCTCACAAGAGCAAGAAGCAGCTGCCTCTTGAGAGGGTTGAGAGGGTGCTGCAACCAATTTAGGGCGAAGGGAGGAGGCGTATGTCTTCACACCACCATCCTTCTGTCGCCTGAAGTTGAGTTGCCGTCTGGCACTACCTATGCTAATGAATTGGGTATTAGCCAAGTGGAGGATATCCTGCTCAAGGAGGTACATCTTACATTGGCGAGAACGCAAGGGGTGAGCATCTCTGCAGTAAAAGCAGTAACACTGGTTGGGGCCGAAGGGGCGCCCAAACCCTTAAAGTATTGTCCACATCATTACAGGCAATACCCCCCTACGGGGCAAGCACGAGGGATAAAATGAATACAGTGATAGCTGTCTAATATCCAAAGGATAATATATATTCAGTAGTCTATCCCACTACGATGGCGAACAAAAGACAGTGCCTTTATTTAAAGGATATAATGTAACAGATATTCTAATTATATTTCTTTGTGATTACTTTTCAACTAATCACCTACATTTTTCTTACCCTCTTCCCCCTCACCCTCGCCTCAAATCATCACATTTCTTCTCTTCTATATCCACCTACGTTAATGCAGTATGCACTTCTTTAAACCCGGGTTCTTCAAATTACGGGTCCCGAATTCCTCCAAACTGGGTCGCAGGCTCACAAAAATAAATACATGAATAACATAGAATAATAATGTTCGTGACAATAAAATAAATATGAAGTTCATACATGAATCCACCTAACTTATTTTTATAATCGAATATTCATATATTTAATTATCAATAAAACAAAATCATTGCACAAATATTAGCCTTCTTGAGAGAGAATGAGAAAGAGAGGGAGGGGTAGGTGAGGTAGTGCTTATAATTCTGGTTAGAATTTCTTTTAATCATAAATATTGCGTTTCAGTTTCTGGCCTTGTATTTTCTTAGGTTGATAATCCTGGTAATTTGTAAAAGATCTTTCTGTATGGGTCGCGAGAATGATGTCATAGTAAAAACTGGGTCACGACTGAAAAAGTTTAAAGAACTCTGCTTTAAACTATTGGTGATTCGATACCGTTCACAGTGTATGCTTCATTCATTCCTCCTGACACACGTCTTCTCTACCTGATCTTTCGTTACCCTACCACATTACCTCCTATATAGCTCCGCCCACATTTCTCTTCTCTTCTCCTACTAACATAACTCCTCCCTCCACCTGCAACTGTTGCCAGATCCGACGAGGCCCAAACCAAGTCGCTGGTGGAAGAAGTGTGGACCCTTGATCTGTCCGGAGCTGTACCTCTTCTCCCACGGGGCCACTTGTTTTAAAAAGCAGCCCCAATGGCTCGAAAGTTTGCCCACGAAGGTGCTGAGACCCCCTTCCCCAACATCTCCCGGTCCAAGCACCCAACCATCCAACACAGGACGGCCCCTAGAGGGCAGTCCCTCTGGAGGGCAGTGCTGTTGGCCCGTACTGGCAGCCTAATGCATGGGAACCATTTAGTCTGGTCTCTCACTGGTGACCTTACTAGCATGGGAAGCCCTCTCTCCCCGAAATCGGGGCAGAGCAGGGGCCAGAGCCCCCTCTAGTCTAGCTCGCCTGGTCTCAGAGACACACAAGCCCCCCCCCCCCCCACACACACCACCACATCAAGGTGGTTCCCGTTGGGAAGAGAGAGAGAGAGAGAGAGAGAGAGAGAGAGAGAGAGAGAGAGAGAGAGATTGGAGTGCAAAGATAGTTATGAATAAATGTTTAATGCACATACTGTACATCGCTTAAATATCCTTCATGTACACTGCTAACGCAATCCTTTATAAATTCTTTCCCGTAATTATGGTTATAATAGCAATAATATGAATTTGGACAAATAATTAATAAACAAGTGTGAAATCCAGGGGGAAAATCTTAGCAACATTTTTTTTATTGTCCCTTCTATATGTCTGCTTCCTTCTTGCATCCTATCAATAACTCTCCATTTTTCTCATCAAACCGAGTCTTCCAGGCCTACGACTATCTTCTTCCTTCATAAAATATTAGCAAATGTAATGTGCTACGGAGTTACTGAAGGCAATTTTTAATTATATATGAAAATAAAACTTTGAAATAATTGGACAGCATAACACTTCTGTGTATTAGAAGGTATACACAAATATAGAAACCACAACTCTCGTATAAATATAATACTTTGGCAAGAAAGGAGGAGAAGCGAACTTGTGACAGAAATATGCAATGAAAGCCATCATTGAAACTGTTAAACATAGCATTCGTTACGGGCTATTTGAATCTTCATAACCAATATATTTTACATGCAATGAAACACTTGAGTAAGACACCTTATTTACCTGTTCGAGAAGAATTAAATGTGGGCTTGGTGCTTAGGTTTCCTTAATAAAAATCAATCGAAAATAATAAACATCACGTTAGTATCATGTAACCAGACGGCAGTGTAATCACTTTGTAAAATATATTACATTAAACAATCATTGAAATATAACACTGATACATTAATTTTTTAATAAGTTTATTTTATAATTATTCACGACGAGTTAGGCAATTCAAACCATCCAAGCCTGTATGTGACCCATGTTGAACTAGAACCTGCGACTGGCCAAGCAGACAATGACCAATGCCCTTTGCTACTTAGGGGTCAGAAATCCTGCAAAAGACACTTCTATCAAAGATATGACAAGAAGCAAGCACTATATTCAGTAAGTATTCATACAAATCGCGTTTCAGTAATACTACAGTACATTAAGAGCATGTCACCAAACAGCTAAAATCTGATTGAATATATGAAACACGCAGTCTGTTTTGTTATAGCTGAAGGTTATTTATGAAAGGAGATTGTTTTCTCCAATTAACACTCTTTTTGGATCAGGAACAATGTTTCGAGTCGCAAGAAGCCCACGATCCAGAGGTTGGTTTTGAAAAGACACAGCTACATAAGGAGAGAGCGAGAGAGAGTTAATTTAACATTTTTTTTCTTTTCACAAACAACGAAGGCTGAAAAGGTTTCACACTAGTTGTGCTAATGGCGACGAGAGTCGTTAGATTGTGGTGAGTGCAAGGATAATTTGGAATAAATATGGAGTCTATCAGTGACAGACGAGAGGCTTGATTTTGTGATGTGTCGCTTAGGAATATCACTTAGAAATATCAGAGAAAAATATTAATACACCTTTCCTAAATTACTGGTGGGTAGGAAAGGGTTAAAGGCATAAAAAAATAGAAACATAACTATGGTCTCACAGCAAGAGAGAGAGAAAGAGGGGGGGGGGGGGGATAAGGGACCGATTGATATTAGGCGCCGCAACAGAGAGGTCATATGGCGGGGGGGGGGGGGTAAGGAGAAGGAGTACGGAAAGAGGGGTAGGAGGGGAGAGAGGGATTGAGATTAAGATTAAAAAGTATGCTTTTGTTTTGCGTCGAGTTAGGTAACTAGGATCACACAGCCACGCCGATAATAAATACAGAACGGGATAGAGAGGTGGGACAACAAGCACGTAGAAAATATTAGGAGAGGAACAGGGGAAGGGAGGGAGTCTAGGGAGAGAGAGAGAGAAGGAGGGAGGGAGGGAAGAAGCAAGGGGAGAGAGAGAGAAGGAGGGAGAGAAGGAGCAGGGGGAGAGAGAGAGAAGGAGGGAGAGAAGGAGCAGGGGGGAGGGAGAGAAGGAGCAAGGGGGAGAGAGAGAAAAGGGGGGAGACAGAGAAAAGGGGGGGGAGAGAGAAAAGGGGGGAGAGAGAAAAGGGGGGAGGGAGAGAAAAGGAGGGAGGAGAGAAAATGAGGGAGGAGAGAAAAGGAGGGAGAGAGAGAAAAGGAGGGAGAGAGAGACAAGGAGGGAGGGAAGGAGCAGGGGGGAGAGAGGGAGGGATGGATCAGGGGGGAGAGAAAGAGGGAGGGAGAGAAAGAGTGGGACGGGAAAGGAAGACGTTTCTTAAATAACAGTTAACACACAAAAGTAATAGAGTCAATAAAACTTACATGAATGGAGGGATAAATCACGGTATTCAAAGAATATCGCATCAAGGCAAGTAAATAGCTACAAGTAATTGAGAAGAGAGCGAGGATAGGAAACCGAAGATATCGTACATGTGGACATGGGTTCAGTGATACCAGATCAAATATTGTTAAGGTGAACCTGAGGTGTCCAGGAATTCTTGAGGGCAATAGTACATACTGTTAGGTAGAGTCCCTGTGATATGATTGTTATATTAATCTATTACTGTATTTCTGTGTATTAGTGTATTGTATTGATTTATGTGTCGGTGTTTTGATGTATTAAAAGTTAATGGGTTGTTTATTGGTGAAGATATGTGAAGTAATTTCACGTGAGTTGTGGGTTTCAAATAAGCCTCAATTCAAATTTTGAAGTAAAATAGCAACCTTTGTTAATATTAGCAGGTTTGCTAGAGGGGTATATAAACTCTGGATTTGGGCAAAATAGTCACCAGATTATGCGTCCAGACTTTGTATCGTCCAGACCTCGTCCTCTATGTGCACAGCGACAACAGATACCAGTACTGTCCGTGGAGTTACCTTGGTGTACCGAGGCCTCTTACTAGCAGTACTCTGTTGTCTCTTTGCCTTGCCTTTGTAAAGTAAAAATAAAGTAAATTTGCAGCGTTTTGCTGCACTGCTGTGCTGCACCTTCAGTGTTTTGGTTTTTGCTGGAGGACAACCAGTAGTTTATGGTAGATAGTAGTTAGTTGTTCCCCACACCAGACCCGCAGCACTCGCTGCCCCAGGGGAAACCCTGTGGTAGGGAGACCCAGTAGTCTGGTGCGTCATTTGGGCACCTCTTTTTCTTAAACTGCTTTTTCTTCCATAATTTCCGTGCGACCTCCTGGGCCTACGGTTGTCTCTTGGCTGAGCAACGGTATTCGCTTGGGAGGTGGGTTCTAACTACACCACCCCTCGCATTAGGCAGGTTCGGTGGTGGGGAAGTTCCTTCTGCACAAACTCCGATCCCCTAGCTGGTACAGGAGGACGCCGCCAGGCTACCACTAGGGGGGTGGCGAGTAAAGGTAACTTTTATTCCCTAAATTATTGTCCATTCTGGGGGGTTGATACAATAGTTAAGGGAGTTAGGTAAGTGTGCTAGGAGAGGGGTCGGACGTAGTCCGATGCCCCAGATGGATGATCCCCTGACTAGCCTCCCTCCTCCTCAAGGAGGGAGGTTAACGACCAAGGACCAAACTAGGACAATGGCAGACAATAATGGAACGCCTACATCAGACAGACAACGACAACTGAATATTGAAATTCCTCCTATGAATGCTCGCTATGTAAATATTAGATGTGTAGATGAGGATCAGACTCTCAAGACTGTTAATCCCTTTATCATCAAAAAGGTCCTTGATGGTCAAGCAGGTGGCAGTCTTGCTTCTGCTAACAAGTTACGTGATGGTAGTCTCCTGGAGCCGGATACTCAAAAAGTTCCTAAATTAGCCTTCCTATCTCACTTAGGAATGCCTAGTGTAGGAACAGGTTAGGAACTCCTATCTCGTTTCCTAAGTGCCCATACTCAAAACATTCTGGGGAGTTCCTAAACCCTTCCTAACATTTAGGAGTTCCTAAATCCTCTCGAAGTCTCTAAGTCCTTTAGCCAATCAGGAAGGAGCTTTCAAATAGTTCCCGCTTTTTTCCAGCCAATGGGGAAGAAGAATCATATCAGCTGTGTATTGTAAACACGTAATAAGAGCGCTTCTTATATGTTCCTCTTATATTAAAGTGCAGTATAGTATTATATATATTAAGTTCATATCAATTACAAATGAAATATATCGGTAAATATTGAAAGAATTACCGTTATTGTGTACGTTTTTTCTACCTTCATTACCCACTTATTTAGACCATTCTAAGACTATTTTCCTCAATGGCATTTCCTCCGCAAATGCCCCATTTCCAAGATAGGGCATATTCAAATGGGGCATTTTGAAATTAGCCTGACCTTACCTGACCTGACCTAACCTAACCTAACCTAGACCGCATCAGACTACCGGGACCTAACCTGGGCAAACTACGGTAAATTTACAGAAGAACTGGGTTCACTATATTGTATATTTTAGTATCATTACCCACTATGTTGGACCATTCTAAAACACTTTTCATCTATGGTGTTTCTCTCGGAGATGCCCCGTTTTCGAGATATGCCCCATTTTACAAACATAATTTGGAAATTAGTCTGACCTTACCTGACCTGACCTAACCTAACCTAGACCACAGCAGACTACCGGGACCTAACCTGGGCAAACTACCGGGACCTAACCTGGGTAAACTACCGGGATATAACCAGTGTAAACTATCATAAAGTGACTGGGGCAAATTTCCGGGACCTAGCCAGATGTGGTAACACTGCGCGATCCTAGCCAAAAACCCAGTTATTCTGTAATAATACCCAAACTACTGGGACCTAACCTGGGCAAACTACCGGGAAATAACCGTGGTAAAGTACAATAAATGACGGGGGTAAAATACTGGCACCCAGCCGGATCTGGCAACACTGCTGCAAAACGGTAATTCTTTCAATAAATACCAATATATCTCAAGAAGTATGGTTGTGTGCTAATAATATGCTTAATTTATGATTTGTTCTTGTGTGTCATGTTCCTCCTGTGTTACAGTATTTTATTTTATTTTTTAAAGTCAGCATTACACATGAAATCAATGTCATTGTGTACTATATAATTATATATCTTTGTTTTAAGCTTAGTGCAGTTTTGTTTATTTTTCTGATTTAAAATCACTACATGATTAGGTTAGGTTTTTCCATCCTCCAACTTACAATCTCTTCTCCATCCATCTTTTCAAGCTCAGTCTCTCTTCCATCCCTCCTCTCCAACCTACAATCTTTACTCCAAACTTTCCCTTACACTAATCATATGGTGTGGGACAAATGCACGGTAGGCTGTACTGTATATTTAGTGCTGTCTTCTTTACTTGCCTGCACATCTCCACTAGCACAGTGGAAGTGTTATACATATTTTGCCTTTGCAGAAACTGTGATACTGTGTCAACTCAGGTTTATTTATTTTTTCCTTTAAACAAAATGTGATACTTTATGTAACTCAGGGTTATTTTTGTGTGTGCTACTTTTAGGCTTAATTATGTAGGCTAAGGAAATATAGATATATACAGGATATATTAAAAAAAAAATTTATTACTGGATAAATATATTGAAGAATTGTTAATGTGAGCATTAATTAAAAAAGTTAAAAAAAATTTCCTTCTCATGATCCAACTCAGAGGTAAATAAAAACAAAAAAGACATCTTAGTTAAGTCACAGCCTACACAGTGAGACAACTGCAAAAAGAATCCTTTTCATGAAAAAACATTGCTTTTTCTGATAATATATGCACCACTGAGTTCACCACTCTGCTCACACTTGCTTGTGTCACTCCTGCTGTATCCCCAATTACACTTTGGAAGGTCCCACTCGCCAACAATCGCAGAGTCACTAACACTTAAGTACGTGTTGGTATCGCATGAGACCTTCTAGTGGGTCGAGCAACGTGTGGTTCCAGTTCCTGGCACAAATGTATTATTTCATGCCGAGGAAATCTATAGTAGCGCATCAAGTGTTCATCACTATGATGTAGAGGGTCTAGCATATCCCTGTAGACTCTCTCACGCCTTAGCTGACGCCTATTTTCGTAGGCAAACCAAAGTTCCATCACTGCACTAGTCTCTTCACTCTCTTGCCTCTCCAACAACAACAAAATAACACGTTTGTGTTGGTGACTTCAAGTGTCGCGCTATCAATTTTCACAACTTTTCTACGGTGACGGAGTTCCTAACTCACTTAGAAGGCCTTGGGGGTCTTCCTAAATCCAACCGATTTAGGAACAATAAAAATGGCGTCCCACAGTGTCGATATTGCTTTGAGTATGAGTTCCTAGCTCGACTGGGGAAGTTAGGAATTCCTAACTGAGATAGGAATTCCTAAATTGTTTTGAGTATCCGGCCCCTGGTGAAAGTACTGAAGGCATCCCAGGTTAAGGATCTCCTTAAACTGACGCAGATTCATGACTTGAATGTGAAAACCACTATTCCAGTGGGGCCAAATACCTGTAAGGGAGTCATTTTCCATAGGGATTTGGCCGCTCTGAATGAGGCAGACATTTTGGAGGGAATGAAGGACCAAGGCGTTGTTGATGTACAGTTGCCAAAAGAGGAATTGCGACAACTATTGATAGAACATTAAATATATTAATGTCCATAGTTGTTTGTAGGGATCATAAGTATGTATTACAGAAGGATATGTATCTTTCCTTCTGTTATACATGCTTATAGTCCCTACAAATAGTTGTGGATATTACTATGGTTAAAGTTCCTTCAAGATTTGTCGCAATTCCTCTTTTGGCAACTGTACAAAGTATGACCAGGATGAGAGAGAACAAGAGAGAGAAATTTGGCTTATGTTTCATGACTTTTGCTTCAGCCCAGATTCCGGACACGGTTAAGATTGGATACGAAATAGTTCACGTTAGACCATACATTCAGAAACCGATGCTTTGTTTCCGTTGCCAGAAATTCGGACACACAGCATTGAGGTTTTTCAATATAGATTCATTCACTTGTGGTGGTAAATGTGCAGGAAATCACGAGACATCTTTGTGTTCAAAGACAGTTTTCAGGTGTGCTAATTGTGGGGGCCCGCACAAGGCAATTGCAGGTGACTGAAGGAGCCTTAAAGTGGAGACTGAAGCAATGGCATACATGAGGGCTCATGACGTTAGTTATGGTGAGGCAAAGAGGAAGGTGGAAGGGGTTAATAAAACTTCCAGTTTCCTATGCTGCAGCTATGACTGGCACCACTGCTCCTGCTAATGCAACTGATGTAAACGTGACTATTCAGGCTAAGGATAAATAAATAAAAAAAATAAAGGATCAAGTAAGCAAATTAATGCTTCAAGTAGAAAATTTGACTAAGAAACTAGAAGAAATTGTTGAATCAACCCAACAAAAGAAGAACCACAAGGTTGATGATACCGTATCAGCTTATAAATCTCATGTTCTCGCTCAGGTGATTCCCATGAAACCTGCATCCGGAGTCGCGACGAGCCGTTCGAGGACTGGCTCTGTACCTCATAGAGAGGAACAGGCAATGGAGGCTACCGTCGCGAAACTATCCCGAGGGAGGTCCCCGGGAAGTGCAGGGGAGGAAGAGGGCCTTTCCTCCCAGCACAAAAAGGTTCGACCAGACGAACAAGGCCCCCCAAAATTCCATAAACAGCAATAATCTTTGCGCTAACCATACTCCAATCGAACTGTCGAAGTCTTAGAGCTAGATTAAATGAACTCAAACTTTTGGCTTGTCCTTACGCTGCCGATATTATTGCCCTTCAGGAAACTCATCTGAATGACCAAGTCGAAGACGAGGTTGTTCAGCTTCGGAACTACAGGTTAATTAGGAGGGACCGTGGGGGGAGGGGTGGAGGTGGAGTGGCAATCTACATCCGCCATAACCTCCATTTCACTGATGTGCCCTGTAATTTTCTTCTGGAAAGTGTCGCTTGCAGAGTAAAATTCGGTGGCATCTACCTGACTATCTGTTCTGTCTACTGTCCTGACACAGTAACTTATGATGATGTTTTTGATCTACAGGACAGTCTGCCCTGTAGAAAATTAATTTTAGGAGATTTTAATGCTCATCATACGTTATGGGGTTCCCTGCAGTATGATAGAAAGGGGGAACAGGTGGCTAGGCTAATCAGTGATTCCAAATTGGTTCTTCTGAACGACGGTAGTCCGACGAGAGTTGATGATAATACTGGTAATTTTAGCGTCCTTGACCTATCTCTGGTCTCCCCATCAATTGCAGCCTCCTGCCAGTGGCTACCCATTGATGACTCATTGGGAAGCGACCACTTTCCTATTTTGATTAAATTTAAAAGCGACACTATTAAAGAGCCTTCAGCACCTAAATTTAACGTAAAAAAAAGGAGACTGGGTGTCCTTCACAAAGGGTGTCAATATTGAAATTGTTGGAGAAACCATTGATGATAAAGTAAATTATATTCAAGATAATATCCTCAAAGCCGCAACGGCAACAATTTCTAAGACTTCGATAGATAGCGCAAAGCAGAGTTCCATGGTGGGCGCCAGATTGCCGCAGGGTACTGTGTGAGAGGAATAGAGCCTACAGGCTTTTCAAAAATCACATTAGTTATGAGAACTTTCGCAAGTATATACTTGCGAGAGCTAGGGCTCGTCGAACCATCAGACAAGCCAAACGAGACTCCTGGCTATGCTTTGTCTCTAGCATAAACAGTGAAACATCAATTTCCCAATTCTGGTCCACTGTAAGAAAATTAAATACGAAAAAAATATCTAATAAAATTACCAACATATCTCTTAATAACATCAACTATGAACCTAGAGACATTGCTAACGCCCTCGCCAAGCAGTTCTCTTTTGCTAGCAGCTCTGAAAATTACCATCCAGCTTTCCTGCCCATCAAGGAAGCATCAGAGCTGCAGCATATTGACTTTGCCACACGAGATGAATTAGATTACAACAGTGATCTAACAATTCAAGAGCTTGTCCAAGCCCTAGGAGCCTGTAGTGGGACATCCCCAGGACCCGATGAGATTCGGTATGAGATGATAGAACATCTTGATCATGATTCCATGATCAAGATGTTGCAAGTGTTCAACGAGATTTGGAGGGGTCACACCTTTCCAAACTCGTGGCACTCTGCACATGTCATTCCCGTACCGAAAGGAGGGGGGGACCCCAGATCGACTTCATCGTATCGCCCTATTGCGCTTACAAGTTGCTTATGCAAGGTCATGGAACGAATTGTTAATCGTAGGCTATTGCATTTTTTAAATTCCAGGAATTTGCTGGTTGACGAGCAGTGTGGCTTACGTAAAGGTCGCCAGACTGTCGATCAACTAGTAAACCTGGATTTTCAAATTCAAGAGGCATTTGCCAGAAAACAATTTTTGATTGCAGTATTTTTAGACATTGAAAAAGCCTACGACATGACTTGGCGACATGGCCTCCTCAGGAAACTATATGCGATGGGATTACGCGGTAACCTGCCCTTTTTTGTTAAGAATTTCATTTCTGACAGAACATTCTCTATCAAGCTTTTTTTGGAAACAGTCACTTTCTCGGACATATTTGTCCAAGCAAATGGGGTCCCCCATGGGAGTGTTCTGTCTCCGACCTTATTTTTATGTATGATCAATGACATTCTACCAGCTCCTCCTCGAAATCTTAAATACTCACTGTATGCTGATAACTGTGCAATATGGCACTCCAGCCGTAATGCAGAGTTTTCAGCAACTCGGATCCAATTGGCACTGGATTTGATTCACAATTGGGGCCTCCAGTGGGGTTTTAAGTTTTCAGTAAGAAAGAGTGTAGGGGTTATTTTCACTCATAGGAAGAAGCCAGACGTCCGGCTGACTATGGGTGACAACCTCCTACCTATTCAAAATTCAACTAAATTTCTTGGAATGCATTTTGACAGTCGACTGACATGGCGAGTCCATGTCAGTCAGTTAAAAATTAAATGTTTAAAAGCACTCAATTTGCTGAAGTGCATTTCTGGTACCCAATGGGGAGCAGATAGGAAGTCATTGCTAATGCTATATAAATCCCTGATTAGATCTAGAGCAGATTATGGGTCAATAGTGTATGGTTCGGCATCTGAGTCTATGTTGAAAGGTTTGGATGTTGTGCAGAATGCATGTTTGCGTGTGTGTCTTGGAGCCCTACGATGCACTCGAATCGAGCGTCTAGAGGTGGAGTCACAAGTGCCTCCCCTCCGTTTGAGACGAGATCAACAACTTTTAGATAGAGTAAATTACACCACCCTAAAACGTAAGTCACTTCCTTGCACACACCCTACTCCCACTCCAGCGGGGGAGAGAAGGGATAGCTCTTCCTCGGTGGAGTCTGGGAGACTCACCATTGATGAGGAAGCAATGGATGTCTCCGGACGTAAGTACCGGGAAAGGTCACCCGGTAGCCACTCGCCAGGCGGCGGGCGGCACAAAAAGACTAAGCGCACAGGCCGACCCCATAACTCTTAAACCGCCATGTTCACTGTACTGCAGTGGAATAAATTGCACAACATAGCAATATTATTACACACACACACAGGCCAGGCGTCGTCTGTTTACAGGAGACAGGGTTGGAGAATCACTCTGAGTCACCACAATTTAAACACTACAACGCATACAGGAGAAACGATGGACACGGAGTAGCAATATACACACACAAACCATATCCACAGACACAAATAACGTTAAACACTTCTCTGGAAGCCGTTGCTTGCAGAGTGAAATTACACAACACCTACATATCCATCTGCTCTCTTTACTATCCGCCGCACGGCCCCATTGACATGATTCATTACATATCCTGTTTAGTCAACTGCATGGTAAAAAATTGGTACTGAACGGTTTCAATGCCCATCACTGTCAGTGGGGAAGCTTCAGGACTGATGCTTTTGGAGGGCAAATGGTAGACATTATACTACAATCCAACTTCTGCCTCCCGAACGATGGTCAAACCACCAGAGTTGACAATCGTTCTGGTAACTTTTCGTCAATTGATTTGTCTCCGGCCTCCTCGGATATACATCAGGATTTTTCTTGGCATCCTGATCACGACTTCCTTGGTAGTGACCACTTTCCCATCTGTCTCTCTTATTCACAGCATACTGTTTCGGCCCTTTTGATACCAAAGTTTAATTATAAGAGAGCAGATCAGGGGGTCTTCCGCGAGCATCGTCGACCTAGACATATCCGGGGAGGCCATACTGCTATTCCCAAAACCTCTACAAATCAAAATAAGCGTGATTGCCGAGAGGCATTAAGGACACGGAATAGGAGATACAGGATTTTTGATAAACAGCCCACTCAGAACAACTTTATAGCTTACAAACGGGCGAGGGCTGAGGCAAGGAGAGTAATTAAAAGAGCTAAAAGTGACTCTTGGTGGTCGTTTGTGTCCACGGTGAATCGCTTCACTCCTTTAACATAAGTCTGGTCCACTATAAAGATATTAAATAACAAACGCCCGTATACCCCCATCACCACTTTTCAAGTGGACAACAATATCTACGACGATCCCGTGGACATAACAAACGTACTTCCCAGGAGTTTCTCAAACGTAAGTAGTTCAGCCAACTACGACCAACGTTTTCTCTATCACAAACGTACGACTGAACTACAAGAGATAGAATTTGCCACAGAAGACGTAGACTACCCATACATCCAGAAGTTTACGATAGACGAACTTCTTGCCCTAAGATCCTGTAAAGACACCAGTCCTGGACCTGACACTATAACGTACGGTATGATCCGGCATCTTGGCCAGGATAACCTGGTCAAGTTGCTAGCAGATTTGGTTTTCTAACACCTTCCCAAACTCATGGCACTTTGCGTGGGTTATACTGATACCTAAACAGTCTAGTCGTCTTGTGAATCCCAGTTCATTTCGATTTATTGCGTTGACTTCTTGCCTCTGGACCATTACAGTGGCATTATAGTGGCAGACCATTACATATAAAGGTTTACATTATCAGTGCTACAATGTGTCACAACTGATTTAAAGATGATGATTGATAGGTCTCTACAGTATTACATAACTGATATGACTTGTGCAGTAGAAAAAAATAACATTATTATGAACAGCTTGGAGGGTGTCAGGTTGTAAAAATATTGTCAGGTGCTGGTTTATCAAACACCTATTTCCCAACAACTTATTGTATCATCTGTTTGTTAATTAAAAAAAAAAATTCTTCAGCTATATCTACTAGATGTTGGATAACCCTACCCCTAAGAAATCACTCAAGTGCAGCTACACACTTTTCACAAAAGTTTGAATTAGCAACTATCTATACTTTGTTTACTTATCACCCCTCAAGTATCATTCGGCTAACAACGTCCAGTATCCATGACCTTTCAATACTGGGATGACATAAATGTGTGAACAAATATGCCAACCCAGCATTTCTCTGTAATCATGGATACTGGCTCATGGTAATAGCAAAGAACACATCGGTATGCAAGGATAGTATCTAAACACCACGTTTCTCTCTCTCCTTTCCTCTTTTTCTCCCTCCCTCCATTCCTCTCCCTCCCTGCCTGTCTCCACACCTCTCCTGCCCTCCCTCGATATATTCCTCTCCATCTCCCTCCCTTAATAAACATAAAATAGTTACATATTGATATACCATATATAATAAGTATATGCGACTCATCCAACACCATAATCTATTAAAACTACGACCTGTGGAAGCGATGTCATGTTGAGGCATCAACAGATTATGCAGCAACACACAGAATGTTGGTGATGGTGGTAAGATGGAGAGTAAAGGATTGCTGGGAAGGAGGGAGAGGAAACAGCGAATGGAATAAGGGAGGATGGGGTAGGGGAGAACAGATGGAGTGGTTATTGGGTAAAGATTAACTTACACTATATAACTATTATCCTTTGGTAACCAGTTACACACTAAAAGTTTCTTAGAAAATGTCGTGAATAATACAGGGTAACGATAAAGGATTTACTTGAAATTTATTTCAACACTGTGTAGGTGGTGCATGGCTTGATATATTAGTCATAAAATAATGGTGTCGTGTGAATTGTATTACGTAAAATCTGGATTAATTTCAAATAATAAATAATATCCTATAGAATGTAGCATCAGAGTTGGATTTAGATTACAGAAGAAAACATAATAAAGGCAACAGTCGGCTTTGTTCGTTTATAATCTTTAGCTACTTGATCCAATAATTCTCTCCATCTATAATACTACTACTCGATCACTTGTGAAGCTTTACACCCTCTCCTCAACCCAACCCCTCCTACCACCTTCCAGTGAGTGGTTCACATCCATGATCACAAGTGGTTCGGGATTCAAATTTCTGGATGGCTCAACATTGGTAACGCCTCCACATTACCCCCTATATAACTCCGCCCACATTTCTCCCCTGCCCCCCTCCACCTGCCAGTGATACCAGATCCACTGAGGCTCACACCAAGTAGCTGGTGGAAGAGGTGGGGTCCCTTGATCTGTCCGGAGCTGTACCATGGAGAGCTCACAGGCAACCCAAGGAGTCATCATCTCTCTTCACCACGTTATTCACTATATGGTATATAAAACATAAACCTTAATTTTTCTGTTTGGGTATCATTGTTTTTCATGCAATTTAATCTAAAATATACACATATTGTATTCTACTACCATTGATATGTTCTCGCTACATTAGCAGATAGGCAAGTATGGAGAGCAAATCATGCTCGATCATAGACATATGCCAAAATCATCAAGTGGCAACTCAGGGACATCTGAACTGCAGGCGTAGCAACAAAATGCAGGCGTCACAGTAAAGTAGCAGAATGATTCGTCCATTGTGTCACATTATTTCAATGTGGAAGTGGCCCGATACTTTTTGGAGTGAGTATACAACTTCGCTCTCTGGGTTGTGGCTCAATATTCATAACAAAGTTGTGAAGTACACACGCCGCTTTCATAATACTACATGCAACACTGGGTGCTAGATTGATAGGATGATACAGACATTGCCACTTCATTACGAACATGCCAAATGTGCACTCTACTTTCCACCTAGCTCTAGATAATCGATAATTGAATGTACGTTGTGTATCTGTGAGGCCTCATCAGGTTCCTGCTGAGTGGGAATTCTTCGTCGCCGACAAATACATATGGAGCCGCAACATCGGTGCCAGGCAGGGTAGTTGGATGCGGAATGTCCAACTGTTGGGATGCTAACCTCTTGCCAAAGGGAGAGAGTCCTTTAGCACACCGCCGTCGCTGTTGCCGCCGTATGCACCAACATCAATAACGGCAAAGCGTCCTTCTGCATCAACAACAGCTAGCAAGACAATCGAAGGAAAACCCGTGTAATTAAAGTAGATTGACCCAGATAGTGGAGGGGCTTTCAAACGTATATGCTTGCCGTCTATGGCTCCAATGAAGTTTGAAAAATTCTAGCGATTTTCAAAGCAGTCTGCAATTCGTCTCCATATAATCACATCTGGTGTAGGTATGTGGAGAGGCTGCAGAATGTCCCAAAGGCTTGCACATGTCTCCTTAATGATAGTGTGTACAGTTGATCTTCCCATGCGAAAGTGGTACGACATTGACATGTATGATTCACCAGCCCCAAGGTATCTGCAGGAGACAAGGGAACAACCAGACTAGGGATTACTGTGTCAATGATATATCATTAGGTATGCATGGTATTGTTACGTATTCAGAAGACCCTCTGATCAGTAAGTTTCAAAGAAAATAAGAAATCCAACTCCATATAATATAAATATAATTGGAACTGAATTTTAAAGAAATGGGAAATAATTAAACAAATAAATGAATGTACCAGTAATATTTTAAGATAATTAACATTTTAATCAGGGACTTAATTATAACTTACAATACTCTTGCACTACTAAATTATAATACACTTAAACCTAATGAGTCAACACACTGGTGTTCACCATCCACGAAACACAATACTTATAGTTAATACTTAACCTAACCCTATAATAACCGTCTCTTAACAGCCTACAAGACTAAAGTCAAAGGTGGTTCATTCCAACTTAAAATAACCCCTCAAAAGGTCTGTTACAATACCTGAGATCGGTAAACAGGGTTTGACACTCGTGGACCTCGAATCAGTCACAGAAAGACAAGATACTTACTTTTTTTCTTTCTATTTTTCCTGGCCTATCGACCTTGTATTGGTGTTGGTCAATAAGGCCTTTAATTATTTTTTTAACTTCTTTTTTTTCACATTATTTTATGTAATTATTATTATTATTATTATTATTACAATTTACCTTAAAACTAAACTTTTATACTAATTGTTTTTTTGTAACTTTATACAAAAATTAATGTTTCTTAATTTTACGTCCTAGCTAATCAACTAATCTATGTACAGTTGCCTCCAAAAATTTCGAGACACTACCTGCTAGACCAAGGAGGCGTCTGGCCAGCGGAAATGTGCCTGTTTTGAGCGGGCGAGCAAGCGAGCTCCAGTTTGCAACGCTGACGCCTGGCCGTGAAGCTTCAGTTCATGGTTTGATTCGCCAGTTATATTCCTTTTAACAAATATATATTTATGTAAATATGTTATTTACTGAGAGCCTATAATGCTGTAGATGATGTCACACCAACGGATAGCAATATACATGGTCATCTCCATAATAATATTTAGACGTAAACCATAACACAGTGTAACAGTGACAGATGATGACCTATACTATTTTATGTGAGGATACCCATATACATATCACGTTTTTAATTATCGTAAATTGCTGTTAAAGCCGAATTTTTATTCCATTTCTTTAAATTGTGCCATTTCTGATATACAGTTACACACCGTTTCCACCACACTCAAATGCCTCAACATGACATCGCTTCCACAGGCAGGGAGGGAGAGGAATGGAGGGAGGGAGAAAAAGAGGAAAGGAGAGAGAGAAACGTGGTGTTTAGATACTATCCTTGCATACCGATGTGTTCTTTGCTATTACCATGAGCCAGTATCCATGATTACAGAGAAATGCTGGGTTGGCATATTTGTTCACACATTTATGTCATCCCAGTATTGAAAGGTCATGGATACTGGACGTTGTTAGCCGAATGATACTTGAGGGGTGATAAGTAAACAAAGTATAGATAGTTGCTAATTCGAACTTTTGTGAAAAGTGTGTAGCTGCACTTGAGTGATTTCTTAGGGGTAGGGTTATCCAACATCTAGTAGATATAGCTGAAGAATTTTTTTTTTAAATTAACAAACAGATGATACAATAAGTTGTTGGGAAATAGGTGTTTGATAAACCAGCACCTGACAATATTTTTACAACCTGACACCCTCCAAGCTGTTCATAATAATGTTATTTTTTTCTACTGCACAAGTCATATCAGTTATGTAATACTGTAGAGACCTATCAATCATCATCTTTAAATCAGTTGTGACACATTGTAGCACTGATAATGTAAACCTTTATATGTAATGGTCTGCCACTATAATGCCACTGTAATGGTCCAGAGGCAAGAAGTCAACGCAATAAATCGAAATGAACTGGGATTCACAAGACGACTAGACTGTTTAGGTATCAGTATAACCCACGCAAAGTGCCATGAGTTTGGGAAGGTGTTAGAAAACCAAATCTGCTAGCAACTTGACCAGGTTATCCTGGCCAAGATGCCGGATCATACCGTACGTTATAGTGTCAGGTCCAGGACTGGTGTCTTTACAGGATCTTAGGGCAAGAAGTTCGTCTATCGTAAACTTCTGGATGTATGGGTAGTCTACGTCTTCTGTGGCAAATTCTATCTCTTGTAGTTCAGTCGTACGTTTGTGATAGAGAAAACGTTGGTCGTAGTTGGCTGAACTACTTACGTTTGAGAAACTCCTGGGAAGTACGTTTGTTATGTCCACGGGATCGTCGTAGATATTGTTGTCCACTTGAAAAGTGGTGATGGGGGTATACGGGCGTTTGTTATTTAATATCTTTATAGTGGACCAGACTTATGTTAAAGGAGTGAAGCGATTCACCGTGGACACAAACGACCACCAAGAGTCACTTTTAGCTCTTTTAATTACTCTCCTTGCCTCAGCCCTCGCCCGTTTGTAAGCTATAAAGTTGTTCTGAGTGGGCTGTTTATCAAAAATCCTGTATCTCCTATTCCGTGTCCTTAATGCCTCTCGGCAATCACGCTTATTTTGATTTGTAGAGGTTTTGGGAATAGCAGTATGGCCTCCCCGGATATGTCTAGGTCGACGATGCTCGCGGAAGACCCCCTGATCTGCTCTCTTATAATTAAACTTTGGTATCAAAAGGGCCGAAACAGTATGCTGTGAATAAGAGAGACAGATGGGAAAGTGGTCACTACCAAGGAAGTCGTGATCAGGATGCCAAGAAAAATCCTGATGTATATCCGAGGAGGCCGGAGACAAATCAATTGACGAAAAGTTACCAGAACGATTGTCAACTCTGGTGGTTTGACCATCGTTCGGGAGGCAGAAGTTGGATTGTAGTATAATGTCTACCATTTGCCCTCCAAAAGCATCAGTCCTGAAGCTTCCCCACTGACAGTGATGGGCATTGAAACCGTCCAGTACCAATTTTTTACCATGCAGTTGACTAAACAGGATATGTAATGAATCACTGTCAATGGGGCCGTGCGGCGGATAGTAAAGAGAGCAGATGGATATTGTGACGGTGATGTGAGAATGATAGATAATGTATTTTATAATATGACAATTACAACTTACCTTGCCCGGTTAATTTATGATCTCGTTGGTTGGCTGCAGCGAAGAACAAAAAGTCGGGGATTAATTCCCCGTTTTAGGCCCCATCCACCATACACATAATAATTTTTTATGTTAAGGGGGTTCTTCCCGATATATATGTATTTATATAGATAACAAATCTACTGGTGCATTCAAACAACCAATTGCAAATTTCTATATTTATTCAACTCCAGTATGCCAACATGAATAATTAAATTTCACACACACACACACACACACGCTCACACGCCACGCTAGCTAACTCGCTCTCGCTACCTCTCGGCTCTCGCTCGTATACGTGACGCTAGTCTAGCTTACGTTAACACTGTAGTAATTCTATCAATGCTATTTAAGTTGGAATATTTTTCTAATGTCTCACACTTTAGAGTCTCACAACACACTCGTAATTTTCTTCAAAGATCCAGCTCTCCCTCACCTTAATTCACTTACCGAACCAGTGTCAATGCAACTGGTCAGTATACAACTGTAATGCCTTGTGAATCGCGTAATATACAACGATTCGACGTTACGATGTTCACTCCCCACTCTACACGTGGAGGATTGATCTGGCAAGGGAAGCTGACGATACGAGTGTGTTTCCTTCGAGTGTGTCCTGTTCCAACTGACCCCTATTCTTCCTCCTTAACTGGTTCAAAATTTCTCTGACTCCTCCTCCTATCTTTGTTCGTTTTTCCTAACTGGCTACGATTTACATGGTACCCACTCATACTTTTGCTATACATGCAATTTCAATTTACCTATGGCGTACTAATAATTCCCGATAATCTCCCTCCACTTCACGATCATTTGCAATACCATAAGTTACCCTGGTAGCATAATTGATGAATACATTCTGTGTTTAACGTACGAACACCTTATAGGACAAGATGTGCAAATTCAGTTGAAACCCGGCCTTCCTGACCCTTTTCTAATTTTGGCTACTAATCCGGTACCTGCGGATTAACTAGCTGCACCCACAACTTAACCCACTCCTGTCTCCTTTGTCTCATGAATGGAATATTCCAGAACATTCCCAGTATGGAATTTTCCAACTCTCTGTAATTCAAATTACGTCACGAGTATTATGTCTGACTCGTGACATTCGCCCACACAAAGAGACATTGCTCTATGCGATGTTTAATAGATTCGTGAAGTAGTAACGACGCCTTTGCATGTATAACTTTACAATAACAATTCATCCACACTTCACTTATTCTTGTATGTGTCAATTACTATCACCAGTTACGTGTTCATTTTTGCCAATGAGTGGAAAACTCCCAACAGTTACTTTAGCTTTTCAATCTTAGGAAGAAACTCCGAGACAAGAATGAATGTACCTGGTAATTTCTGCTCAGTACAATTTGTACACATTCAAGCAATATATAAGTGTGGTGTATGTAATGCATTGTGTATTTGTTACATAATATGTAGGAAATGCAACAATATCTCTGGAAGGCAATATTAGTGAATTATCCGAGCCTTGAATCAGAGTAAACCGCTGGAATCCGTGTCTTGGATAAGGTTACACAAAATAATGCAATAATAATTCTGGAAGGCAATATATTGTTAGTAAATTATCCGAGCCTTGGATCAGAGTAAACCGCTGGAATCCGTGTCTTGGATAAGTTGCACAAAATACAATACATATAACATCGGATTTTTCCCCAACTCTAGGAAACCCCTTGATCTGAGTCGTATAAGACTCGTGCTCGTTGCGCTCGTAGAGGTAACAATTTACGAGCAATTCGACCCGGAGGATACTTCTGCCGGTCGATCTTCGCATGAATATTTACTCGGTTAACACTAATTAACGAGCAATTTGACCCGGAGGATACTTCTGCCGGTCGATCTTCGCATGATACCAGCTGCTTCCATGTCATTAATTTCCTTACGTACTGTATCAATCAGCCGTACAGGAATAGGATATGGTTTCACCCTCACTGGTGTGTCGCTCGTAAGCTGAATCTCGTGACAGGCTACGTTAGCAACAGCAGGCCTGTCAGAGAACACACGTGAATATTTTGCCAGTACCGCATTGACTCTTGCAAGCTGGTCTGGTCTTAAATTCTCCGAACGGAGACCTCAGCCACTGTCTCACCTTGACGAGCTTCAGCCGTCTGGGGAGTATATCCCTCGTCACCCTCGGGAATTACCACAGCAGCGCTAACCATGTCTACTGCTGGGGAAAAATGACCACGGACTAGACTTAACACTTCACTCTGTTCTGAGGTGATGTTACAACAGCCTGCCCCAACTGTGGTAACAATGGAAGTACACCCCTGTTGGGTGGTGTAATATTCCTTAAGCATATTAATATGGAACCGCTTGGCTTCACCTTTGATTTTAACTATGTAGTTAAGGTCATTCACCTTCTTGACTACTTCAAAGGGACCCTTCCACTGAGCCAACAACTTATTATGAGCTGTTGGTAACAGAACGAGACACTTCCCCCCTACCTGTAGCGTTCGGAGCTTAGTTTTCCTATCATAGTAGGACTTCTGAATCTCCTTTGCTTTAGATAACTCCTGCTTTGCAATCTCGCAGGTTTGCTGTAATCGTTCTGCCAAATCAATTACATAAGAATAAGTGGTTTTCACCACGGGATCCGATTCCTCATCGTGCCAAAGTTCACGTAGAACCTGAAGTGGTCCTCGAGCAGGTTTACCATACACTAACTCGAATGGACTAAATTGCAACGATGCCTGAGGTGCTTCGCGATACGCGAACAGTAGTGGCGAGATATACCTGGACCACTCCCTAGGTTGTTCTACTACCATCCTCCTCAACATTTTCTTGAGAGTACCATTAAACCTCTCACACAACCCATTACACATTGGATGATAAGGTGTTGTCCTCAACCCTTTAACTGAGAGTAATCTCCACAATTCCTCCATCATCGCGGAGGTAAATTGACTGCCTCGGTCGGACAATACCTGCTTTGGTATGCCGACACGACAGAATATATCCAACAAGGCTTCAGCCACTGTAGTGGCTTCAATATCACGCAGAGGCACTGCTTCAGGCCATCTGGTCGCGAAATCCACACAGGTAAGAATATACTTGGCACCGTCCGTAGCCCTCGGAATAATCGGTCCAACGATATCAACCGCTACTCTCTCAAATGACTCTGAGATAAGCGGTAGAGGTTTTAGAGGTGCGGGCTTCACCCGACCCCTGTCACACGTTTTCTGACAAACGTCACATGACCTCAACAATCTCCCTATCTCTCTCCCCATACCTGGCCAATAGAAATGAGACTGAATCCTATCAATTGTTTTCCTCATCCCCATATGACCCCCTAATATAGAGTGATGACCCAGGGTAAACACAGCCTGTCGGTATTTCTCTGGTACGAGAAACTGAACCCTCTCTTCCCCATCGGGGTTTACTGTACGTCGGTAAAACCTGTTTCTCCTCCGACGTAACTGGTTACAATACCATGTCGATCTCTACTCTCACCCTCAAGTGCCTGCTTGCGAACAAGTGCCAATGAAGGGTCACTTGCTTGCTCAGCAATTACATCCTCGCAATTTACGAGGTCGGCGGCAGTTGTCACTTGAAGTGGAACAACTGTTTTCTTCGCATGCGCCATACCCCTGGTTACAGCAGCTGCACCAGTCTGTGTGGAAATTTCCACTGAACACGCATTCTTAACCCCTGGTATATTTCCTATTACCAAATCTGACACAGGATTTTGCATGACTGCTGCAATTACCTGGCCTGTATAGAATGGACTCTCCACTGCAACTTTAGCAAGAGGATAGAGCCTCCTGGTACCATCAATCATAGTGATAGTTACCTGCTCCCCTGTAAAATCATTAGAAGCAACTAAACCATCAGCGACACAACACCCCGATGACCCATTATCTCGAAAGACTTCAACAGATATCCCGTTAACAATTCCCGGACAAATATGGAAACCAGACTTACCTTTCGAGACTCCTGTCGCGTTTAGTCACAATTGATGAGGTTCGTGAACCGACTGAGGCACTCGTGGTTCTACCCTAGGTTGAACCGCCACAGGTGAATACTGTGGTTCACCATGTGTTGCAGCTGCCGATCGCTGATAATAACCCTTATTTCCACCGTGGTTATTACTATTTTTCCAGTTACTTTTTCCTTGGTAACGGTACTGATTGGACTGCTGCGAATAGTGATTATTACCTTGTTTCTGCGTATGATTAAATTGAGGGTTAGGTTGCTGACAAACAATTTGACTCTGCTGCTGTGACTGATTTTTACTCGACTGGTTATATGAAACAGCAGAGTTGTGAGAAGGCTTATTCGACTGATTAATTTTCTTATTATACTGAATCCGCGTATGGTAACCATACGCGGTAAAATGGGCGTCGGCCATATCCACCATCGTTTGCAACGTTTTCACCTTGTTGGTTTTCAGCTGAGCCGACAATTATGGAGGACAAGACTTCTCCAGCTGTGTGCGCAGCAACAAGTCTTTTACCCCCTCCAGAGTCTTAGGTGTTTCGGCCTTCTCCAACCACTGATCCAGGTAACTGGTCAGACGTGCACTAAACTGTGCAACAGTCTCCTTATCCTGTAGGAGTGCACACCAAAACTGATTCCTAGCCTCATCGACCGTCAACCCATACGCCTGTAATAAAGCCTTTTTCATATTCTCATAGTCTCTGGCGGTACTGTCGAGTCGGTGGAGAATGCTGAGGGCTTTTCCATCGAATAAGTTAATGAACTCGAGCTTCTTTATATCATTATCTAATCTATAAGTGTCTGCAACCATTTCGAATCGCTCAATAAACGGCTCGATATCGTCTCCCTATACGTATTTTGACAGTTGTAATCTTGGGGTCACGGTGGTTGATCTTACAACCTCACTTCCACTCGAGCTTTGACTTTCACTCGCACGTAATTTCAGTTCCAATACTTCCTTTTCATGTTCCCATTTCAATTTTTCTTGCTCTCTCTGTTCCCTTTCATTTTCTCTTATGGCCGCCCTTTCAAGTCTTTCTTCCTCTTGGCGGGTTTTCACGTATGCTTGAATTTCGGTCGTACCTTCAATTCCCAATTGTTGAGCCTCTCCCAATAATTCTTGTACGGTAGACATTTTTAATTTATTTTCTATTGTTTCGGTTGCCTTAATTTCTGGACAGTTATAACTATCTACTCGTGAAAGTGTGCGCGTGTGTGACTGGAATTAATACAACGAATCAGGCCCCACGTTCGGGCGCCAAATATGTGGCGGTGATGTGAGAATGATAGATAATGTAATTTATAATATGACAATTACAACTTACCTTGCCCGGTTAATTTATGATCTCGTTGGTTGGCTGCAGCGAAGAACAAAAAGTCGGGGATTAATTCCCCGTTTTAGGCCCCATCCACCATACACATAATAATTTTTTATGTTAAGGGGGTTCTTCCCGATATATATGTATTTATATAGATAACAAATCTACTGGTGCATTCAAACAACCAATTGCAAATTTCTATATTTATTCAACTCCAGTATGCCAACATGAATAATTAAATTTCACACACACACACACACACGCTCACACGCCACGCTAGCTAACTCGCTCTCGCTACCTCTCGGCTCTCGCTCGTATACGTGACGCTAGTCTAGCTTACGTTAACACTGTAGTAATTCTATCAATGCTATTTAAGTTGGAATATTTTTCTAATGTCTCACACTTTAGAGTCTCACAACACACTCGTAATTTTCTTCAAAGATCCAGCTCTCCCTCACCTTAATTCACTTACTGAACCAGTGTCAATGCAACTGGTCAGTATACAACTGTAATGCCTTGTGAATCGCGTAATATACAACGATTCGACGTTACGATGTTCACTCCCCACTCTACACGTGGAGGATTGATCTGGCAAGGGAAGCTGACGATACGAGTGTGTTTCCTTCGAGTGTGTCCTGTTCCAACTGACCCCTATTCTTCCTCCTTAACTGGTTCAAAATTTCTCTGACTCCTCCTCCTATCTTTGTTCGTTTTTCCTAACTGGCTACGATTTACATGGTACCCACTCATACTTTAGCTATACATGCAATTTCAATTTACCTATGACGTACTAATAATTCCCGATAATCTCCCTCCACTTCACGATCATTTGCAATACCATAAGTTACCCTGGTAGCATAATTGATGAATACATTCTGTGTTTAACGTACGAACACCTTATAGGACAAGATGTGCAAATTCAGTTGAAACCCGGCCTTCCTGACCCTTTTCTAATTTTGGCTACTAATCCGGTACCTGCGGATTAACTAGCTGCACCCACAACTTAACCCACTCCTGTCTCCTTTGTCTCATGAATGGAATATTCCAGAACATTCCCAGTATGGAATTTTCCAACTCTCTGTAATTCAAATTACGTCACGAGTATTATGTCTGACTCGTGACAGATATGTAGGTGTTGTGTAATTTCACTCTGCAAGCAACGGCTTCCAGAGAAGTGTTTAACGTTATTTGTGTCTGTGGATATGGTTTGTGTGTGTATATTGCTACTCCGTGTCCATCGTTTCTCCTGTATGCGTTGTAGTGTTTAAATTGTGGTGACTCAGAGTGATTCTCCAACCCTGTCTCCTGTAAACAGACGACGCCTGGCCTGTGTGTGTGTGTAATAATATTGCTATGTTGTGCAATTTATTCCACTGCAGTACAGTGAACATGGCGGTTTAAGAGTTATGGGGTCGGCCTGTGCGCTTAGTCTTTTTGTGCCGCCCGCCGCCTGGCGAGTGGCTACCGGGTGACCTTTCCCGGTACTTACGTCCGGAGACATCCATTGCTTCCTCATCAATGGTGAGTCTCCCAGACTCCACCGAGGAAGAGCTATCCCTTCTCTCCCCCGCTGGAGTGGGAGTAGGGTGTGTGCAAGGAAGTGACTTACGTTTTAGGGTGGTGTAATTTACTCTATCTAAAAGTTGTTGATCTCGTCTCAAACGGAGGGGAGGCACTTGTGACTCCACCTCTAGACGCTCGATTCGAGTGCATCGTAGGGCTCCAAGACACACACGCAAACATGCATTCTGCACAACATCCAAACCTTTCAACATAGACTCAGATGCCGAACCATACACTATTGACCCATAATCTGCTCTAGATCTAATCAGGGATTTATATAGCATTAGCAATGACTTCCTATCTGCTCCCCATTGGGTACCAGAAATGCACTTCAGCAAATTGAGTGCTTTTAAACATTTAATTTTTAACTGACTGACATGGACTCGCCATGTCAGTCGACTGTCAAAATGCATTCCAAGAAATTTAGTTGAATTTTGAATAGGTAGGAGGTTGTCACCCATAGTCAGCCGGACGTCTGGCTTCTTCCTATGAGTGAAAATAACCCCTACACTCTTTCTTACTGAAAACTTAAAACCCCACTGGAGGCCCCAATTGTGAATCAAATCCAGTGCCAATTGGATCCGAGTTGCTGAAAACTCTGCATTACGGCTGGAGTGCCATATTGCACAGTTATCAGCATACAGTGAGTATTTAAGATTTCGAGGAGGAGCTGGTAGAATGTCATTGATCATACATAAAAATAAGGTCGGAGACAGAACACTCCCATGGGGGACCCCATTTGCTTGGACAAATATGTCCGAGAAAGTGACTGTTTCCAAAAAAAGCTTGATAGAGAATGTTCTGTCAGAAATGAAATTCTTAACAAAAAAGGGCAGGTTACCGCGTAATCCCATCGCATATAGTTTCCTGAGGAGGCCATGTCGCCAAGTCATGTCGTAGGCTTTTTCAATGTCTAAAAATACTGCAATCAAAAATTGTTTTCTGGCAAATGCCTCTTGAATTTGAAAATCCAGGTTTACTAGTTGATCGACAGTCTGGCGACCTTTACGTAAGCCACACTGCTCGTCAACCAGCAAATTCCTGGAATTTAAAAAATGCAATAGCCTACGATTAACAATTCGTTCCATGACCTTGCATAACCCCTTAAATGCGGTATATGGAGGAATGTTATCATTCACTGTGCTGGTATCTAGCCAAATACTTACTATCTCAAAACTGTATAAAACTTATATCAATGTACTTGTCTCGTGTTTGTGCATCATGCATCGATTATATTTTGTATTTACATGCCTTGGTTTTGCCAAAATTGTTACACGTAATTGGAGAGGTTGACGACACTAGGAATTCTATTATACCTTCCTGATTATTGATCACCAGAGAAAATGAATGGGTAGAAGCATACACTAAAATAAACTGAATAATTCTATATGGCTAAAAATGTCATGGATATCTACATGCTTCTATTCACAAAGTTACTATCTGGCGATTGTTTCACTTGTATTGCCTAAAAAATTATAACCTTAGTTATACAACTGCATGAATTTACTTCACAAAGAGTATTTCCACCACCTACACCCTCTTGTGTGTGTGTGTGTGTGGAGATTTACCGTTTGAAATGAGGTGAGTCAGGTCAAAAATAGGCTGTCTCTCTCTCTCTCTCTATATATATATATATATATATATATATATATATATATATATATATATATATATATATATATATATATATATATATATATATATATATATATATATATATATATTGCCATATACAAATTTACGAAAAATACTATATACTCGGTGCACGGGATAGAGAAAGAGTACGAGCCGTCTCTTTGCTTCCTCTGCATATATATATATATATAACACGAAGTTAGCCGAAGAACCAGGTTAGAAAGGAGACCATTACAGATGTGGGAGTGAAGAGGTATAAAGAAGAAACGCTGTATAGGTGGTGAAGGAGGTAGACCAATTATCAGCTTATGAACTTATGGATGTGGCGGATTCAGCCACACCTGTGGTGAAGTATACATGCATTCCTTATTTGTTATGTATATGTTCTGTGCAATACATGCACACCGGTGTAAATGCTGTTAGGCCCGTCAGGGTGTGCTTGATCTAACATGAAATAAGAGGGAGGGAGTGGGACCATGGGAAGGACATGTAGAGAGGGAGGAGGTGGTGGAGGGCTAACCGCGGCCTCACCCAAAACCACCGAGATCTCGGTGGTGTTGCCTCACCCCCTACCCCTCCACCCAGGGTAATAAAATAATTATCATCTTATGTACTTACATATCAGGAAAAGAGATATGTACAGTGTGTGTGTGTGTGCAATATTGGTGATGGTTTGGGTCGTGGTTTTAGTGGTAGCAATGGTGGTAGTAATTGTGGTTAGGTTACATACATAACCAGTATTTGTACATACTGGTTATCAATATACTTTCACACCCAAGCATTATATAAATATAAAAGCATTAGCCTACATAATACATTGTACATAGTACATTGATACCCAGTATGTATAAATGGTTTAGCAATTGTGTATGTAGCCTAATAGCCTAGTAAAAAAAATATATGCGGGAAGGACATGTTTGATCAAGCACACTCCGACACCATATTCACTCCTACTGCCACAACTTACTAAGCACGAGTGCAGTATTACCTATATACCTATGGTATATTATATATCATCATTGAAAATAATAAGAGAGAGAGAGAGAGAGAGAGTTATTACAGTACGGAAGGCTAGGGGAGAGGAAGAGGTAAAGGAAAGGGAGGGGGAGACAATTATCAGAGTAGGTTCTTATGGGTGTGGCGAACACACACACACACACACACACTGGAGAGGGAGTGGCTCAATAACCGCAGATGAATGAGAGGTAATAATGTAGTGTAACCTGTTATATGAAGCCCGAAGGCTGAGCAAAAAATTGACTCATCTTCATTCTTTACATCTTGCAAGTCATATAATTAAAAAAATAAATATGACTATATATTAGATTTGAATAGAGTACGTAACAATAACAGCTAGAGTCATTTGTACTGCCGACTTCAAGCTATTGGTTGATATGAGTATGGTATATTTTATAAATCTTGAAAGGGAAAGTGTTTGTTATTCATTAATTTTTATGGAAAATAGTTTCTTAATATTATCTTTGATAGAGATTGAACCTTTTTATTATCTTTTTATATATATATATATATCTCAACCTCGGGGATTGGTTGGGTTATTTTTTTCTTTTATTTGTCTTTTACTTCATTTTTATCATTATTCTGTTGTGAATATTTGCTTACACAGGGTTGGTCTTGGGGTGGAGAAATAAATACAAATTTCCCCTTTTTTATTATAAAGTAACCCCCCAACCCCACCCTTTTCCGACCAGCATTCAATTTTCGCATAATAAGTATAGTTTTCTTTTGACTTCGCTCCTCCTCTCTGTACCACCTGTCCATTCTGTAAACTAAGAAAAACTGTCATCATAACTCTTCTCAATAATGATATATAATATACCATATAATGAAAAATAATCACTAGACGAAAGCATGCATCCTTACCCTCTTGTCCCACGAGTAATACTGAAATTATCGGTGTAAATGCTGTTGGGCCCGTCAGGGTGTGCTTGATCTAACATGAAATAAGAGGGAGGGGGTGGGACCATGGGAAGGACATGTAGAGAGGGAGGAGGTGGTGGAGGGCTAACCGCGGCCTCACCCCCTACCCCTCCACCCAGGGTAATAAAATTTACTGGACATTTTACATTTCCTCATTTGAGGCTTGGATGCAGGGCAGTTATGACGCACTGTACACTACCCCAAGATTTAGAGGCAGCTGGGTATCTCTTGAGAGATAGGGAGAGTGAGAAGAGCAATAAACAGTCTGGTGCTAATTACAGTCCTTCTCTCTCCCAGAAAAATAATGCTCACTGACAAGATCTAGGTAGTGGCAATTTCAGCACTGAGTTTGAAATGGAAATGAAAGATTCAGCAGTGAAAGGGTTAACCCTTTCGCTGTTATGCGCATCTCTAGACGATCACCTTACAATCCTGCTATGCAAGTCTAAAGACTCCAGCTCGACAGCCTGCTAGCATACGCATCTTGAGACGACCAGAATAGTTGACCTTGACTCACTTCACACGGTCAGATAATAAACCCACTTTGCCGCCTCTCCCTTCCTCTCTCCTCCTCCCTTCCTTTTACTTTCCTTTCTTCCTCCTCCTCCTACTTTATCTTCGTTTCCTTCCTCGAATCCTTTTATATAAGACTGAGTGTACATTTTCCATAATTATATATAATATAATATTGAGAAAGTTTTATAAATGAAAAAGAGTGTCCAGTAAAGGAGTAAATACAAATTTACTTACACATGATCCCCAACAGCATAAAGCCCTATTCCTACCCCTCCCTTTCTTCGTGAGCGATAATTCCGATACATTTCCCTTGATGTACATGTTATTTGGAGAGAGAGAGAGAGAGAGAGAGAGAGAGAGAGAGAGAGAGAGTTATTACAGTACGGAAGGCTAGGGGAGAGGAAGAGGTAAAGGAAAGGGAGGGGGAGACAATTATCAGAGTAGGTTCTTATGGGTGTGGCGAACACACACACACACACACACACACACTGGAGAGGGAGTGGCTCAATAACCGCAGATGAATGAGAGGTAATAATGTAGTGTAACCTGTTATATGAAGCCCGAAGGCTGAGCAAAAAATTGACTCATCTTCACTCTTTACATCTTGCAAGTCATATAATTAAAAAAATAAATATGACTATATATTAGATTTGAATAGAGTACGTAACAATAACAGCTAGAGTCATTTGTACTGCCGACTTCAAGCTATTGGTTGATATGAGTATGGTATATTTTATAAATCTTGAAAGGGAAAGTGTTTGTTATTCATTAATTTTCATGGAAAATAATTTCTCAATATTATCTTTGATAGAGATACTGCCATGGATAACAAACACTTTCCCTTTCTAGATTTATAAAATATACCATACTCAATGATATCAACCAATAGCTTGAAGTCAGCAGTACAAATGACTCTCGCTGTTATTGTTACGTACTCTATTCAAATCTAGTCATATTTATTATTTTAATTATATGACAAAAAGAGAAAAGATGAGTCAATTTTTTGTTCAGCCTATTACAAAGTAACCCTCCAATAAAATAAATAATGCATAGGAAAACCCATCCTCTGTGGAAGCTAGCCATGTTTATGTACGACCAGAAAGTACAGCCTCCCTCATTGTCCTCACTCTCCCCAGGGGGAATAGGATTACTAGGGACACGGGGTGAAGGGGGCTCGTCAGAGAGAGAGAGGGTGGGGAAGAGTTACTATATTTTTACACACACACACACAAACAGAGGTCTGATATTCAATAGTGAAAAGGTACACACTTTATATATATTTTTATTGATATTTAGAAATTATAATACATATAATATATATTGAATATTTTAGGTAAACAAACAATTGCATGAAGTTTCTCTCTCTCTCTCTCAGTAAGTCACCGTAGAGCGCTGGTGGATCAGAAATTCTTCAATGTGTGGTAATCCCTGAAGCAACCTACTATACATAGTCCAATGTTGCACTCATTGCATATGATGACTACTCGAGTGCGTTTCTTTTGACGTCGGGTTGTGTGCTTGCATACATAGCAGTCTCTTGGTTTCTTCTTTCCATTGGCCATCTCAGTATGTACTGGATAATGGCGACTATATGCGTCTATTATGCGATCTGGCATGGGGTTAGGGCGTCGACCTTTGATGTTGGTAGTAGGTTCTCCAAAGTCCTCCAAAAGCTGGTAAGCAACATTGTACACAAACTCGCGTAGCTTTGGCTTCTTAGAGGGGTCAATATTCTTTTTGACAAGCCAGAGATTGTAAGCATTGAGCATTGTGATATCTATCAAGTGGAAGAAGAACTTGTGGTACCACTTGACAGACTTTCTCAAACACTCAACACCACTTATCTGACTGTCAGACTTGTCTACAAGGCGCATATTTTTAGTATAATCTACCACAACATCAGGCTTCATGATGGATTTTTTTGTTCTGTGGTGAATCTTTCCGGTTGGAACTAGTTCACCCTTGTGAATGGTGGAAAGGAGGTGGACTGGCCGCCTATCGTTCCACTTGTATGCGCCAATCTTGCCAGACTTTTCACTTTGGATGAACAGTTCCGTCTTGCGTCGCTTCCTACTTCTCTCGTGGTGGGGGCGAGCTTCCTCTTCAGAATCTGGTGTATCACTAGAACTAGGGTTTTCAACTCGAGTTTTATTTCCATTGAATTTCGGCATGAATTTCCTATTCGCCCGTACAGTTCCACATGATCCCGTTTTGTCGTCATGCAGGAATTGGCACAGAGCAGGGCTTGTATACCAGTTGTCGGTGTACAATATATGACCCCTGCCCAGGTAGTCTGCCATCATTTTCTTGACGATAGCACCAGACATACCTATAGGGTCTTTCTTGTGCACCACTGGTATATCTATATTTGTGCCGGTGTAAACAATCATGTCAAGCACAAATCCTGTATCACAGTCACATAAAACAAATAGTTTCAAGCCGAAGCGATGTCTTTTAGAGGGTATATATTGTTTGAAAACTAGCCGACCTTTGGATAGCATAAGTGACTCATCTATGACCAGCTCCTGTTATTTTGGAATTTGTGCAGCACTGGAACGAAGTCTGACCCATCTGACCAGTCAAAGGCAACTGAATCTTGCAGGGATACATGTCTTTCCTCGGTGCCTTCTATTCCCTCCTCATCACTGCATGAATAGTCCAAATCATTTTCCTCTTGCAACCCCCTATCATCCAGATCACTATCGTCTGATCCACTCACACCTTCAGCTTCACTATCCTCAGTAAACAAGAGTGGCAGGAATTGAGTTGGCGTTAGATTATATTTCCGTTTTGGTGTGGCCATGGCTGAGGGTGGAACATGGGTTGTCTGGCGCCGTTTCATCAAATTATTGCAGCTAGATGAGGCTTGACGACTACGGGTGTTGGTCGGAAGGTTGTGGGCTTTATCTTCGTCACTTGAATGTTCAGGGGAGGAAGGGAGACGGCGCTTTTGATTATATACCCCGTTAGCAGACACCTGCACCTGACGACCTCTGCTACTGGTGCTCCCCCAAGGGTTTGGCTGGCTAGAGTTTGAAGTGTCCATACGTCTTCCCTTCATCGTGACTTGTGGGTGACTGAATCGAGAGGTGACAGGAAGTGATTGCCAGATTTACCTGACCTTAAATTAACCCAGTAGGGGTCGGCAGGTAGTGGACAGATATGGGTGTACAGCAGTCGCTCAGTGGTACCCATATGTGGGTGTGTAGCAGTTAAAGGGATAAGCAACTTGTAAGCGCAATAGGGCGATACGATGAAGTCGATCTGGGGTCCCCCCCTCCTTTCGGTACGGGAATGACATGTGCAGAGTGCCACGAGTTTGGAAAGGTGTGACCCCTCCAAATCTCGTTGAACACTTGCAACATCTTGATCATGGAATCATGATCAAGATGTTCTATCATCTCATACCGAATCTCATCGGGTCCTGGGGATGTCCCACTACAGGCTCCTAGGGCTTGGACAAGCTCTTGAATTGTTAGATCACTGTTGTAATCTAATTCATCTCGTGTGGCAAAGTCAATATGCTGCAGCTCTGATGCTTCCTTGATGGGCAGGAAAGCTGGATGGTAATTTTCAGAGCTGCTAGCAAAAGAGAACTGCTTGGCGAGGGCGTTAGCAATGTCTCTAGGTTCATAGTTGATGTTATTAAGAGATATGTTGGTAATTTTATTAGATATTTTTTTCGTATTTAATTTTCTTACAGTGGACCAGAATTGGGAAATTGATGTTTCACTGTTTATGCTAGAGACAAAGCATAGCCAGGAGTCTCGTTTGGCTTGTCTGATGGTTCGACGAGCCCTAGCTCTCGCAAGTATATACTTGCGAAAGTTCTCATAACTAATGTGATTTTTGAAAAGCCTGTAGGCTCTATTCCTCTCACACAGTACCCTGCGGCAATCTGGCGCCCACCATGGAACTCTGCTTTGCGCTATCTATCGAAGTCTTAGAAATTGTTGCCGTTGCGGCTTTGAGGATATTATCTTGAATATAATTTACTTTATCATCAATGGTTTCTCCAACAATTTCAATATTGACACCCTTTGTGAAGGACACCCAGTCTCCTTTTTTTTACGTTAAATTTAGGTGCTGAAGGCTCTTTAATAGTGTCGCTTTTAAATTTAATCAAAATAGGAAAGTGGTCGCTTCCCAATGAGTCATCAATGGGTAGCCACTGGCAGGAGGCTGCAATTGATGGGGAGACCAGAGATAGGTCAAGGACGCTAAAATTACCAGTATTATCATCAACTCTCGTCGGACTACCGTCGTTCAGAAGAACCAATTTGGAATCACTGATTAGCCTAGCCACCTGTTCCCCCTTTCTATCATACTGCAGGGAACCCCATAACGTATGATGAGCATTAAAATCTCCTAAAATTAATTTTCTACAGGGCAGACTGTCCTGTAGATCAAAAACATCATCATAAGTTACTGTGTCAGGACAGTAGACAGAACAGATAGTCAGGTAGATGCCACCGAATTTTACTCTGCAAGCGACACTTTCCAGAAGAAAATTACAGGGCACATCAGTGAAATGGAGGTTATGGCGGATGTAGATTGCCACTCCACCTCCACCCCTCCCCCCACGGTCCCTCCTAATTAACCTGTAGTTCCGAAGCTGAACAACCTCGTCTTCGACTTGGTCATTCAGATGAGTTTCCTGAAGGGCAATAATATCGGCAGCGTAAGGACAAGCCAAAAGTTTGAGTTCATTTAATCTAGCTCTAAGACTTCGACAGTTCGATTGGAGTATGGTTAGCGCAAAGATTATTGCTGTTTATGGAATTTTGGGGGGCCTTGTTCGTCTGGTCGAACCTTTTTGTGCTGGGAGGAAAGGCCCTCTTCCTCCCCTGCACTTCCCGGGGACCTCCCTCGGGATAGTTTCGCGACGGTAGCCTCCATTGCCTGTTCCTCTCTATGAGGTACAGAGCCAGTCCTCGAACGGCTCGTCGCGACTCCGGATGCAGGTTTCATGGGAATCACCTGAGCGAGAACATGAGATTTATAAGCTGATACGGTATCATCAACCTTGTGGTTCTTCTTTTGTTGGGTTGATTCAACAATTTCTTCTAGTTTCTTAGTCAAATTTTCTACTTGAAGCATTAATTTGCTTACTTGATCCTTTATTTTTTTTATTTATTTATCCTTAGCCTGAATAGTCACGTTTACATCAGTTGCATTAGCAGGAGCAGTGGTGCCAGTCATAGCTGCAGCATAGGAAACTGGAAGTTTTATTAACCCCTTCCACCTTCCTCTTTGCCTCACCATAACTAACGTCATGAGCCCTCATGTATGCCATTGCTTCAGTCTCCACTTTAAGGCTCCTTCAGTCACCTGCAATTGCCTTGTGCGGGCCCCCACAATTAGCACACCTGAAAACTGTCTTTGAACACAAAGATGTCTCGTGATTTCCTGCACATTTACCACCACAAGTGAATGAATCTATATTGAAAAACCTCAATGCTGTGTGTCCGAATTTCTGGCAACGGAAACAAAGCATCGGTTTCTGAATGTATGGTCTAACGTGAACTATTTCGTATCCAATCTTAACCGTGTCCGGAATCTGGGCTGAAGCAAAAGTCATGAAACATAAGCCAAATTTCTCTCTCTTGTTCTCTCTCATCCTGGTCATACTTTGTACAGTTGCCAAAAGAGGAATTGCGACAAATCTTGAAGGAACTTTAACCATAGTAATATCCACAACTATTTGTAGGGACTATAAGCATGTATAACAGAAGGAAAGATACATATCCTTCTGTAATACATACTTATGATCCCTACAAACAACTATGGACATTAATATATTTAATGTTCTATCAATAGTTGTCGCAATTCCTCTTTTGGCAACTGTACATCAACAACGCCTTGGTCCTTCATTCCCTCCAAAATGTCTGCCTCATTCAGAGCGGCCAAATCCCTATGGAAAATGACTCCCTTACAGGTATTTGGCCCCACTGGAATAGTGGTTTTCACATTCAAGTCATGAATCTGCGTCAGTTTAAGGAGATCCTTAACCTGGGATGCCTTCAGTACTTTCACCAGGGGCCGGATACTCAAAACAATTTAGGAATTCCTATCTCAGTTAGGAATTCCTAACTTCCCCAGTCGAGCTAGGAACTCATACTCAAAGCAATATCGACACTGTGGGACGCCATTTTTATTGTTCCTAAATCGGTTGGATTTAGGAAGACCCCCAAGGCCTTCTAAGTGAGTTAGGAACTCCGTCACCGTAGAAAAGTTGTGAAAATTGATAGCGCGACACTTGAAGTCACCAACACAAACGTGTTATTTTGTTGTTGTTGGAGAGGCAAGAGAGTGAAGAGACTAGTGCAGTGATGGAACTTTGGTTTGCCTACGAAAATAGGCGTCAGCTAAGGCGTGAGAGAGTCTACAGGGATATGCTAGACCCTCTACATCATAGTGATGAACACTTGATGCGCTACTATAGATTTCCTCGGCATGAAATAATACATTTGTGCCAGGAACTGGAACCACACGTTGCTCGACCCACTAGAAGGTCTCATGCGATACCAACACGTACTTAAGTGTTAGTGACTCTGCGATTGTTGGCGAGTGGGACCTTCCAAAGTGTAATTGGGGATACAGCAGGAGTGACACAAGCAAGTGTGAGCAGAGTGGTGAACTCAGTGGTGCATATATTATCAGAAAAAGCAATGTTTTTTCATGAAAAGGATTCTTTTTGCAGTTGTCTCACTGTGTAGGCTGTGACTTAACTAAGATGTCTTTTTTGTTTTTATTTACCTCTGAGTTGGATCATGAGAAGGAAATTTTTTTTAACTTTTTTAATTAATGCTCACATTAACAATTCTTCAATATATTTATCCAGTAATAAATTTTTTTTTTAATATATCCTGTATATATCTATATTTCCTTAGCCTACATAATTAAGCCTAAAAGTAGCACACACAAAAATAACCCTGAGTTACATAAAGTATCACATTTTGTTTAAAGGAAAAAATAAATAAACCTGAGTTGACACAGTATCACAGTTTCTGCAAAGGCAAAATATGTATAACACTTCCACTGTGCTAATACAAGATCAATTATATATATATAAATACAATACCATATTATATCTGTTTGTCTATCTACGTCTTTGTGTATATGGCACTTTTATTAATATTCATGATCAGCACTGTGAAATATAAATTTAAATTTATTTGGCAAAGCAGAGGACACTGACTAGTATGGCAACCTACCATACGGAAGACCTCCACGTTGCACTACACACCGCAGAAGCCGATGCACAGACCTTGCTGTCAGCGAGAGGACCATCAGGAGAGTGTTGCACGAAGCGGGGGTGCATCACCGGACTCCAGCAAACAAGGAATTTTTGACTGACCAACATCGCGAGGGAAGGCTACGGTTTGCCCAACAATATGTTGACAAGCCAGAGGAGTTTTGGAAGAGAGTGATCTGGACGGATGAGAAAACCTTCTCATCTTCGTGTCACGGAAGGCGCCACTGCAGGAGGAGAAATGATACTCGGTGAGTATAATTTTTGAGGTTGTCGTTTCTATAAACTATTCAGTCATAAGCAACCATAAGAATATACTTGAATAAAAAATTACTGCCGGGTGACAACCAGTATCGTTACAACGTCAGCAACATTAATAAAACAGATACTGCTGTAAGTCCATTCAGAGTAAATTACTTTTGGCATATAGGGTTGCGCAATATTATTTTTTTTTACAGTGTAAAGTATTTTGGCTAAAATAAATAACTACTTTAAAAACAAATGGGCTGGAATAATCACGCTGGCAGGAAGTCAACTACTTTAAAAAATACCCACGCTTGACTGACGTTGATTTTTATTCCCAAACTGGTATTATTTCAAGTCTTGAAAACATACATAATGTACTAAGTATCAGGAACACCAGTATTGAATCCTAAAAGAGGAAATTGTAACTAAGTTTTTACATTCAAAATGCACATTCACTTAGTATGTGTCACTGCTACCAAAATACCTGAACTATGGCACACAGACCAACAAAGACAACTTACCAAATATTATCCCTAGTGAACAGGTTATTTAATGCTATATTACTCCTACACATAGATAGCATCTTTGCATATTTCACAGCATCAACGTAGCGTCCTCCTACGTAATCAGTATTTACCATTGTTCAGTTAGTAACCCCCTTAAATAAGCTTCTATAAGGCAACCATGCATTTCACATGGTTATTGTTTTGTGTAGGCTATTCCTCAGTTACACTGAAGTAAGACTCTGCCATTCCTGGCATTTGTCATTAACATTTTCCAATACTGTTAAGAATATCTTGTTATCATAAAAGAAAATTAATTTAAGTTTATTAATGCTAGACTATTTCTTTCAACAGATACAGCCCGGGAAATGTTTTTCATGTGGCCAGGAGTGGACACGTGACCGTCAATATTTGGGGGTGGGTAAGCTGGCATGGAATGGGTGACATGCACCAAATAGAGGGTCGGTTCAATGCCGAAAAATATATTGATATTTTAAATAACTTCTTTCTGCCCTCATTTGCTGCCAGCAACCACCCCTTTCCTCCTGGTCCAGTTTATTTTGTCCAGGACAGATGCCCAGTTCATCAGGCTCGCGTGGTCCAGGAGTGGTTCCAACAGCACCCTCAATTTCAGCTCCTGCCCTGGCCTAGTAAGGGTGCAGACTGCAACCCCATAGAAAATATATGGGGCTCAATGGTAACATCGTGGGAGCCTGAACGGGAACGCACACCCCAGGAGCTGTTGGACCACACCCGTCGAGTATGGGAAATATTCCGGGGTAAACCTGACCTCGTTAGACGCCACACTGGTAACATTCATCGAAGACTGCAGGCTGTTATCGAGAAGGGTGGTGGATGGACAGAATACTGAGGAGTAATTTTTAGTCTCATTGTTCTTGTTATTCTATGTAATATATATTATGTTAGCGGTGCATATAACCCACACACACACTGTCAAGAAATTTAATACTGCGCAACCCTATATGCCAAAAGTAATTTACTCTGAATGGACTTACAGCAGTATCTGTTTTATTAATGTTGCTGACGTTGTAACGATACTGGTTGTCACCCGGCAGTAATTTTTTATTCGAGTATATTCTTATGGTTGCTTATGACTGAATAGTTTATAGAAACGACAACCTCAAAAATTACACTCACCGAGTATCATTTCTCCTCCAGCAGTGGCGCCTTCCGTGACACGAAGATGAGAAGGTTTTCTCATCCGTCCAGATCACTCTCTTCCAAAACTCCTCTGGCTTGTCAACATATTGTTGGGCAAACCGTAGCCTTCCCTCGCGATGTTGGTCAGTCAAAAATTCCTTGTTTGCTGGAGTCCGGTGATGCACCCCCGCTTCGTGCAACACTCTCCTGATGGTCCTCTCGCTGACAGCAAGGTCTGTGCATCGGCTTCTGCGGTGTGTAGTGCAACGTGGAGGTCTTCCGTATGGTAGGTTGCCATACTAGTCAGTGTCCTCTGCTTTGCCAAATAAATTTAAATTTATATTTCACAGTGCTGATCATGAATATTAATAAAAGTGCCATATACACAAAGACGTAGATAGACAAACAGATATAATATGGTATTGTATTTATATATATATAATTGATCTTGTATTCAAACTTTTCAGGTTCCATGTGATTCAGTGTGGGCTGGTTACTCCCTTGAAACAGTAGCACCGAGGCTTAAGCATATTTGTTGTGCAATAAATGTTAATTTGTTTATATTGTTTTCATTATCTTTGGCTATCATTATCATGCTGAGAACATAATTCTGTAGTTGAGCATAAAACATTGTTTTCAGTAGCATATAGAGAGATTAATGAGAATCACGTTGACCACCATTACTGTCCTTGTGGTCCTTATTGTGTCACATGTTCTGCACAGTAATGCTGGACGTAAGTAAAAGTAAGTTAATATATCTAAATAATGCCCATAAGTAACTTAAAAAAAAATATATATATATTTCTCTTTCCTGCAAAATGGTTTAACAAGTTAATATTCTGACTAGCAACAGACTGGCAAATGGCAATGCATGAAACCTATAGTCCTTCTGTTTTAAGAAGGCGAAATGCTGTGGCTGGGATTATCCCGTCAAGAATGTGTATCTGCCAACACTTGTTCTACATAACTATTATCATATCCTTCGCTATGAATTTCTAGTTGTTTTGTAAATCCACAGAATACAAAGAACCAAAACGGTATTAACCATATTATCCCAGCCGCAGCATTTCGCTTGCATAAATATGAAGCACTATAGGTGATAAGGGAGAAAGGCCTATGTGATTAAAACTTTGAAAGAACGAATGAGAAGGTTAAAAATATGATAAAGAAAAGATAAAGAATACTACAGAAGGCAAGGAAGGAAGGGGGAGTGTGAGAGAGAGAAGACAAGTGAGAGGAGGTTGTGTGAGGTTGCCAGTTACTTGAAAGATATAGGCATAAGTTTATTTATTTTACAGCGAGAAAAGGAGATAAAGAGGGGGACTGCCAGCATGAGGGGCGGAAAGAATACAGGGAGAGCTGAAGACAGAAAAGGGATTGTCTCGGCTCCGTTATATGTTGCTTAATATCCAAATGATAATAATCAGTATCTCTCTACAGGGGTGAACAATAGACAGTGTCTTTTTTTAATAGATCAAATGCAATATAATGAAGCAGATATACTAATTGTTTTTAATTTCTTTTCAACTACTCACCCTCATCTGTCCTAAACACGACCGATGCCCTATCCATATGGCCAGGATAGTTCAAGAATGGTTTGCTGCCCAAGATAATTTGCAGGTGATAGATTGGTCTAGTTAGAACTGTGATATGAACCCCATAGAAAATCTATGGGGTTCTATTGTTAACACGTGGGAGCCGGAACGAGAGAGAACCACAGCAGAGTTGTTACGGCACACCAGAGCACAGTGGGAGATTTTTCGGGGAAAACCCGATATAGTGAGAAGGCATGGTGCCTCAATGCCCGAGCGACTGCAGGCTGTCATTGAGAAGGAGGGTGGCTGGACACGATACTAGTAACAAATTGATGAGTAAGAACATGAAATATGTAATCTACAGTATTTCAAGCCTTAATGTGTTCATAGAAGTGTACCGTATATAAATAGTGTATACACTGTATCTCATCGTGGCTAAGGGTCTAAAGCAATACATATCCAGGTGATTATAATAATAATAATAATAAAAAAAAAAAAACATTATACATGCTTAATGCAAACGTGAGGTCGAAGTAAAAACTTGAGGTTATATTAAGTTAACAGTTTTTATAATTGTATGACACCAATTAATAACAACAACTATACATATAACGTGTTCATCATTTACAGTGTGGTGCCTACAGTCACAGTTGGGTTATGGGTGTGGAAGGCTTCGTAACGAGGACTTGTGGAGTTTTCACCTAAACTGACAAGTCATGTAAACAATAACCAATAAATGTCTTATTTCAATTTTTCCCTGTTTTAATTAGTAATAAAATTAGTGCTGACACAATATCCTCTAAATCTTGTGATTGGTTCACTAACACCGGCGTCTGAATGTTGACCTCAGATAAATAAATAAGGGTAATAAATATATTCGTCATATATAACGGATTGTATTTGCATACCAAATATCACTTTTATTTCTATTCTGGTTTTGTTTGCGCATCAACAGATTATGCAGCAACACACAGAATGTTGGTGATGGTGGTAAGATGGAGAGTAAAGGATTGCTGGGAAGGAGGGAGAGGAAACAGCGAATGGAATAAGGGAGGATGGGGTGGGGGAGAACAGATGGAGTGGTTATTGGGTAAAGATTAACTTACACTATATAACTATTATCCTTTGGTAACCAGTTACACACTAAAAGTTTCTTAGAAAATGTCGTGAATAATACAGGGTAACGATAAAGGATTTACTTGAAATTTATTTCAACACTGTGTAGGTGGTGCATGGCTTGATATATTAGTCATAAAATAATGGTGTCGTGTGAATTGTATTACGTAAAATCTGGATTCATTTCAAATAATAAATAATATCCTATAGAATGTAGCATCAGAGTTGGATTTAGATTACAGAAGAAAACATAATAAAGGCGACAGTCGGCTTTGTTCGTTTATAATCTTTAGCTACTTGATCCAATAATTCTCTCCATTTATAATACTACTACTCGATCACTTGTGAAGCATTACACCCTCTCCTCAATCCAACCCCTCCTACCACCTTCCAGTGAGTGGTTCACATCCATGATCACAAGTGGTTCGGGATTCAAATTTCTGGATGGCTCAACATTGGTAATGCCTCCACATTACCCCCTATATAACTCCGCCTACATTTCTCCCCTCCCCCCCTCCACCTGCCAGTGATACCAGATCCACTGAGGCTCACAATAAGTAGCTGGTGGAAGAGGTGGGGTCCCTTGATCTGTCCGGAGCTGTACTTATGAATCCTATGTGTTGCCATCACCATCAAGACTGTTATTGCGAGGCAAATATCGATTCGTTTTCGTACCGATTCGTGTTCGTTGCAAATCACTATATGATTCAAGGCTTATCTCAAAATAAGTTTTATATAATCTCATTACATTAGTCACGTAATCACCTCATGATAAGCTAGAATCTCATTAGGCACGTAATCAGCTGAGGCAGACATTGGCCTATAACCTACGAGTTATTTTAATAATGCAGCATGATAACTCATAGTTCATTCAGAGCGAATTTACTGAGACCTGTAAAATGAAATTAAGTACAATTTAATCCCTATTTGTCAACTCATTCCTCTGGCCAGTCATGTTATCTAAGATGCATTACTTTGCGAGAATACATAATAACTTAGTGGTGATGCGTATGAGAGAATATCCATCTATTTTCACACCCTTATGTAACACACACGACTGCAGCAATAGTAGTATTTAATGTGTGATGATGAGAGAATGGTGGCAACTCACAGTCACGATTACCAATCCAAACGATACTGCTGTCAATGTGAAGTTAATGTTTACTTCCACAGACACATCGTGACCAGGTGGCCCGATACTTTTTGGAGTGAGTGTACATTAGACGAGGAGGTGCCATTTCATGTTCCAACAAATGACCATCTCGCCAGTGTTGGGAATATGAACGCAGGTAGACATCCTAATATGGCAGTGGAGGTGCGGCGTACCTTCATGGAATACTTCACATCTCCAGAGTCATCATTACCCATCCAGAATGATAGGCCCCAAATACAAATGGTTAGGAATCATGATGTAGTGATACATGTACTATGATCACTGACCTTAGGATATTACGAACACTCTCCAAAAAAAGTATCGGCATTGCTGGCTAGATCCTGCTGAGAAAAGATCGAAGCTACATGTATGACTGTACTGTGGGGTTGGTATTACTGCTGGCAATTAGTTTTTTTTTTTTTTTTTTTTATTAATTGCGCCGTAGCGTCAATCAACAGGCAGGCAACAATAGATACTGGTAGGCGGGACCCATGGGAATACAATGACTACAACCACACATACACACGGACACACACACATCACGAAAACATAACAGAATGGAGCACAAGCATAGAGACAAATATTTACACTATGACCTATTTAAATCCACCAAAACGAGGGTGGCGTACCAGAAGTTCCTCCAGAACCTGGTGATTCAGCATGTGTCGACAAACTACATCAAGTGGCAGGCCCCGGGGCAGCAAGTGTCGGACAGTGGGGCAGGCCAGGCAATAGTGCTCTATAGTGTTAGCACGAGGTGCTCGACACAAGCGACACTCAGTGAAGGGAGGCTCACCCTGCATCCTAGCAACCTGCCACGGTGGACGGTAGCCAAGCCTCAAACGTGCAGAGACTACATTGTGCCTCCGAACCATGAGGCCTCGACGACGGTAGGAATATTTGTGACGGCAGACTCATAATGTGTGATGGAGATGCTGAAGCCCGGGCCTCTCTGCATCCCTGCGTCACCGTACAGGGAGGAGAGTGGCGGAGCGGACTTTACAGGGGTAACATGTCAGGGAGAGAGGACGTCCAACACCATGAGGAGGCAGATGGCAGGCTTCCTTTGCGAGTCTGTCAACTGTACCATTGTGACGTAAACCTACATGGGATGGCACCCATAAAAATTTGACAGTCAAGTTACGATGACGCAATAAGGCCAAAAACGATAAAATCTGCTGAACAACAGTAGAGTGTGTGGGCTGAACACTAGAGAGAGAATGAAGGGCAGGTCTGGAGTCACAAAAAATGGCAGCATTCACTCCACGTTTACAAACAAGACTAACAGCATCCAGAATGGCATACAGTTCACACAATGTTGAGATAGAGTGGTTACAGAGACGACGGCCAACCCAGCCCCCTGGAGGCGACTCCATGTCAGGTGAGAAAACGGCACAACCTGCTGCACCATCCACTTGCAATGAGCCATCAGTGTAGAGGCAGTATGGATCTGTGATGGAGGACGTCACTGTTTCTATGTGTTCCAGAGCCAACTTCCGCTGTAGAGAAGGCAGTTCCGACTTGGAAGTAGGTGTGAAGCTCACATCAGGTGTTGGTAGCATCCACGGAGGGGGCCCTGGGGAAACGTCTGCAACCATTATATCTATATTAAGACTACGGAGCATAGAGGAAACAGACCTTATAAGAGTACGTCCAGCAGGCAGTATGGGAGGGACCGGGTAGTTTGGTCTAAGAGAAGTCCTGACTAACTGAGAGTAATGGGGTGAAAGATGTGGGAAATGGAGGCACTTGACAGTGAAGGAAGTAACATTAGAATAAATTCTCTCCACTAATGGGGGAAGACGCAACTCACGCTGCATGTTCACTATCCTGGTCGACATTGGACAACAGAGAATTATTCTCATTGCTCTATTCTGAAATTTTTCTAAAGTTTCAAGAGTAGCCATGGGAAGTTGAATCAGAGCAGGGGATAGGTAATCAACAACTGAACGGATAAAAGCAATATAGATAGTCCTGGCTACTGGGATGGAGATGCCCGAGGAGTTGTTAGTGAGCTATTGAATGGCAATGAGTTGACTCTCATTTCTGTACTAACGTGAAATCCTCTATCATACATAATTCATGCATTAGTCAAGTTGTGACTTCCTTTTTACAGATATATGTTATGTGATTTTAATGAATGATGGTTTTTGGGGACAGGGAATTTACTGAATTATTGAATATAATGAGAGTACGATACCCCAGAGAATAAAGTTACCAAATCGGATTTTAACCAAAAAGAATCTTTAAGTAGATTCGCTGTAACTGTAGTATTTTGTCTTAAATATAATGCAGTTATAGCATAGGGTACGATTAAGTAGGTTTATGCTTTTTCTTTTCATACTTCTAAATAAGGTTTTGTAAAGTAACACAAACAGACATTGCCCTCTCCAGAAAGTGACGTGTATAAACAAAAATGTGAAGAAGCCAGCACCTCAAAGCTTCACTCGATAATCTCGGGGCCTCAGTCTCAGGCCACGACTGACGGCCTCCTGTCCCGAGGTAGAGGTATATAAAAAAAAGTAAAAATAAAATAAAATACATAAAAAGAAAGATAACGTTATATACCATACGGCAACTACGGTGTGGATTAGCTGAGTTTTCAGCATTAGAAAGGGGCAAATCTTACGATAATATTTTAAATTTCTCTAATAGGTAAAGAAATGCGAATATGTTTCGATTTGCATCCACTATAGTTTCTCTGACTCAAGAAGCAATACGAATATGCATAATTGGCAACTGATCGGCAGGAATACCACTATCTATAAGGTTTCAAAGCAATTTACCATAATGCTACGTTTATTGTCGTTTTCATTCGTTTTAATGCCGATACCTTTTTGGGAGAGTGTACCTACTGCATGTGCCACATGGGAATATAGGAATACTGGCAGGGTGTTTTCATAAGTATACAGTCATGTAGTTATAGGTACAGTCGCGGCAGATAGTCCTTAACCAGCCTGTGATGGAAAGGCGCGGCCAGCTGTTTCGAACTGTGAACACGTGGATTCGTTGCTTCAGTAAGCTGCCTGATGATAGTATTGGTATAAATGTTTCGAGTTTTCGGACGCTCCTATGTTGGTCACGGCTACCCATCACTGACTGGTCAAAGACTATTTGCCGCGACTGTACTTGTAAATGCCTTATGAAACAATGAATATATATACATATTTACTACATACAGTATGTAGTATACAACGTATACATGTCGACAGGTATTTCATAAATACTCTTGGTACTCGTGTAACACATTAGGTTAGGTTATGCATTGTCTGATTTGAATGACAAATATAGCATGGCTGTTATCAGCACGTACCGTGTCAACACGTACATTTTACCGTTGTAATCACTGCCCAAATTATAGCCATAAAACCTTTATCTACGGCACTACTTTAATAAAATATCCACGTCATATGCCTTTCGCTGTCTTAACGTAACACAGACTAGTCTACATCTGCCATTCGATATGTAACACCTAATAGTACATAGCTTGTAATGTATCATTAATATTATGAACATGAATGCAAACACACGTTACCCATACCGTGATACACCTCATCACTACAATTCCTAATTATCATAACTACAGTACATGTCTATCCCATCTCTGTATATGTCAGCAACCCCATGCAGTACAGTAAACGCATTTCACTTAAACTTACCTTCATTAATTCCCACCTCTTCTGCCACTTCTTTCCACAGCTGACCCATGATGTCCCAGTTCCTGTGTTTAGAGTGTGTATTGTCGTATATGGCGGTATGGCTCTGTACCTCCACTATCAACTTGTCGTCCTCCATGGTAGCTACACAACTGCGGTCCTGCCGCGCAGTGTTGCTGCGTTTTCTACACAACACTGTGGAATACTGTTGCCAGCTAGTACACGATAGTATATTTCTGTTCTTTACTGGCAACTTTGAACACTGGGTTATTAAAGGTAATTAATTTTGTGTGTATACAATTCTTTTATATTTTAGAATAATTTGAGTGTAAACTCAAATATGTTATTGTAAAAATATTTGTAATTGTTTATTGTTTGATTTCACCTATACATTTCTTAGTTCAAGGTAACAAATTTTCGTTTATAAATGAAGGATATAGAAAGGGAAACTAAACTATAGGATACAACATTATATGTGTTTTTTTTATTGAAACAAGAAATATAACTGTAAAATATATAATTAATAAACAAGTAAACATTTAACATTTAACAAACATATACAATATTTTATTTATTGTAGGCTACATGGGCTATTTATAAGGATTCCATCATTGCACCAGATACTTTAAATTTATAACACTCTCCTTGTTCCCTGACTGCTTCAGATACATAACATAGTGATTTAAGAGAATGGATATTTAACTTATTTCTTATATCTGTTTTAATTAAATGTAGTTTAGAAAACAGCCTTTCTGCGTCTGTGTTTGTTACAGGCAGAGCTAAAATGTTTAAAGAAAACGTGGCCAGAGTTTTGAACAGATACTTATTATTTTCGGTCATATTCCCAAGTTTGGTATAAAACAAAACGGGGTCACATGAATTTGTAGTTATTTCTGTTGGCAATGGAACACTGTCTAAATGTCTCCATTCATTATCAAGGACTTGTATATCACCGGTATATATTCTAGGTAAACATTCTACAAGAGGATACAATGAAGGCATCAGATCCCGCGATCTTGAGTCAATGAATTTATCAGGAATAAAATATGATGTCATTTGCCATAGTGGATCATTTAATTCAAATCTTTTTTTAATTTCCTCACATAATTTAATCATAAAGAATCTACATCTTTCCTTCACATCATCTACCATTTTAATGTTCCTGTTAAATTCATCTTTTTGCAATAATTCATGAACATATGAACCTAAATATATGTTGTTTAATGGTACATGGTTAGTACTGTTAGCTGGATCAAAGGTGTAAATTTCAGATTTATCCAGTAGTTCCTTCCGACAAAAATATTGCAGTGTGGTCTTATACAATCTATTAAGACGAAAATTAACATGAAAGATTGTTGGCAAAATAAATTAAAAAAAAATTATATTAAGAAACACGGAGGGGTCACTGACATCTTTTAAAATTAGTGTTACATTTCTTAGTTTTTCTTTCTTTTTGTATGAGATGTCGCCCAGCCAGTGCGGCACCGGGCAGGGTAGCCAGTGAGCCACTCAGGGAGTGTGTAAGCAACCGGCCTCAGTAAAGGATAGAACCGCACTCCTCTGTGTATTACTCAACCCTCATACATGGCGCAGTGAGTAGAGGACCTACAGTACTTAACATGGCTGGACATCGCCCACGCTTATTGACCCAGACCCCTAGGGCAAGCCCTCGTTCGTTACAGACCCCCAGGGTACTCGGGCAGACACATCAGCTACTAATGGCACAGACAGAGGCCATCACTTCTCTGCAGCAACAACTGGCGGCGGCGGGGCGGCCCAGACCTCACCCATCAGTCCCACGATCGTCAGCCCCAGAAAAATGTGATATGGAGATGACCACAGCAGCATTTCGGACATGGAGGCGATCTATGGAATGCTGGTTGGGCCTAAATGGCTGGCCACCACAAGAGGCCGTCCTGCACATCCGCCTCCATTGTACCCCCGCCCTGCAATGTTCTCTTGATGCTCGATTCTCTGATAGAGAATGGCGAGTACTGGCCACTGAAGAGGCCCTGGATGCCATTGGACGTATTGCACTCCAGGTGACAAACCAGGCAGCTGACTGGTGTAAGTTTTTCACATCGAACCAGGAATATAGTGAATCCATAAGTGAATATTTTACTCGGTCGGCTCAGTGTGCGGCGGATTGTGAATTCAAGTGTCCCCACTGTAATAATAGTTTATCTGAATATATGCTATTACGTAAGCTAGTGAGTGGCATAGCAAGTGTGGAATTGAAAGAAGAAGTGTTTCGAAGGTGTGATTCATTCAGTGAGGTGGATTCATTACGTAAATTTTGTGTTGCGTTTGAGGCCGCCCATAAGGACGCCACCCGCCCTGGTGTTAGTACAAAGAATATTGGGCGGGAAGCCATGGCGTCAGTGGCTACAGTGTCCTCGTTGCCAGATGCATTACAGGAGGAGGTTGGGCTCCCGCCACAGGCCGCGGGTGCCCGCCAGCCGCCACCTTATAAACCCCGCTGTGGCAACTGTGGATTAAAACACAAACCTGGGAAAGGTTCGTGCCCCGCCGAGATGCTGGCATGCCACAACTGCGGTAAAACTGGACATTTGCGCAAAATGTGTAGAAGCAAGGGTAAGCAGGTGGCAGCAACCGAGGAAATGGAGGCCTCTGGCATAATAATTGCCGCCACAAGGAACGTTGAGAGACAGCCTTTTATCTGGGTGAAGGTCAGTATTGGAAATAATGAGAGGAAGTCAGCCAAAATCCAGGTGGTGCCAGATACAGGATCTCAAGTGTGTGTTGCTGGTCCAGGGTTGCTGGCCGCACTTAACATCATCAAAACATCGTTAGTGAACCGTGGAAATTTGAAAGATGTGGCAAATGTGAGCCTGAAACCCATAGGTTCATTCACATGCTGTATACAGCATGGTAGCAGAACCACGACACAAGATATCTATATCTTAGAGATTGCTACTCGATGCTATGTGTCGCTACAAGCGTTAAGGATTTAGGTTTGGTGCATGCTGACTTTCCTTACCAATCTCCAGTCGTAGCACCAACTACTGCTGACGTTGGCAATGCTACTTCAGAGTCAGCTGACTACCTGCTAGCACGCCCAGATACAGTCCCGTTAACCCCGTTAGAAGAAAACGTGCCGCAGTTGGAGGCCTGGCTTCTTCGTCACTTCTCAGGATCCACATTTAACACTGACAGGAGCCCCTTGCCAGTAATGGAAGGCAAGCCACATAGTATCCACCTGCTACCAGATGCCAAGCCCTATGCCTGCCACACACCGGCTTCGGTCCCAAGGCACTGGGAGGCGGAGGTGAAAAAACAGTTGGACGAGGACATAAGAAAGGGAATACTAGAACCAGTACCGGTAGGAGAGGTGACAGAGTGGTGCGCGAGAATGGTGGTAGTTGCAAAAAAATCAGGCCAGCCAAGACGAACCGTTGACTATCAGAAGCTCAACGCCGCCTGCAAAAGAGAAACACCCCATACTCGTACACCATTTGACTTGGTATCTGGAATCCCACGTCATACTTACAAAACCACATCAGACGCACATTGGGGCTTCCACCAAGTGGAGTTGCAGGAGGACAGCAAGAGGCTCACCACCTTTATTACCCCATGGGGCAGGAACAGGTATCGTAGAACTCCTATGGGCCACTGTGCGGCTCCAGACGCCTACACTAGAAGGTTTGACGAGGCCATAGAGGATATACAGAGGAAATTTAAGTGTGTGGATGATACACTGTTATTCGATAACAGTGTAGAAGAGGCGTTCTGGCATACATATGATTTTTTAGAAACTTGTGCCAGGAAGGGAGTAACACTAAAGCCAGAGAAATTCAAATTTTGCAGGAGGCAAGTAGACTTTGTGGGTTTCCATGTTGGCTGGGATGCTTTTAAGCCCACAGAAGAAAGGTTGGCAGCCATCAGGAACTTTGACATGCCTGCCGAACCCTCACTAACTGATATCCGCTCCTGGCACGGGTTTGTCAATCAGCTAGCACCCTTCCTCGCTACTGCACCCATTATGGAGCCCTTCAGAGAGTTACTGAAAAAACCACAAGGAAAAAAAGTGTACTGGGATGAAAATCTAAAGGAAAAGTTTAGGCAAGCAAAGGATGTCATTTGCAAGCTTGCAAAGGAAGGACTCTCATTTTATGAAAAGGACAGGCCTACAGTTGTGGTGACAGATTGGAGCAAGGTGGGTATTGGGTTTGTAGTACTCCAACAGCATTGTTCCTGCCACCTGAAAGAAGCTCCATTCAGTTGCAAAAGTGGGTGGCGTCTGGCGCTGTGTGGCAGCCGCCACCTCACATCCGCAGAGGCAGGGTACGCACCAGTGGAAGGTGAGGCGTTGGCCGTCGCTTGGTGTCTTCGTAAAGCCCGCCTCTTTCTGCTTGGGTGCCCTAATCTCATCGTTATCACCGACCACTGCCCACTGGTAAAACTCCTGGGGGACAGAGAGCTGAAAGACATTGCCAACCCAAGACTATTTGGCCTTAAAGAAAAAACACTGCATTACAGATTTCAAATCAAGTATCTCCCAGGGAAACGTAACTCCGCAGCAGTTTACCTGTCCCGATACCCGGCTCTCTGTGCACCCCCAGTTGCCATGGATGAAGAAGATGCAAACGACATGGAAGGTGCTATGGCAGCTGCAACAGTGGCTGCACTCAACTGTGACGATTGCATTGTCTTAGATAGTACAACGGTGGTACAGGCGGCTGCCGAGGACCCTGAATATCAGCTGCTTGTTGCCAAAGTAACAGCGGGTGATTGGCACCCACACCGAGCCCAGGAACTTGTCTGTCTTCGCCATTTTTATGGGGTGAGAGACAGGCTGGCAGTGTCACAAGGGCTGGTAACGTACACGTATGGACAGGGTTCAGTCCGTCTTGTCATACCTATTGCCCTTAGAAAACATGTGGCGGAAAATCTTCACGCAGGGCATCAGGGCCTGGACGGGATGTTGAGAAGGGCAAGACAAACAGTGTATTGGCCTGGAATGGAGGGTGATTTGCAGCACCACAGAGATGTTTGTGCTGTCTGCAATGCTTACTCACCCTCACAAGCAGCTGAACCCTTAACTCTGACACCGCCACCCAAATACCCCTTCCAACATACGGTTGCTGATCTGTTCCAACTCGATGGACAAATGTATTTGGCATATGCCGATAGACTTACAGGGTGGCTGGAAATAGCACATTTTCCGAGCGGAGCTACGTCAAGCAAGCTGTTGTCAGTAATGCGCCAGTATTTCCAAAGATGGGGCGCACCAGAGTCAATCTCCACAGATGGCGGAACTAATCTAACCAGTGAAAAGATGTCCAACTTTCTCGAGAGGTGGGGAGTGGAGAGAAGAGTATCTTACGCTCACTTTCCACAGTCCAATGGCCGGGCAGAGGCGGCCGTCAAGTCTGCCAAGAGGCTGCTTCGCGCTAACACAGGTGGCGGAGGCAGTCTACGTACAGACAAAGTGTCAGTGGCGTTGCTACAGTACTTGAATACACCACTGCGTGGAGTAAAGAAGTCACCAGCACAACTGGCCATGGGGAGGCAGTTACGTGACGGCGTGCCTGCCCACCAGCAACACTACAAAGTTGACAGCCACTGGCGGGGGGCCCTTCGGGCACGGGAGCGTGAATCAGTGAGGCAGCAGGGTGTGTGGGTGGAGAGGCAGGGAGCGACTAGAACACTCCCCCCGTTAATGCTCGGCACCCAGGTGTGGGTACAAAACCAGGAGACTAAAGTGTGGGACAGACGTGGGGTGGTCACGGAGACTCTTCCACATCGGCAGTATACAGTCAAGCTGGATGGAAGTGGATGCGTCACATTACGTAATAGGAGGCATCTTCGAGCGGTGAGAGGCTCAAGCCACCCCACACAGCCACCACCACAGAACCTAATTCTACACTCAACGCGGTCCCGCCCCACCCACACAGAAGCGACAGGCCGGCCACAGAGGCGTGTGAAACAGCCAGCTTGGATGTCCGATTATATAGCTGACACCCAGTAGATTTGTGCGTGCGTGCGTGAGTGAGTGTGTGTGTGCGTGCGTGTGTGTGTGTTTGAATGGGTAGCGGTATGAGTATATCAATTATATGGGAGTGTTTGTGCGTGTGTGTGTGTTGGAGTGAGGCAGTACTGGCTTAAGAGATAGTTATTTTCAATATTTTCTTGTCATACCTTAGTTTGTTATTGTCATTAAGGATACATTACCATATCTTATGTTGTGTTATAAATCATATTCTGTTATGTTGTCAATTTATTAATGTCAGATACACAATGTCTTTCAGTAGCCTATATTGTACATTGTATATCTTGGGGGGAGATGTATGAGATGTCGCCCAGCCAGTGCGGCACCGGGCAGGGTAGCCAGTGAGCCACTCAGGGAGTGTGTAAGCAACCGGCCTCAGTAAAGGATAGAACCGCACTCCTCTGTGTATTACTCAACCTCATACACTTTTCCATTACTGAAAAATATTCTTTCAATGCATCCCATTGTTCTAATATCCTCTCTACAGCCTGATGGAGTGACAGCCAACGTGTTTGACTTGGATGGAGAATTTTGTGTGGTTTTATGTCCAATAAGGTTTGAAATTGTTTAAATTCATATTTGCGTTTGGCACTTCACAATGTCTGGGAAGAGTCTTAGCTGCTTCGGAAGTGGAGAGAATGACAAATACATTTTAAAATTGTAATCCCTGGAAAGTATTCCCTTAACCTACTACATAAAGAGTTTGATTCTCCCATTAAATTCGATGCTCCGTCTGCAGCAAAACCAACCAAATTATTCAGGGGAATATCATGAAAATTTAAAGTTTCATTAATCATGTTATACAGTGACTGGCCAGAAGATCCAGTCGTTTGCATTTTGTCACCATAAATGTTAATTAAATCTAGCATCTTTGTAACAATTATTCCTTTGGCTGAATTATAAAATTTTGCTATCACCGTAAGACATTTGGTTGCACTGACATCAGTTGACTCGTCAATAATTATGGAAAATTTATGCTGCCTCAAATCTCTCACAAACTCTTCTGAGATAACTAAACCAACTTTCTTTGCCATTTCTGTACACTTTGTTCTTTTCATGTGTAATCCCTGGGCAATGGCAGAGTCGGGAAATATTGTTTTAAAAAGATCTGTCATATGGTCAGCAATGAGGAAAGGTAAATTATGTTCGGCCATGAAACATATTAATAATATGTATGCTACGTTTATTTTATACCGAATATCTTGACATCCCTGCTGATCTTCTTGACGAGACTCTTGACTAGAGCTGGCTGCATGAATTTGTGTTTTCTGTGGGACAGGAAATGATAATTTTTCTAGGTGTATCTTTAATTTTGCTTAAGGGGAGCCTCCACTGGCCCTCCAGTCAGATCCTTATCTCCAATCATTGCCTCCCCAATCCTAATCCTCAACCCACAGTCCCTAACCCAATCCACCCTCGTCCTAACCCCATTCCTAATCCTACCCTGGATCCCTAAATCCCCCGCACAACCCCCGCATATTATGCTGCCCATGAGTGGCCCTCTGCGGGAACTTGAAGTCAAGTCCGTATGTGAGCATTAAAAAAATCGGCAAAATTCAATAGTCTGCCATACACCAGCCACTTCTCCATACTCAGTATAACTTAGGAAAGATAAAAAAAATGGAGGTATTACAAATTTAGAGCACTAACAAAAGAATTTTTAATTTAATTTTTTGTTCAAGTGATATTTTCCAGTATAATAGCTAACAACACGAAGGGTTTTTACATCATGTCAATTAATCTTTTCACTCGTGATATACGTATACAGTATATGAGCACATTCCGTTAGACTCTAACGGTTAGAGGGATTTCGATCAAAAATTATTATTTTGTTTTTGGTGATTTTTTTTTCCCAAAATTTCAGGCGACAATTTATTTCAACAATTTCAGGCGAGGAATTTTCTCATTTATAGCAGTGATAAAGGACTTTTCGTTCCATAGAAGTGTTGCTATATATCAAAGGATAGTCCACATAAAATCTTATGCTATTCTGAAACATAGATTTTTTTTTTGTGAATATTTTCCAATTTTTTTTTCAAACATTTTGAGAAAAATATTATTTGTTGCTCGATTGCAATGAAAATCGGTCAGTATATGTAAAAACCAACGAGAATTACGATGGCAAAGAGCTTTTGCTTCTAAAATTAACAGGAGCGCAAATGGGGGTGAGAGTGGAGGCTCCCCTTTAGGGGATAGTATGCATTTCCTATATTAGAGTGCCTTGATTCCTCCAAAGTATGCTGGAAAATGGGGCCAATGAATAAATATAATGGTGATCTGTTGCTTGCAATAGTTAGGAATAATCAGTTGCCCCAGGTTTACCACCAAAAACATTGTACTATGTACCCCCTTAATTCTTTTTCATAATATGCCATGATTGGTTCTTTAAACCTATGATTAAATGAAAAGGTTGCCTTACCTTGTGACGCTTTATTGTTGTAAGATCCCCAGAAAACGTTTTTTGGCATTTGTTACAGTAGGCTTTGGTTGGATCTCCATCTACTTTTTCTAGCCATGGGTTAAATCGTCCATGTGTAACCATTCATCCCTTAGTTTCCGTTTACCAGACATTTCAATCTGAAAACAATATCAAATATGTCAATTTACAAAAGTTATAGAAAGGCATCCCATTTTCTGTTAAGTGCCGTATAATCTGTTAAATGTTTGCAATGGATAACTTCTCTATCCAAAGGTTTACCTATTAACACTTACCGGAGTTTGAGGGAAAGATGTCGGCGAGATATCTATAGTTGGTATTGTAGCTCTGGAGCACCTTGGATGATGTCTTTAATGTGAATGCACCCAGAGAACTGACATCTGCTTCAAATCTGTTTACAGTATCTGTCTTGATTTGACATAAATTGGTTCATAATTAATATGTTGTTAAGGAATTTGTAAGTACAATGCAATTCCATACCCAAAAGAATTTATAAAAATAGTTAAACAAATATTTTTATGCTGCTTTGCCATGAAAATGCTTAATTTAATTTTGTAGAAAAAAATTCTACACACAGAAGAACCAGAAAACGTCCATTCTAATTAGTGCTAAATATAATTTTAAGGACTTATTTAATGATGAAAAACTTCATCTGTTATCACTATTTATTTCCATTCTGTCACGAGTCAGCCATAGACTCGTGACGTAATTTGAATTACGCGTATGTAAGCATATTTAATAGGCTGGCAGAGAGGGGGAAAATTCCATATTCCATGAAGTGAAGGTAGGAGTGGGTTGATGTGGGTGCAGCCTAATTTAATCCGCAGGTAGTAGCCAAAAATAGACCAGGTAGAAGAAAATGTAAGCATCAGGACAACTGAAATTGCTACGTCAGTACTAAGGTGTTCGCAGGTTAATTACAGCATGTATTAATCAATTATGCTACCAGGGTAACTTATGGTATTGCAAATGATCGTGAAGTGGAGGGAAATCATCGGGAATTAATAGTACGCCATAGGTAAATTGAAATTGCATGTATAACTAAGGAATGAGTGGATACAATGTAAATCGTAGCCAGTTAGGAGAAACAAACACAGATAGGGAGGAGGAGTCAGGAAAGGTTTGAACTTCCAGCGTCCGGTTAATGATGAAAAATATAGGTCAGTTTGGACAGGACACTTGAGGGACACACTCGTATACGCTAGCTCCTGCTTGCCTAATTTACCTCCACGTGTTGAGTGGGGAGTGAACAACGTAAATGTCGAGTCGTTCGATATTACCACGATTCTCAAGGCTTTATAGTTGTATAACTGGCCAGTCGCATCGATGGTGGTTCAGTAAGTAAAATATAAGGTGAGAGGGAGCTGGTCTTGAAAATTACGAGTGTGTGTTGCGAGACTCTGAAATAAATTCCCAAGTGTGAGACATTAGAAAATATTCCAAACTTGCGTAACTTGAAAATTCATTGATATGAAAGTAATTGAGTAGGGGGTCCAGAAACAGCACCTGTGATATATATACAAATTGAGTGTTAGCATTGATAGAATCTGTACCGTATTAACGTAGTGAGAACGAGTAGCTAGCTACCATTGCGTGAGTGTGTGTGTGTGTGTGAAATTTAATTATTCATGTTGGCTAACGTTACTGTAATTAAATAAATATAGAAAATTGCAATTGGTTGTTTGAATGTACCAGTAGATTTGTTATCTATATAAATACATATATATCGGGAAGTACCCAGAACATTAAAAATTCTATGTGCGGTGGTGGCTGAGGCCTAACGGGGAAATAAACCCCGACTTTTTGTTCTTCGCTGCAGCCAACCAACGAGATCATAAATTAAACCGGGCAAGGTAAGTTATAATTATCATATTATAAACTAAATTATCGATTATTCTCACATCACCGTCACATATTTGGCGCCCAACGTGGGGCCCGATTCGTTGTATTAATTCCAGTCACACACGCGCACACTTTCACGAGTAGATAGTTATAACTGCCCAGAAATTAAGGCAACCGAAACGATAGAAAATAAATTAAAAATGTCTAACGTACAAGATTTATTGGAAGAGGCCGGAAAATTGGGATTTGAAGATAAGGCCGAAATTCAAGCGTACGTAAAGAGCCGTCAAGAGGAAGAAAGGCTTGAAAGGGCGAGTATAAGAGAGACAGAGAAGGAACAGAGAGAAAATGAAAGGGAACAGAGAGAAAATGAAAGGGAACAGAGAGAGCTAGAAAAATTAAAATGGGTACATGAAAAGGAATTATTGACACTGCAAATACGTGCGAATGAAGGTCAAAGCTCGAGTGGAAGTAATGTTGCATGTTCAACCACCGTGACCCCAAGATTACAACTGGCAAAATACGTAGAGGGAGACGATATCGAGCCGTTTATTGAGCGATTCGAAATGGTTGCAGACTCTTATAGATTAGATAATGATATAAAGAAGCTCGAGTTATTAATTTATTCGATGGGAAAGCGCTCAGCATTCTCCACCGACTCGACATTACCGCCAGAAACTACGAGAACATGAAAAAGGCTTTGTTACAGGCGTATGGGTTGACGGTCGATGACGCTAGGAATCTGTTTTGGCGTGCATTCTTACAGGATAAGGAGACTGTTGCACAATTTAGTGCACGTCTGACCAGTTACCTGGATCAGTGGTTGGAGAAGGCCGAAACACCTAAGACGTTGGAGGGGGTAAAGGACTTGTTGCTTCGCACACAGTTGGAGAAGTCTTGTCCTCCAGAATTGTCGGCTCAGCTGAAAACCAACAAGGTGAAAAGGTTGGAAACGATGATGGATATGTCAGACGCACATTTTACCGCGTATGGTTATCACACGCGGATTCAGCCTAATAAGAAAATTAATCAATCTAATAAGCCTTCCCAGAACTCTGCTGTTTCATATAACCAGTCGAGTAAAAATCATTCACAGCAGCAGGGTCAAATTGTTCGTCAGCAACCTAACCCTCATTTTAATCATACACAGAAACAAGGTAATAATCATTATTCGCAGCAGTCAAATCAGTACCGTTACCAAGGAAAGAGTAACTGGAAAAATAGTAATAATCATGGTGGAAATAAGGGTTATTATCAGCGGTCGGCAGCTGCAACACATGGTGAACCCCAGTATTCACCTGTGACGGTTCAACCTAGGGTAGAACCACGAGTGACTCAGTCGGTTCACGAACCTCATCAATTTTGACTAAACGCGACAGGAGTCTCGAAAGGTAAGTCTGGTTTCCATATTTGTCCCGGAATTGTTAACGGGATATCTGTTGAAGTCTTTCGAGATAATGGGTCATCGGGGTGTTGTGTCGCTGATGGTTTGGTTGATTCTAATGATTTCACAGGGGAGCAGGTAACTATCATTATGATTGATGGTACCAGGAGGCTCTATCCACTTGCTAAAGTTGCAATAGAGAGTCCATTCTATACAGGCCAGGTAATTGCAGCAGTCATGCAAAATCCTGTGTCAGATTTGGTAATAGGAAATATACCAGGGGTTAAGAATGCTTGTTCAGTGGAAGTTTTCACACAGACTGGTGCAGCTGCTGTAACCATGGGTATGGCGCAGGCGAAGAAAACAGTTGTTCCACTTCAAGTGACAACGGCCGCCGACCTCGTCAATTGCGAGGATGTAGTTGCAGAGCAAGCAAGTGACCCTTCATTGGCACTTGTTCGCAAGCAGGCACTCGAGGGTGATAGTAGAGATCGACATGGTATTGTAACCAGTTATGTCAGGAGGAGAAACAGGTTTTACCGTCGTACAGTAAACCCCGATGGGGAAGAGAGGGTTCAGTTTCTCGTACCAGAGAAATACCGACAGGCTGTGTTCACCCTGGGTCATCATTCTATATTAGGGGGTCATATGGGGATGAGGAAAACAATTGATAGGATTCAGTCTCATTTCTATTGGCCAGGTATGGGGAGAGAGATAGGGAGAATGTTGAGGTCATGTGACGTTTGTCAGAAAACGTGTGACTGGGGTCGGGTGAAGCCCGCACCTCTTAAACCACTACCGCTTATTTCAGAATCATTTGAGAGAGTAGCGGTTGATATCGTTGGACCGATTATTCCGAGGGCTACGGATGGTGCCAAGTATATTCTTACCTGTGTGGATTTCGCGACCAGATGGCCTGAAGCAGTGCCTCTGCGTGATATAGAAGCCACTACAGTGGCTGAAGCCTTGTTGGATATATTCTGTCGTGTCGGCATACCAAAGCAGGTATTGTCCGACCGAGGCAGTCAATTTACCTCCGCTATGATGGAGGAATTGTGGAGATTACTCTCAGTTAAGGGGTTAAGGACAACACCTTATCATCCAATGTGTAATGGGTTGTGTGAGAGGTTTAATGGTACTCTCTAGAAAATGTTGAGGAGGATGGCAGTAGAACAACCTAGGGAGTGGCCCAGGTATATCTCGCCACTACTGTTCGCGTATCGCGAAGCACCTCAGGCATCGTTGCAATTTAGTCAATTCGAGTTAGTGTATGGTAAACCTGCTCGAGGACCACTTCAGGTTCTACGTGAACTTTGGGACGATGAGGAATCGGATCCCGTGGTGAAAACCACTTATTCTTATGTAATTGATTTGGCAGAACGATTACAGCAAACCTGCGAGATTGCAAAGCAGGAGTTAGCTAAAGCAAAAGAGATTCAGAAGTCCTACTACGATAGGAAAACTAAGCTCCGAACACTACAGGTAGGGGGGAAGTGCCTCGTTCTGTTACCAATAGCTCATAATAAGTTGTTGGCTCAGTGGAAGGGTCCCTTTGAAGTAGTCAAAAAGGTGAATGACCTTAACTACATAGTTAAAATCAAAGGTGAAGCCAAGCGGTTCCATATTAATATGCTTAAGGAGTATTACACCACCCAACAGGGGTGTACTTCCATTGTTACCACAGTTGGGGCAGGCTGTTGTAACATCACCTCAGAACAGAGTGAAGTGTTAAGTCTAGTCCGTGGTCATTTTTCCCCAGCAGTAGACATGGTTAGCGCTGCTGTGGTAATCCCCGAGGGTGAAGAGGGATATGCTCCGCAGGCGGCTGAAGCTCGTCAAGGTGAGACAGTGGCTGAGGTCTCCGTTTCGGAGAATTTAAGACCAGACCAGCTTGCAAGAGTCAATGCGGTACTGGCAAAATATTCATGCGTAGATCGGCCGGTAGAAGTGTTCTCCGGGTAAATTTTTGCTCGTTAATGTCACGATTGCTTGAAGGAGAGTTAACCGAGTAAATATTCATGCGTAGATCGGCCGGAAGAAGTGTTCTCCGGGTCAAATTGCTCGTTAATTGTTACCTCTCCGAGCGCAATGAGCACGAACCTTATACGACTCAGATTCAAGGGGGTTCCTAGTGTTGTTGGGGAAATCCGATGTTATATGTATCGCATTTTGTGCAAACTTATCCAAGACTTGGATTCAGAGAGGCTTCTTTTTTTTTTCAAGGCTTGGATAATTTACTAACAATAAATTGCATTCCAAGAATTAATGATAGAAAAAATTGCTTTCCAGGATATTGTTGCATTTCCTACATATTATGTAACAAATACATAATGCATTACATACACCACACTTATATATTGCTTAAATGTGTACAAATTGTACTCAGCAGAAATTACCAGGTATATTCATTCTTGTCTCGGAGTTTCTTCCTAAGATTGAAAAGCTAAAGTAACTGTTGGGAGTTTTCCACTCATTGGCAAAAATGAACACGTAACTGGTGATATTATTGACACATACAAGAATAAGTGAAGTGTGGATGAATTGTTATTATAAAGTTATACATGCAAAGGCGTCGTTACTACTTCACGAATCTATTAAACATCGCATAGAGCAATGTCTTTTTGTGTGTGCAAATGTCACGAGTCAGCCATAGACTCGTGACGTAATTTGAATTACGCGTATGTAAGCATAATTAATAGGCTGGCAGAGAGGGGGAAAATTCCATATTCCATGAAGTGAAGGTAGGAGTGGGTTGATGTGGGTGCAGTCTAAGTTAATCCGCAGGTAGTAGCCAAAAATAGACGAGGTAGAAGAAAAGGTAAGCGTCAGGTCAACTGAAATTGCTACGTCAGTACTAAGGTGTTCGCAGGTTAATTACAGCATGTATTAATCAATTATGCTACCAGGGTAACTTATGGTATTGCAAATGATCGTGAAGTGGAGGGAAATCATCGGGAATTAATAGTACGCCATAGGTAAATTGAAATTGCATGTATAACTAAGGAATGAGTGGATACAATGTAAATCGTAGCCAGTTAGGAGAAACGAACACAGATAGGGAGGAGGAGTCAGGAAAGGTTTGAACTTCCAGCCTCCAGTTAATGATGAAAAATATAGGTCAGTTTGGACAGGACACTTGAGGGACACACTCGTATACGCTAGCTCCTGCTTGCCTAATTTACCTCCACGTGTTGAGTGGGGAGTGAACAACGTAAACGTCGAGTCGTTCGATATTACCACGATTCCCAAGGCTTTATAGTTGTATAACTGGCCAGTCGCATCGATGGTGGTTCAGTAAGTAAAATATAAGGTGAGAGGGAGCTGGTCTTGAAAATTACGAGTGTGTGTTGCGAGACTCTGAAATAAATTCCCAAGTGTGAGACATTAGAAAATATTCCAAACTTGCGTAACTTGAAAATTCATTGATATTAAAGTAATTGAGTAGGGGGTCCAGAAACAGCACCTGTGATATATATACAAATTGAGTGTTAGCATTGATAGAATCTTTACCGTATTAACGTAGTGAGAACGAGTAGCTAGCTACCATTGCGTGAGTGTGTGTGTGTGTGTGAAATTTAATTATTCATGTTGGCTAACGTTACTGTAATTAAATAAATATAGAAAATTGCAATTGGTTGTTTGAATGTACCAGTAGATTTGTTGTCTATATAAATACATATATATCGGGAAGTACCCAGAACATTAAAAATTCTATGTGCGGTGGTGGCTGAGGCCTAACGGGGAAATAAACCCCGACTTTTTGTTCTTCGCTGCAGCCAACCAACGAGATCATAAATTAAACCGGGCAAGGTAAGTTATAATTATCATATTATAAACTAAATTATCGATCATTTTCACATCACCGTCATGCATTCATGTAAGGACAGTTTTTACAAATTATATGTTTAGTTTTTAATTTGGTTTCTTTGCTGAGTGTGGATGTGGAAAAAAATTCTACGATCAGTTGCCAGATGTTGCTATTTTTCTACGTTTCTCAGCAAAATTCTACAAAACGGCAACCCTGGGACTCCTGCGGATATCACGGTCAAATACCTCCACAAAGCGTCGGCATGAAATTGGCAAACGAGGTGCGCACTTTTCTGCGCAGCAAGTTTCTGACATGATTCGGACAACCAGTGTGAACGCTTCACCAGGTTCAGGATATATTTTAATGGTTGTTACCACGGCCGTTTTTTTCCGACGCTGGTGGTCGAACAATTCATGCTACAATATGTCTAGTTCCGGCCTCGGTGTGAATGGAGCCTAAAGCTAGTATACAGTATGTAATAAAAGAAGTCGAAATCAGCCCGAAATTTTGCGGGCTTGAATTCATACAACTCGCTATCCACACTACAAGTTTATTAAAAATTAGATGCTTCTCTACACACTAGATATTAAAACCACATTTCTTGACATACTTTCACCATTTTATCAGGAAATACAACGTTGAATGTGTATTGATATACGTAGTGTTCGGCCTAGTGGTTATATGTATACCTATTAACTCGGGAGAGATGCCAATGACCGCCAGAAAAAAATATTTTGTAATATTATTATTATGTAATATTAAAAAATCTATGATTGTGTTGTTGTTTTGGTCATGAAACCAAAGACTGACATTTAAATTTTTTTTTTTTTTTTTTTACATTTGAAACTGAAAATAAGGGCTGGAATATAAAATAATTATCGAAGATATATGTTGGTGAACATTATATCAGGGTCATGAAAAACATATACTCTTAGTGCTCAAATGAAGGGGATAAGGTAATTTTGATCTTAGAACACATTTATAGATTTAGTAAAATGTTTTTAATATTGATGGTGTATATTAACTTATGTATATATACTTGTCCGAAGCAAACTAGATGAGTATTACATGGCCCGTGGAAAACAGATGTAAACAAACAATGAAACTTTGCTGCCCTGCCTGTGTCCCAGTAGCTTACGGCGAGCTTTGAGTATCCGGCGCCAGACTTCCAGTGGCCTTTTTTCAACATTTTCGTTCACCACACCACAATAGCTCCATGGATACCAGCTTAGGAGTAGAAAAACGTGCTGCTGTTTACAGTATACTCACTGCACTGGATAATTCGAACGAAAACTTTCGGCCTGTGGTGTTCGGTTGCTTGCATTTTTCGGCCCCAATTTTTCCCACTTTTAGAATATAATGGTTAATATATTTTTGCTATATGTTGCCCAATGAAGCATCATTATCTTTCGAAGTCGTCGGAAAAATTGCAGACTTAAGTGTGCGATGAAACACTTGTAATTCCCAGATATTCTGTTCTTTAATAGCTCTGCTGAAAGATTATTTGCCTATTATATATTTGCATAACGTATCCAAATTCAAGTTTAATTATCATATAATTAATAGATATATCCAACATGTTTCATTCATCAGTCTCTACGCCATGATAATATATATAAAATTTCTAACTCCGAGTGGAGATGGGGAGTTGACTACGACCAATTGTGAAATCTGGCGGTCACTGGCATTTCTCCCGATTTAATAGCGCGGGGAGGAAGTGGACTGTGGAACCCGTGTGTTCCAATGATGACGCTTGGAGACGCCACAAGAGTTACAAAATACCCATTATCCAATGCACGTTTGTTCTGATGCCGCCATATGGCACAAATCTTCTGAAGCTGGGTTAAGAATGAGTTATGCGTAAAAGAGAGAGCGAGAAAGAAAATAATAATAATTATAATAAAGACTTCAATGATATCTACGAGGAATTAGGACGCTTGTGCTGCTCGCACAGGGGGCACTTTTAATGGTCAGTGGTCACAACAATAAAATGGTTGCTGCAATCAGACAGACATTGTAACATAAAAGTTATTTGAATTGATCTTCTGGAAAGTGAGTAGCCTATTGTTTTTTTTAATGGAATATAATTATTGTGTTTCTTACCTCTCCTCATCGCTGGCGTGAAAAATAGACCCACCGGCAACTAGTAGTTCACCATGGTTTGTGGTCGCCATAAAAGAATTATCTGTGTGCGGGCAGACATATAGCTGTGTGTGTTTTATTTCTGACCATTGTCTTTTGTTATTATTATTTGTTTATGGTGTAAAGGAGGGTTTTTCCCTCCCTTTATTTCTTTTAATTATTCTTTTTAAAATTTCTACTCTTTTAATATTGTCAGCTTTCTAAAAAGTACTGTATTGCCAATCCTTTGACATTATTTGATGAATTTTAAGACCAATTCATTTTGCTTGTTTACAGATCCACTGTTGTGGACCAACACGTCGCCCGTCGTGCAGTGGCCAATGTACCCAAACAAAGTGAGTTGTGGTGGTGGAAGGTAGAAAGCAGTGGGTAGGATGTATACACATCATCTCTACCACCACCTCAAACCACCACACAAAATGGTAGGGGGAAAACAAAGTGTGGTCCAAAACAGATGGCCAAACTAGGACAGGAGTCCTACTCCCAGCCACACACCTCCTTTAGGAGAGTCTCCAATTACCTCTTATAGTCCCCCCAGAGGTGGCCGAGCATTTAAGGCTCTGTGTGCTTAATGTCTCAGCGCAGCGGTTCGAATCCGTCTGGAGACACATACTGGTGTGGTTATGTCCAGTTTCTGTGGTGTGTAGGATTGGGAAGAATTCAAAATCCACTGAGAAAACAAAACAAAAAGCCACCAGTGTATGCTACAACTCTTATCCTTTCGCTGTATCAACCTGGTATGGAAAAAAAAAAAAACAAAAAAAACAAGAGACCGATGAGGAAAAGGACTTGCCTTGCCAATACAAAGGAGAAGTCCAGCCCCTCCTCAGTACTAGGTATACGCTGCCACCACCAGACCAATTTGACAGAGGACTAAATAAGACACACACTGGAGGGGTAGCGTAGCATTAGCTTAATTAATTAGGCACGTAAGCAACCCAGACTACAGTTTTAATGGGGGTACGATCAGTAATATGAATTGAGAACCAATATCTATATAAGATCACAGTCTATTTGTTAATATAGGTGGCGGAAATACTCAACTAATTATAAACCCATAAATTTACAATTATATTACACGAAAAGTCATTAATGTAAATACAATAATAACAGAATACACCTTCCCCCCTCCCTTGTTAAGATTTCCTAATCCCCGTTCAGCCAAACCTGGTTACCTGGATAAGGAGTTTCCCAAGGCCGCTTGAAGAGTAGGTCGTCCCGCCGCTCAGGCAGGGAGAGCGTGATGACGTCACTATGAAGAGTTTCTCGCTCACTCATAGATACCCATTAAAAACCCTGCCCAAAACATAACGTTTTGCACTTGATACATGATATTTGATATTGTTGGGGGCAGATCGGGAATGATGCAGCTTGTGACCATTATTCCTTATAGTATTATTCATTCAAGCACCAAAATAGTAGCCTACCATTTGATTTGATAAATCTCTCTCTCTCTCTTTCTCTCTCTCTTGTGATCAGCTGTCAACTTTAAACTATTTCAAAGCTTAGTTGAAGAAAAATGGGGTACATACACTTGATGTAAGCATTAATATTTTAATGAAGAAATAAATATAATACATAAATTACAGTACTAAAAGTAAGTTTGAACTTCATAATTTATCAAGTATACCATGTGGGATATATACAATACTTATTCATAAGTAGTACCATGCTTTGCTCTTTCACTGAATTCTTATCTTAGTTCTGACATTTTGTTAGATATTTTTCTTTGTGAATCAAGCAAAAGGTTTACAAAATATTGAGGAATATACAGGTAGAGAGAAAATAGAAGAATAATGAGAGAAATCAAGCTAAATGGAGGAATAGAAAGAGATATGAAGCAAAATAAAGGAATAATGTGAGATATCAAGCTAAATGGAGGAATAACAGAGGTATCAACCTAAATGGAGAGATAATGAGACATATATAAATATAGGATAAATGGAGTACCATGAAAGGATGAATATGGATAGTGAGATAAAATATGGTGTATTATAATTATGTTGCAGTGATCCCAAGCACTCCTTTATCTTCATGCTCCCTTGCCCACACATCCGGGTATCGTGACCCGCTCGTGTCCCGGTGTGGCAGTAGCAAGTGGAACCCCACTGAAACCCATCAACTGCGCATGCGTGGGGGCTTAAAGGTGCCAGGCGCACGAGTCACGACGGCAAGAGAGCAGAGTTGCCAATTTAGCAAAAATGTACACTTCTTTGAAGAAAACGACAGAATCATTGGAAAAGCTTTGTTTGAGCTAGACAGCCAAGAAGAGACAGAACAGATAAATGAAATATTGTATAATATGTGGATAATGAGAGAAAACAAAGAGGAAAATTAGAATCAGGCAACGAGAGAGGGGCCGTTGAAAAGGCAATCCCCCCCAAAACAGTGATTGTAACACAGGGGTGGGATCTTCAAAGCATCGTAAGTTGGTGGCGCTACGATCACTTTTACTATCTCGTAGCCGCCATATTTGATCGTGGCTTACGAGGATCATAAGTTGGTATCTCCAAAGCTTCATAACCTCCCTCGTAGCTCACGATGATAGCCTCGTAGCGAGCGTCGCTGCCCGTTTCGTTCCGTGTGTTTTGTTCATCCCGCCACCCAGCTGACTGGCTCTCAGCCAATCACAATGAAGGAAACAATATGTCCTTGGTACTGTAAGCCAATCATAACGTAGTATTACAATGTCAACAAATAAACATTGTCTCACCATCAGCTGATAGAGATGAAACAGTCACCAAGTTACATCAGACAGGAATTAACAGCAAAAGACAGGTAAGTGAATTATTATACTTTGTTGATAAATATTTAACACAACAGTGGAGATAAGGCAGCTGCCCCCCCCGGGTATATTTTTAATATCACGCCAATCACTGGTATATTGTATATAGATTTTTGGTTAGGTTAGGTTTGGCTAGTTTAGTTTAAGATAGGTTAGGTTACGTACTGTAAATCAAGAACAGCATGATACAAATAGTTTACTGGTAGCTGGTTGTCATGAAAATAAATCAAAGACATTGACTGGGAGGACATTATATTATTTTAACTTCTACTGTCACTGTTTTATTTCCTATACACCTACCTACAGTTGATTGCCATTACCAAGTAACAGGCTGAAATATACCATATGTAGTGAAATCTGGCAAGTGCAATATAATAACTAAGACTTCAAACAGTTTTATTGAAAGACAGATCAAAGAAATAAATTATATAAGCATTATTTATATTATGGATTCGGCTGTTGGCATGGGCACACATAGGTTGAAGGATGGGGGGGGGTGTCCATTGCCTGATTTAGATACAGTACCATTTTAATACGATAACCAGCAGGTATTGTAATTTATTCTGCTTGGTTCTGCTTTGTTATTGAATTATGTACCATTTTTTGTTATATTTCAGGTGGTGACACTAGTGACACAAAGACATTCACCCACATAGAAGAGGCTATGGCTCAAGTCATTAAAGAAGTGCAAGTGTCGGGTATTTCTGTGGACTCCAAGACCCAGGCAGTATGTACAGTATATAACAGTAAAAAATATCCTGCTGTTCATCTAGGCTAGTAATATGGAAATCTTCCCTCATTGGCACTATGTGAAGTAATTACATTGAGAGTTTATATATATAAAACATACATTTTGAGCAGCATTACCTCTCAATTCCATTCAAAGTTAAACAGTGCAAATCAGAAGGCCTTAGTCCTAGGAACAAATATACAAGATGTTCTCATATATCCATACCTTCAGTAAATACGGTACATGTACAGTGATGACCCAATATACAGGAGTCAAGTACATAGTGATTTATACATTTTGCATATCATATAAATAACTCCTGTTAGCAGTTCATGTAGTCGAAAAAATTGGAGGCATGTTAATCAAAACTAAATTTGTGATGCTTTGTTAGATTCCATATGTATCATATGAGTACTTTAACCAAGTAAAAATTGCAGTACTGCTGCTGTACTTATATGTATGACTATTTATATACTGCTTTCTTTAAGAGTGACTTTACAATTTTAATTCATAACGATAATCCTTAATATTTCTCTAAAATTATATGAAAGTTGCTAATTTTCATAATTTCATAATAAGGTGATGTGGTTGACCCAGGACTGCCATCAAGGGCCCCTTCACCTAGACCTGGGCCAAGTTGGCAGGACTTCGGGCCAGTTACAGTGGAAGACTGTGAAGTTTTGACTGGCGACAGCTTGCCGAAGCTGGTAAAACCTACCACCAAGTGAGGAGCATTCGTACCACAGCTCTTTAGCCTCAAGTCGCCCTTCCTCTAGGTCAGCTGGAGGTGTGACAGCTCATCTGGAAGCTACACTAGCTCCAGATATACTAGTTGTCCATAAGACTATAAGGGATATTTTGATGGATCTTGCAGAAAATATAGCCACAATATCAGAAACTTTGGTGAACATTAAAAAGGCTATCGAGAAAAGGTGATTTGTTTTCAAGTGTGTTTTGTTGTGTGTGTGTGATTTTTTTTTTTAATGATTAGTGTGGTTTAAGTTGGGTTATATTTTGTGACAGAGTTATTAGTGTGCAAGTATGTTTTTAGTTGTGTGGTTTGTGTGTAGGTTTCAATCTAAATTATTGTTAACTTCTGCTTATGTTTTTTAAGAAATTACATTATTTATTTTCATTATATATTTTGTCTTTCAAATATAGCTTTTAACATTCACATTTCATGTTAGATTTATTATTCTTTGAGTAAAATCAACTTTTTTTTCATGCATTCTTATCTTTGGCTAATAATATTAATGTCTTAGTTTTATTTACATATCAAGGTTCGAAGATTAACTATAAGGATATACTTATGCCGTACTGTGGCTTTAATCTTATTGTATTTTAATAATTTCTCTGCCATATTTGTGATATGTCCTAGCAATGTGAAGAGTGCCAAACAAGTACTGTAGTCATTAAGGAACTGGTGTTTTTTTGTTTTCAGTCATTGTTGGAAAGTACCTGAGTTCAAACAGCTTTCCAATATCATAAATTTGCAGGTTTTTACTCAGGTATATATAATGTTATGAACTGTGATAATGCAGGAAACTAATAGTACAAATAGCTAGGGAGGTATCATGGATTTCTGTAAACTTTACAGGTGTCATATGTAAATAAAATGTAGGTTTTTTTATAGTCTATAATTAAAACATTTAGAAAAACCAATACCAGTCACATATTTGTTATATGCTGTTGAAAAGCATTTATTTTAGAGAAATACAAATCTTATGTAATATGAGAACAGGTGAAAATTATGTATTAAATTATACTGTTCAATAAAATTAATTGAATTGGTTGGAAAGGTTCATGTACGGTACATGTTATTGAGACTTTTACAACATGATAATATTTGCATTAGTTAATTCTGAGACATATTTTTGTCTTTAGATTCGGGAATATGGTCAACCTTTTACACATCTCCAGTATATATCAGTAGGTATATAATTCCAGTTATTTAAATGTTACCAGCTCACACATCACATTAATGTGCTTGTAATATTTTCATTAGAAAGTCAATCAATCATAAAGAAAGCTTATTAACCTTAAGAATATCCACTTCATGCAAAGTACTATGGATTAAAGACTCATACTACATGGATTTAATTAGGTCTAACTATGCAATGAAGAATTTCTGCTTTGTTTGCAGGTAACTGGAAACCACTTTCCTGCAATTAGTAAGTCACCATTATATCCTATTATTCTTAAACACTCCAAAAGTAATGATACACAAAAAAAGTATTTGTAACTTTCTAAAACACAGTGCATCAGTTTAAATTGACACTTGCAGCTCCATTCTCCTAAGCTGCTCACTGAATCCCCTCCTCTTGTTTATATTTACCGATAAGTGACAACAACAACAACCATTATGTCGCCTGTGTCGGCCGCGCCAAGTGTAAATAAACTCAAATCTCACTATTTACGGGTTGTTTATCGACTACGCGACCCTGCTATCAGCCTAAAGGGTGCTTTTCAGTTCTCGTAGCGCTACGAGCAAATATGGCGCATAATGGCGGACGGAAACTCCCTTACGAGGCTTTGAAGATACGATCGTAGCGGTTATGAGCAACTTACGAGCAAATATGGCGCTACGAGAATCATAACTGCGGTTACGATGCTTTGAAGATCCCACCCCTGATATACACTCGCTCAGAGTCGCTCCTGCCTCCTGCAGACAAAACATCATGTTGATGGAGATAGACTCACCAAAGCAGAGAAGAAGTGTACTGTATATGGAGGCGTTCATCATCTCTTGAGTGGAATGAAGCAGGCAAGTTATATTATAATATATTATACATTAGGTACCTGTTTGGGGATCAACCTATCAGCAGTTTTTTTTATGAAATTGACAAATATCTAAGGTTAAACCCAATCAGTGTTTGTACTGTTGTTTTATTCTCTTATTTATATTTATTTACTTAATTAAATATCTACTTATCACATGGAAAGAGGAATTTTATACTATTTTGTAGGAGCTGTCCTCTGTGACATCTCTCTATATTGTGGTGTTGAAACTAGACAGTCAAGTACGGTATAGAGAAATGACTCTTCCCATCTCGTTTTTTTTTTTTTTTTTTTGTCTCACCCTCGTGGGTGGTATATACAGTAAGTATGAATGGTACACAGATAATGGACTTCTTCACCCAGATGGATAGTTGAGATAAGATTATACCTATGGAAATATAACTCTTAATGTTTATGAGAAAATTAAATATTACAAACTTCTTTGATTCTGATAATGTATTAAATCCTGTTTCTTAAGTGCTAGGGAATAGTATTTATTAAATTGGTATGTTTCTAAAAAGCAAGTGAAGAGAATCTTGTGTGTGTACTTATTAGTGTGATATGGATTTTACATGGAATTTCTTAACTCGCATATGTTTTACTTTCATTATTGTACTTTCAGACAAGATGCTGTATTTCAAACAAGCTGCAGATAGAAGGAAGGTCCTGAGGAATTTTGATGACCTGCCCATACTCTTCAAGTTGTACCACAGCAGTCCTGTTGGAGGGCACAGTGGCTGGAATGCTACATAAGAGAAGATCTCCAAGGTGTACTATTGGAGAAGTATGACACAGGACATCCAGCATTATGTATGTGGTTGTACACATGTACAGTTGGGGAACGAAGTATCTGGACACCGTTGACGGGTTCTGGTAACAATGTCAATGATAAACATGTTAGGAATAGGCAAAATGTATTCATTACTACATAAGGATAACTGATGTTGGGTGACGTCGACCAACCACATACAGTGAATTAAAAGTTATCCTTCAATTCATAAATACTTTCTCTCATTGATGTGTTTACTTTTGGGGATGTTGCCAGAAGCCACCAACAGTGTTCACATACATTATTCCCCAACTGTACATGTGTGTGTTTCTTGTGTAGACCATAACATGACACAAATACATTGATAGGTGTATATGAATTGAGTGGGATTCTAGTAAAGTGTTCATTCAATATTGAATGCATTACTCTCTAATCCCACTGCTGTATTGCTCTCCTGTAATTTTACCATTTTTTCCAGATTGTTACTTGAAGTCAGTGCCAGAGGTTTACACCACTGAAGATTCAGGCCCCAGAAATGTGTCCCATTAATGTCAAGGAACCCTTAGAGTCACTTGGAGTAGACCTGATTGGTGAGTAATATATTAACATTGTTTCATCTTTGTTGGTTCACTTGGCTTCTTTGCTGTTGGTCATAATTACCCAGTTATGCATTCTTAAGCAAACAATTCCTGTTAGTCCATCCAACCTAACCCCTGCAAATAACAACTTTTATGATATTTTTTTATGCTGTAAATGTAGCATGCCAAAGTTTTCAGGAAATAGTTTAATTCAATGTTTGTTCTGTAACCGACTGTTTTATTCAAACTGTGATAAGACTCCTTGCCTTGTGACCTTTTCATTTGTAGTGAATGTACACAAGAAGTAGAGTTCCTTTAAATGCACAGTACAGTAGTTTCCTATCAGCCCTTTCATCTGAGGCCAGTTTGGAAGAATACTGCTAACATAATCTTTACACCTTTAAGGGCAGCTGAGAGAGACGAGAGCTGGTAATATTCTCATCTGTGTTCTCCCATGATGAGACAAGGTGCAACAGTAAGTGAAAGATTGATTGATTGATTTAGAAATGCCATGAGGCATTTGGCGGCGCAACAGCTATGGTCATATACCGACCAACACAAAGTAGTCATCTACATCATGAATAAAATATTTACACAAACTAAACAGACTTCTCCACCCCGAAAGGGATAGGCAGCATGAATAAAAGAACATACAAACTAAAAGGCACATTTATACTAAAAAAACCCTGACTAATTCAAGTAAAATATATAAAAGATAAGAAAACGTTGAACTAACTAAAAAGCCATAAATATCATAAAATTCACAACTTTTGGAGGAGGCCAGCCTCCTCCACATAGGAGAGGGTGTTCCCTCCCACACTACAAGCCTCCTCCCCGAGCACCTGGGAGAGACTGTAAGAACCGTCACCCTTCCGGTACTCGGAGAGGTGCCTACGACGAAGGTCCCCAAGGCTGGGACACTCGACAATAAGATGCCGTACTGTCAAAGGGACCAGACAATCATCACAGTAGGGAGGGTGAGCCCTCTCCATTAAAAAGCCATGAGTCAATAATGTGTGGCCAATGCGGAGACGGACAAGAGCCGTCTCCCACCGGCGGGACAGGCCACTGTAGCTCCACAAAATAAGGCGCTGGCAGATGTCGCGGAGCTTGTTAGCCCCGACGGCGTCCCATCTGTCCTGCCAGCAGGAACGAACGGTAGCATCTATGTAGGGTCGAAGGTCCACTGCAGGAACAGGATGACGCCTGGCAGGAGGCCGGGAATTGGAGACCACAGCCTTAGCCAGGGCGTCAGCCCGCTCATTCCCATCAACACCCACATGGGCCGGGACCCAACAAAAAGTGACTTTCCGGCCACGACGACCCAGGAGGACAAGCCACTCAAGAATGGCCGACACCAGGGGATGGGAAGAGTTAAAACTGCACAAGAACTGCAAGGCACTACAGGAATCGCTAAAAATAGTAAACGAAGGCTGAGGGAGAGTAAAAATTACTTGGAGGGCATATAAAATGGCCGAGACCTTAGCAGTAAAAATGGACATGACAGAAGGGAGCCTGCCTCCACGGCAAAAGTCAGGAAAGACAACTCCAGAGCCAACTCCAGCATCAGACTTTGACCCATCAGTGTACACAGGGAGAGACTCCCTGTGAGTGAAGGCATGTTCTAAAAAGAGGGAACGAGCCACTGGAGGAGGAAGAGATTCCTTCTTGTCTGTAAAGCAGGTGCAGGGGAAAACTTCTGAAAGAAACAATGGAGCCACCCTGGGGACCCTCACAGGACAAATCTGGAAGTCATCTATGCCCATCTCCTCCATAGCCTTCCTGACCCGGAAGCCAAAGGGCCATGGTGCACGAGAATGTAAAAGGTAGTACTGAGACATGATATCAGATGACACCGCCAAGCAAGATAGGGAGTCAGGAAGTCGATGTAATCGATGCCAACAACGAACCATCAAGGACTGGCGACGGAGATCAAGAGGTGGCTCATTAGCGTTCACCAGGAGACTGGGGATTGAGGACGACCTGAAGGCTCTGGTCGCCAGACATACTCCAGCATGATGAACAGGGTCTAGAACTCTGAGACGAGCATCGGTGGCAGAAGAGTACACCTCACACCCATAGTCGAGTTTTGACCTAATAAGAACATGGTATAGGCGGAGGAGGGTGGCCCGATCAGCCCCCCAGGATGTATGGCTCAGGACCCTCAACAGGTTAAGAGCCTTGAGGCAAGAGACCTTAAGTGTACGTAAGTAGGGAACCCAAGTCAAACGTTTGTCAAAAAGGAGACCCAAAAAGCGAGTCTCCTCGACACATCGTATCTAATGACCATACATGAATAAGTTCGGATCCGGGTGGACACCTCGGATGCGGCAGAAGTGCATAGCAACTGTCTTAGAAGGAGAAGATCGAAACCCATGAGAACCAGTCCAACGTGACACCCTGACAAGGGCAAGCTGCATGCGCCGCTCCGCCACTGACATACGGGAAGCAGCAAACCAGACTGCTAGGTCGTCAACGTACATCGAGTTAGCTATACTGTCTGGAAGGGATGAGGCAATGGCATTAATTGCTACTGCAAACAATGTAACACTGAGGACGCTTCCCTGGGGGACGCCCTCCTCCTGTGCAACAGATGCTGAATGGGTTGTACCAACCCTCACAGAAAAACTGCGACCACTGAGAAACTCCTTAAGAAAGCGTGGAAGGCGACCCCGCAGGCCATATAAATGGAGTTGCTGCAGGATGCTATATTGCCATGTATTGTCATAGGCTTTCTCTAAATCGAAGAATACACAGACAAGGTGTTGATGTCGTGCAAAGGCCTCACATGCAGCAGCTTCCAACGAAAGCCAGACTGGGACGGAGACAGAAAATCACCCCGTTCCAAGAAGTATACCAGTCTGACATTCACCATCTTTTCAAATAGTTTACAGAGACAGGAGGTCAAGGCAATTGGTCGATAATTGAGGGCAACACCAGAGTCCTTGCCCGGCTTGAGAAAAGGAAGGATGGTAGCAACCCTCCACCCAGATTCTGTTATATAAAGCTAAAAGAAATGAGATCGCCTCCTCACCCAAGTGTCGTAACATTGCATATGGGATGTTGTCTGGGCCAGGAGAAGTGTCGCCGCAGAGAGAGAGAGAGTGCAGAATGCAGGTCTCTCAGGGTAAATATATGGTTATAACTTTCATTCTCGTTCCTTGAGAAATCCAGTACAGTACGCTCCTTGGCTCTTAACTCATGCCTGACAGCCAGAGGTCGAGAGTCACGGCTGGAGACCTTTGCAAAAGCCTCCGCCATGGTGTTGGCCACTGTCAAACCATCCATGATCTTAATTCCATTGACCTTAAGTACAGGTGGAGAACTAGGAGAAAACTTCCCCGCCATCTTACGGACTCTCCTGAACACTTGGGTGAGTGAAGTTTTAATATTAATTGAAGACACATAGGCCTTCCAAGATGCACGTCGGGCCTCTTTTAAAACTCGTCTAGCCCGAGCCCTTGCCCGTCGGAATTCCTCTAAAAGAATTGGGTCCCCACGATTGCGACGAAGGCGAGAGAAAGCAGAGCGCTTCTCCCGCACAGCAGTGGTGCACACTGGTGACCACCAAGTGACAGGACGTTTGGAAAAGTAGCCAGAAGTTCTAGGGATAGAGTTGAGAGCAGCAGAGTGGAGCATATCAGTGAAATATGTTACAGCCTCGTCAGAACTACCGAAATCAGCTACAGAAGAGACCGATGAAGTTAGCTCTCTAAAAAACTGCCAGTCAGCCTTCTCTAATTTCCACCTAGGAAGACGAGACTGTGGTTCGTACCTGTTACCTTCTAAAAGTATAGGTAAATGGTCACTGCCATATAAGTCAGGCAACACTCTCCAAGTAAAATCTAACAGAGCACTGGGAGAGCAAAGGGAAATGTCAATGGCGGTAAAAGTCCCAGTAGGGCTATTAAAATGTGTCACATCTCCCATATTTAAAACCCCTAATCCCTCATCCTCAATAAAAGAAGCCAATAAAACACCCCTGGGGTTGACCGAACTGTCACCCCAGAGGATGACGACCATTAAAATCACCCAATAAAATAAAGGGAGATGGAAGGTCCCGTACAAGATGGTTGAGATCACCCCTCTCAACTGTAACACTGGGAGGAAGGTATAGACTGCACACAGTGTACGGGCGGTCCATAAAAACCTTAACTGCAACAGCCTGGAGCAGAGTGTCAAGCTCCAGGCTCGTGCATGGAATATCTCTGCGAACTAGGATGGCAGAGCCACCATGATGACCCTGCCCTTCAAATGAATTGGAATAAAATGCTGAGTATGCTGGAGGACTGGCAGGAATGTAGTCCCCAAGCATTGTCTCTTGGAGAGAAACACATGCAGGAGAGAAGCTAGAGAGAAGAACGCGCAGTTCCTCCCAAGAAGCACGCAAGCCATGGCAATCCCACTGAAGGACCTTGAACGGTGTTACTTTAGTACTGATTTTTGGGAAGCCTCACGGAGGTACTTCCCACTACCACCTCGACCTGAGGGTTTACTCAAACAATAAGATTTGTCTAATCCTGGGCCACTAGAAGAAGAGCGAACCCGAGGAGTAGTACTTGGGGCAGTAATTGGAACCTGTAGACGAGTCCCTGAAGCATCTGATAAGTTAGAAGAAGATGAAGGTATATGAGATGGGATATTCTTTGAAACAGTTACATTGGTTCTGTCCTGTACAGCAGTGATATCACTGACACAGGCAGATACATCAACATCCATAATACAGGTGGTAGAATCACTCCACTGCTCAAGCGGAAGAGAAAGTGAATCTTTTGAAGTCACAACATCCGTGGCATCCACATTAACTTCACGCCCCTCTGATGATCCCGAAGGAAGCTTGCGAGGAGGAACTTCTGTTGCATCAAGAGATTCATCAGAGCCATGAGAACGCTTCTGGTGAAATTGAGAGGAAACTATGGATGAGTCCACAGAGATGGTTGCCTCACAAGGTGGAACATCTATAGAGTCAAGTGCCTCAGAGGAACCACGAAGGCGTCTCTGTGGCAGTTTAGGTGACTTAAGTTTCCTTTTGGGAGAGCGTGTGGCAGCGTGAACCTCTACCACATGTACACCTTTAGCTAAAGTCTGAGAATTGTCATCAGTTGAAGGGTCACCAGAATGAGTGTCTGATAAAGTTTCCAAGACAGAGAAACTATTATGTAGAGTAACCTTAGAAACGTTCTCACTAGAGCAAAAAGCAGCTGCCTCTTGAGAGGGTTGAGAGGGTGCTGCAACCAATTTAGGGCGAAGGGAGGAGGCGTATGTCTTCACACCACCATCCTTCTGTCGCCTGAAGTTGAGTTGCCGTCTGGCACTACCTATGCTAATGAATTGAGTATTAGCCAAGTGGAGGATATCCTGCTCAAGTAGGTACATCTTACATTGGCGAGAACGCAAGGGGTGAGCATCTCTGCAGTAAAAGCAGTAACTCTCTGACCGACACTCAGAAGTAAGATGTGAGTCAAGAGCAGAACAATTACCACACCGGGAACGGTTGTTGCAGTTCCTCTTCCCATGACCAAACTCATAACAACAGAAACACTGTAGGGGACGCTCAACAAAAGGCTTCACCTCAAATGAGGTGGGGTTGATGTTAATGCGATCTGGGATATGCGAGCCATAGAAAGTGAGGATGATCATATTTTTACTGCCTTTCATCTTCGTTACTCGTTGGACACTGTCTGGGCACATAGCGAGAATGTCCTCTTCTGAGAATTCATACAGGTCCTCATTATATATACGCCCCTTGCTATAATTAAATATTCGATGTGGTTTAATAGATTCAAACATGCTATCAGAAGGACAGGGGAGATTGAGGAGCATCATGGCCTGTGTAAGATCTTTGGCTCTGATCAAAACGCCCTTACCATATTTCTTTATGTGGCCCATTGGTAATAATCCAACTTCTTTCTCCAGATACCGGGAAGCATGGATAAGGTTACCACGTCCCTCCCTGTAGTAAGCCACAAACCAAAAGGGTGTAGGAACCCGACGTTCCTTTGGGACATGCTCTGCAGAGTCATCAAATATATTAGGGCAGTAGTCATTGTCACTGTCAACCACATTGATGGACTGCATCATCTGAACTTTACAATGAGTATCCCCCACCGTCAGAGAATCTTTTGCCTCAAATGCTGCTTTGGCAGCAGCATTTGTATTGAAAGTAATATAGCACCGATTAGACCTACAATCACTGTCATATGTGATTCGGATTCGGAGGACTACTCCAAAACACTTAAAAATGGAGTGGATAGCGCCATAGGTAAAGGATGCGAGTACATTCGTTAACATTAACGTGTCCAAATCGCTAACAGGGTTCTTCGACACAACACCCGACCTGCTAGGTCTACTCTTATTTGCAGCTTTCTGCATCTTACCACAACCAGAGAGTGACGTCTCGAGGGCCTGGTCGACCACCACTCGAGGAAGAGATTGGGGTTTTCTGTATCCATATATCATTGGTTTAGTGTTTTTGGCCTCAGGAGCCAAGAGCTACTACCTACCGGGGACCGAGCGCTGGTCGCCGTGGGCGGGGTACCTCTTCCCCCACAGGGCCACTCGTTTTAAAAAGCAGCCCCAATGGCTCGAAAGTTTGCCCACTACGGTGCAACCAATTTAGGGCGAAGGGAGGAGGCGTATGTCTTCACCCCACCATCCTTCTGTCGCCCAGACACCCAACCATCCAACATAGGACGGCCCCTAGAGGGCAGTCCCTCCGGAGGGCAGTGCTGTTGGCCCGTACTGGCAGCCTAATGCATGGGAACCATTTAGTCTGGTCTCTCACTGGCGACCTTACTAGCATGGGAAGCCCTCTCTCCCCGAAATCGGGGCAGAGCAGGGGCCGGAGCCCCCTCTAGTCTAGCTCGCCAGGTCTCAGAGACACGCAAGCCCCCCCACCACGTCAAGGCGGTTCCCGTTGGGGGGGCAAGTGAAAGATGAAGTGATAAACTCTGGTAGGTGCCTTGTTTTGGTAAAAACTTATATCACTGAGTATTGTCTTTTAATATTGTCAGCTTTCTAAAAAAGTACTTGAAAAAAAAGTACTGTATTGCCAATCCTTTGACATTATTTGATGAATTTTAAAACCAATTCATTTTGCTTGTTTACAGATCCACTGTTGTGGACCAACACGTCGCCCGTCGTGCAGTGGCCAATGTACCCAAACAGAGTGAGTTGTGGTGGTGGAAGGTAGAAAGCAGTGGGTAGGATGTATACACATCATCTCTACCACCACCTCAAACCACCACACAAAATGGTAGGGGGAAAACAAAGTGTGGTCCAAAACAGATGGCCAAACTACTTCCAGCCACACACCTCCTTTAGGAGAGTCTCCAATTACCTCTTATAGTCCCCCCAGCGGTGGCCGAGCATATAAGGCTCTGTGTGCTTAATGTCTCAGCGCAGCGGTTCGAATCCGTCTGGAGACACATACTGGTGTGGTTATGTCCAGTTTCTGTGGTGTATAGGATTTTTTATATATATATATGTATAGGCCTATTACTGTACTTACCGGTAATACAAAATACATAATTAATTTGTTTGAAACATAGGTCGGAATTTAGCTTACCATCATCTAGCACATTGACGACATTGTGCTTCGGTTTGGCGATATAATTGATTTTTATTAATCTTAAACTTATAATAATATACTTAGAAGATGCACACATCATTCAGGTAAATTTGCCTTGCTTCTGCATTGTCACACTTGACTTTGACAGATATTTGTTGTTAATTTAACAAATATATCAACAAGAGATGAAATGCTATATTTAATATTTGATAAAATTTGTTTACAGCAATACTAAGAATTATAATGTTGATTAATTTTGTCCATATTCTCTAAAATCTCTCTATCTATCTGTAGCATCGATGCCTCGTCCCCTCCGGGAACGCCCACCAAGGGGGTGGCCAAGGGAGAAGGAGACTCTTCTACCCTGTTTCAACACTCCCTCCTCACTTGCTCCATCCCCCCTCTCCCCCTCACACTTTTGTCTCTCGCATACTCTTCCACTCTGTTCTGCCATCTAACCGGAGGTCTGCCTCTCACACCAGGTGCCACAACTTCACTATTGTACACCTTCTTTACAAACTCCACACCTTGCATTCTCTCCACATGTCCAAACCATCTCAGTGTATTACGCTTCACTCTCTCAACCACTCCACACTCAATACCAATTGCCTTCTCACTCATACCACATCTCTCATACACACTCCCATTACTTTCTCCATCCCACCTAGTAAGTCCACATGCTCCTCTCAGATAACTCATTTCCACCGCACCTATTCTAGACTGATGAGCCCTACTCCATGTCCATGTCTCTGATGCATATGTCAGTGTTGGCAGGATTATACTATTATACTATTATATATACTATTCTAGACTGATGAGCCCTACTCCATGTTCATGTCTCCGACGCATATGTCAGTGTTGGCAGGATTATATTCTATTTCTCAATCCCTTTTTTACTTCCATACTCACACTCCTACCCTTCATAATCCTCCCCAGTGATCCTATGACCTGCCTGCCCCTCACTGCTCTCTCGCTGATTTCTCCTTCCATACTTCCATGTTTACACAAAACTGTTCCCAGATACTTGAATTCCCTCACCTCCTCCATCCTCTCACCCTCTAAAGTTATCTCATATTCCGTCCCAGTTGGTACAGCCACTCTGTAGGGTGTAGCAAAGTCAATTACCTCAGTTTTAGTCCTCTCAAACCATCACCTTACTCTTATCAGCATTTACCTTCAGTTTTCTCCGCTTACACACAGACTGAAACTCATCCACCACCCTCTGTAATTCCCTTTTACTCTCGGCCAGCAACACAGTGTCATCCGCAAATAAGCTTGCAACCAATGACCAATCTACTCCATTCAACCTCAGTTTTGCACCCAGGCCCTCCACTTTTGCCTTCATCTCTCTCATGCAACCATACATAAAGATATTGAACAGCCATGGTGACATGACACACCCTTGCCTCAATCCTACACTGATATCAAAGTTCTCACTCAAATACATCTGTCATAGCTCTCCTATCAACCCTATCGTATGCCTCCTCCAAATCCATGAAGGCAGCATACAACTTTCTACCCTTCCCAATATATTTCTCCACTGCTGATTTTATTGCAAAGATCTGGTCCACACATCCTCTACCCTTTCTGAACCCTCCCTGCTCCTCACTAACTTTATTCCCTATTACTTCTATCAGTTTCTCAGTAAGAACCTTCCCATACACCTTCCCCGGTAGCATATTGCCCAACTGTACTCCACTCCCGCACCAATGGTGAAACGGCTGGTCCAGACGATGTGAAGGGGTAACTTGTTTAAACATCGCAACTTGCTTACACACTGCTCCATATGGTCTGCACAATAATAATAATAATAAACGGTTTATTGATTTGGCAGCCAAAGAGCTGAAAATACATAATAAATTAGTGATTAATCATGAATGGGAATTACAATTACAATTGAAGCATCTCTTAAAGTACACAATACATAATAAATTGGTGATTATTCATGGATGGGAATTACAACGGAAGCATCTCTTAAAGGAAACTATATATATTATATACATATTATATACATACACTTACATATTCAGTCTTCACATATATACTTGGTAAAAATAGATAAGTTTGTATGTGTGTGTGTGTGTGTGTGTGTGTGGTGAAGTAGGGAAGGAACTCTGGAAATCGTTGGGTGGGGTGTCAGGTAGGGTGAGGTCACATCATGGAGAGTCAGGTGATAATTGTGGAGAAGGAGTAAGGCTGAATAATTATCATGTAGAGGTGTGTGTGTGTGTGTGTGGTTTTCCTTGGCATTGTACACTCGTCAGCACTGTCGCGTGTTACAGTGCTTGCACGTTTTAGGAGATAATGGCACCATTCTGATTCTAAGCTTTAAGCAATAAAGTCCACTTCAATCGCCACTGTTACTCCATCTCAAACATGTAGTTTTTATTTTTAGGTAAATAATCACAATGGTGCAACATCTCCTAAAATATGCCGATAGTTTTTGGAGACTGTAAATGTACAGTCGCGAGCTGATGGGATGGAGACAAGAGCTCACTCATCATGGGGTCGTTTCTACCTGAAGAGTTATGGAGAGAGAGAGAGAGGTTGCGGAGGGGCTGGTGGAGTGTTGCCACTTCTGACTGATATAGAACTATCGCACCATCCGCTGAAAGTTTCATTCGAAGCATTCACTGGTGGGAGGGAGAGACGGGAAGGAAAAATGATAGTGGTTGGAGATTACTGTTGGTCGATTCCACAGTGGTATTGGTTTATTAGCTTCCCAACCAACCACAATTTTAGGGCTTCATTATTTTCCAAAAGCTGAGTATCCACATTTACAAAATTTATCCAACAGTAAGATAATGATCACTGCATAATTTACTCACCAAATTCATTAAATAATTCAGCCATAAGTCATTTACAAGGCTAACATTCTTTTGTTTGCGTGCTTACAAACCACTACCAACCACTGTGGAATCAACCCCGTATGAGCGACGTGAGTGAAGATATGGCAGGATGAATTGAATTAGTTGTGTATACGAGTTAGACGGACATAGAGATATGTAATAACTGAATAATGTTTTCGAGTTGAATATATAACTGATGTTTCGCCACACTAAACTCACCATTGTGAACTGTGTGATAGTTAGCTTAAAAGTTTCAAGTAATGAAATATATTATCCATCGCAACATAACATTCATCAATAATTACAATACCAAATGATTAAGTTAAGGGGAAAGTTTTGTGTAGGTAAATCTGGACCATCTGAATCTTCCAAGCTATTCCAAGCAACAGAACTCCATTATTTTCGCTCTTCTGGTCTGTTTCCTAGCATACTTTGGAGGAATCAAGGAACTCCAATGTAACAAAAAAGAATTACCGCCTTAAATTTTATCGCAAATCCACGGTTTCTATTAAACCTGGACGAATCAGAGGTATCAAACATAAATTATTATTCTCTTTGTCGGGAGAATAATGTTACAGTTCTGCTGGCCCCTCAAAATGCATTGGACGGACCATTTGATAGATTGCTAACATTAATAATTAAAGGGTCGATTCCACAGTGGTATTTGTTTGCTAGCTTCCCAACCAACCACACATGTAAGGCTTCATTATTTTCCAAAAGCTGAGTATCCACATTCACAAAATCTATCAAACAGTTAGATGTGTACATGCCCAGTACTTCCGAGTACGATTTATATGCAACCACACAAAGCAACACACCACGTGGGCAGCACTGGTATTGATATTTTGGCTTTGGCGAATGTTAAAGGGAAAAAGGGTGAAAATTGAAATGGAAGGGTGCAGGGGGTCATGATGCGAGGTGAGGAACTAGACAATCCTTTATAAGTCCTTAAGAAACAGACCTGAAGCTTTGTAGAGCGCCTGTTTTAATCCTCCCAAGAATGGGGTGAATCCCTCTCTCATATAGCTTCTTAATATAAAAACACATATATTCATTACTCATGATGCATGCATTCACTAATTATAGGTAAGTACAATATTTTTATGGCCACGCAGATTAGATTGTTTGGGAATTAGTAAATGGTTTCTTAAAAGGAAAAACACACATTTATTAAGCTTGCACTTATTACAAGTAGATACAATATTTCAATGGCCATTACCATGTGATTTGCCATTGGCCACATTGGCAGCAATGTTTGCGGACAGATTTCGTGGCCGCTTCAATTTGGCATTTACCAAATGGCTGGGTCGGCGTCCTTTTCCAAGAGGGGCTGCTCCTCGAGGTTTTCCTGGCCCACGTCGTGCAATAGATGTTGCCTGGCACCGAATTTTTCCTCGGCCAGCTCCAGCTGTAGCGGTGCAGACGTCGCTACCTATGTTGTACAATACACTGTTCAGCATGTGGTCAACTGGAAGAGTTCTGTGGTAGAGCCCCTAATAACCGTAAACGTTATTGTATACCAGGAGCAGATATTGACGACATCACCGCGGCCCACCAAGACATTACTGTGGATGCCACCAACAACACATGCTTCATTCTTCATACGGGAACAAACGACCTCAAGCGGACAAGATCAGAAGAACTAATGGAAAAATACCGAGAATCCATTCGACGATACAAGAATAACTCTAATAACATCATCATTTCCGGGATCCTGCCGAGGATAAATGCAGACAACAGGTTTTATAACCTGGCGTATAGTACGAACAGCCAATTAAAGACACTTTGTTCACAGGAAGGAATAGAATTCATCGACCATTGGGACAATTTTTATAATAATCCTATTCTCTTCCAAAAGACGGACTACACCTAAACGGTGTTGGGGCAGCACGTCTCGGTAGACTACTAAATGATGCTGTTCAAAACTACAGATAAAAAAACGCAGCGCAGCAGAACACAACGCCCGTAACGTAAACAATAAACCCTCATACAACTCGACATCGACGACAGTCTGTTTTTTCAATGCACGGAGTATACGTAATAAATTTACCGACCTAGAGGCCTTAATTAGTAAGTACAGAAAATTATGATATAATTGGCATCGTGGAATCCTGGATAAATACAGCCTGTAGAGATTACCTAGCAGAATATGCCATACCAGGATATAACATATTTAGTAACGAAAGAACAGTTCGTAACGGAGGTGGTGTAATTTTGTATGTAAAAAGTAGTCTTCACCCGCTACGAGTGAATAGGCCAGAAATAGATAATATAGACGCATGCTATATACAATTACGACACCGTTCATGCAAAACAATATTGGGCCTCATATATAGACCACCGAATCAATCAACAAACACCGATTCAGTTCTCTACGACAGTTTAGCTGAAATCTGTTGCGAGGATGATTGTATAATTTTTGGCGATTTTAATCTACCAGTACAGAAGTGGGGTGATAATTTAATTTCCCATTCTGGCCACGATTTGTACACAAATTTAAACGAAAGTGCACTAAGCCAACGTGTAACGTTTCCTACGAGAGGAAACAATATCCTAGATATAATTCTTACTACCGATGACAACTTAGTCAAGGATGCTAAAGTCGGACCTGAATTTAGTTCTAGCGATCACAGAATTATAACATTTGAAATTAATATATCAAAGACAGAAGAAAACGCGAGCACAGAAAAAGTATCTAATTTTAAAAGGGCGCACTTTAATAAACTAAGATGTACCTTAGGTAACACAGATTGGACTGCTGTAACAGATGCCCCAGACATCAACGCCTCATGGGAATTATTTGTAAATAACCTAAATTGTGCTGTGAAATCATGTATACCGTACCGTGATAGACGTTCACCAGGAAAATTTAAACCTAAATGGTGGAATAACGAGATTCACACGAACCTATTAGCCTAAAAACGAGCCCATAAAAAATTTAAAGAAACACAAGACGAGTCAGATAAGCAGGAATTCGATAGACTTAGACGAATAATTAAAAAGCAAATCAAACAACGTAAGAAAAAGTTAGAGAATCATATTGCAAAACTTAGTAAATCAAACCCGAAGGAATTCTATAGTTACATAAGAAAAAATAAAGTGCTAACTTCAGTAATTGGTCCACTTGCAAATAACAATGACGAATATACCGATAATGAAGTAGAAATGGCTACCATACTAAATGATTATTTTGCATCAGTATTCAATGAAGAAAATACAACAGAAGCACTACCAGTCCCGACCGTACAAGTAAATGACATAAGTCTAGATAACTGCGAACTTGATGAAAGTAACATTATAAGTGCTATAAATGCCATCAACGTAAATAAAACACCGGGACTAGATAAATTTCCCCGAGAATCTTGAAGGAAGCGAAGTTCGAGTTAACCAAGCCACTTTCTGTCATATTTAAGAAATCATTAAAAACGGGGAAAGTACCAATCGAATGGAAAACAGCTAACGTAACACCTATATTTAAGAAAGGAATTAAGTCACTACCCGGTAATTATCGACCAATAAGCCTAACATCGGTAGTCTGTAAACTAATGGAAACCATTATCAGGGACAAAATGGTAAAGTTCCTAGAAGAGAATGATATAATCAAAGACTCGCAACACGGTTTTCGAAATAGACGGTCCTGCCTCACAAACCTATTAGATTTTTTCTATGACGTTCATAACATGCATGATGAGTCGAGATCCGTGGACGTAATTTACCTAGATTTCCAAAAAGCATTTGACAAGGTCCCCCACAAGCGATTGATAAGAAAACTCGGCGCACACGGTATTATGGGGAAAGTCCAAGCATGGCTCGAAGACTGGCTGTCAGAGCGTAAACAGCGAGTAGTAATTAATGGAATAGCATCTGACTGGCGTAATGTTCTAAGTGGAGTTCCTCAGGGATCAGTATTGGTGCCCATCCTTTTTATAGTTTATATTAATGATATAGATAATGGGCTCACTTGTAAAACATCAAAATTTGCAGACGACACAAAACTAGCGAGTAAAGTAACCTCCAGAGAAGAGTGGCAAACCTTACAGCGCGATTTGGACACTTTGGTAGATTGGGCAAATGAGTGGCAAATGTATTTCAATGTAGAAAAGTGCAAAGTTCTTCATATTGGAAACGATAACAGTAAAGTACAATACACTATGAATAACGTTCAACTCTCAAGCGTAAATATGGAACGAGACCTCGGTGTCACAATAACAAATGACTTAAAACCTGGACAGCAGTGCTCAGAAGTAGTGAAAACAGCAAACAAACTCATAGGATTTATCGGTAGAACTTTTGAATTTAAATCAGAAGATATTATTATTACATTATATAACTCACTCGTACGTCCTCACCTCGAATACTGTGTACAGATGTGGTCCCCGTACTACAAAAAAGACATCGAAAAACTAGAGAGAGTACAGCGCAGGATAACTAAAATGATCCCTAGATTACGAAATAAGCCCTATGAGGAGCGACTGAAGGAATTAAATCTATATAGCCTCAGCAAACGGCGACTAAGAGGAGACCTTATAGAAGTCTTCAAAATATTCAAAGGTTTCAGTAATTTAAATGCCAGTAATTACTTCAGCATCGACAATAGAAATATTACCAGGAATAACGGGCTCAAGATCGTCGGGAAACGTTTTAACACGAATGAAGCTCAATTTTTCTTTTTTAATCGTATCGTAAACATTTGGAACCGACTGCCGTCTGCTGTTATAAACTGTGCAACAATAGAGTCGTTCAAAAGTCATCTAGACAAGTATCTAGCAAATAACCCGAACCTCCAACTATTCACACTCGAATAAGATTAGTAACATAAGCGCAGTTCACTTATTATACATACTCCGACAAGAGTAGAACAGTCACAGACTCACCACGTTAATAGTATTGGTAGCATAGAGTGTAGGGCCTGGGTAAGCCAGGCGGAGTACAGACCACTGGTATATTTATAGCTAGCTAGTACTGTATTACACGAATAATTTTACGTCATATATATAAAAATGTACTGTATTTTAAGACATAGTGTAAGAACCTTCCTGCTGTCCTATATAAATTCCATGTTAGTTTTTCCATACTACATGGTATCTTTTCATTTCCTGCCAGCTTCGGTTGGAGGGAGTGGTGGGTGGGGAGGAGCCTTCTTTTTTGCTATACTTTCCCTCACTCTTGTAGGTTAGATAGAATAGCAAAATCAAGCAGCCTCGTAAGGACCAGTAGGTCTGTTACTGTTTGAATATCCTTTGTATTCCTTTGTATTCTTATTTTTTGCAGTCTTTTAACTGCTGTCTTCAGGGCTACCTCAGTTTCTGCGTTTCCGTATTTTTCATTTATTGCCCAGCATTTAACTTCATACAGCTAGATATATCCCCTATCACCCATAGATTTCATACACTGCTAGAGTGACATAAGACCCATTAGGGCCTGCTGATGCTAATCTTAATACTGTATACAAGAAAGAGTATAATACTATGTTATGTCATCATGAGCCAAAATTGCCCAACACAGTTGGTATAAGGGTGAGATGACCCCACTTTTGCATTTTTTTACTGTGGAGGGAAGAAAATTATGATGCAGGGAAGGATATTATGATTGCATAACCAGTCATACTGAGGCCATATTTTTACATTCCCTCTATGATGAAAGAGTTCTAGCTGAGGAGATGTGTTTAACTAGTATCTAATTTAAGGACTTAGATTTCGATTTGGAAGGTAAAGATATCATAGTCAAAGGCAGTGAAAGAAGAGGAAGCTCTTCGCTTCATAGGTGGATATATACTAAAAAATAAAAAAATAAATTATAGGAACATATCCATATTTAGGAAATAAGGCCAGCAATTGTAACACTGTTTGCTTAAGCAAATCATGAACTGAAATGATTAATAGAGGTAAGCTATGCACTATCTCCCTTCAGATACATTTTTTTTTTCTCAGTTGGTTAAAATGAGGTAAATGTTTAAAGCAGTGTTTCCCTTCACCAAGGGAAACACTGCTTTAGCTCACTTGATTCTACAATCGAACGTATATGAATTGATTTACCCAAAGATGTAGTGTTCTGTAAAATACGTGTGTACTTCAGAATGAAACATCTAAACAAAATCATTGACAAAGAAAAGGAAGAAAAATCTTGTAGACATATGAATAGGAAAATTACAAGCAAAATAAAGTTATGCAGTAACATAGCTGCATATGGGTAAAATGGGAGATGTAAAAGAATGTGTGAAAAGTATTTTTCATAGCCATGTAATTTTGTAAATTATACCGTAATTTGATATATGCACTGTATATACAACAAAGTTTGTATTGGTATCGTCTATTAGAATATGAGAGGGTTAAGATATGTAAGCTTGTCTTGAATACAGGTAACATATATTAAGTCATAAAAATAATTATACAGCGATGATGTGATGGAGGGAGACATATATTAAATAAGATCTTGATACGTTACAAGTACGAATGATAATTGAATGCTTATTGTAGTGAAACGTGAATTAGGCGAGGGAAAATAATGAGTTAGATTGTCACTACATATTTTCGCGATCTAGGTGTGGTACGGAGCAGTGCTCATCATGCCCTCCTCGTACAGCGACTACTTATTTATGACATTTATTCCTTAATCGGGATATTCCATGCGCTGTTTTCGGTGCCAATCGCTTGCAAATCATATCGAGTTTGCTATTTCATACATAAATATTGACATAGTAAACGAAATGTGAAATTGGAAAATACATTACTGCCGGAGCATTTTTCCAATAAGAAAATACATAGGGAGAGACGCCTGTTTTGAGTACTGCGGCGCGGTATGACATGTTGGGCCCCCACGCATGCGCAGTTGATGGGTTCCAGTGGGGTAACACTTGCTATTGCTACACCGGCACTGCCATACAAGGTCCTCCATATTGAATCCTCCCGCTCTCTAGTGAAGTCACGCTAGCCACTCGCGCGACATACATTCCCTATTTCTAATTTTATTCCGTTTTTAACGTGATATGGGGATATATTAGCACATATTTATTTCCAGAGATAGGTAAAAATTATTTATATAAGTAATAGCCATGGAAGAAAAGCAATTTGAACCAACAATTACGGTAGGAATAATCAAAACAACAATGTTTATTCTCCCACCACATACAGTATAATTCTCACACATGGCATAACTCCTGAAATCACTACTTACGTGTTTTGATTTTGCTATCTTCGTATTCAAATGCCTTACCATAAAGAAAATTGATATTTTTGCAGAAGATTACACTACACATCTGAAGGCATATTTACTTCAGCAAGCTGTATTTCAGAAGTGAGAGTTTTCACACAATTATTTCCTTCTCTTAGCCCCTCTCCATGGATTGTTTTGAATATTTTTCTCATCATTTTCAACTGCTAGTAAAATTCCTCAGATGGTACATATAAGTTTCCTCTGTTGACAGTCTCAGTCCTTGATTTTTCCTTTGTTATATACTTACTACCATCACACTTACTTCTTAAGTGTGGATACTTTAAAGAAAATGTCCTCACTATATATTCCCCTATATGTAACGCTTGTTCCTCTATTACTATACTTGTGTTCTGTTCAGCATCACATTCTTTCAAGGGCAAACTTTCCAAACTCATTGATATCAACTGACAGGTCACCATCTGTAAATTCCATTTCCATATCCATGTTCTTGAAAATGAGACTCTAAGCCCAGCTCACGATCATAAGAATCCTTATTTTTGCTACCAGTTATTACCTCTCTCAAGCATTTTTCATCATCGTTATCTTGGCTGATGTTACTTTTGTCACTGAGCAACCTTGCATCTTTTCCTAACACATACTTTTTAAGTCTATTTTTAAATGTAACAGAGTCTGGGTGATCGTAAGGTCCACTCATTTGTCTTATGCAGCCAAAGAACCGTTCAAGACAATCTTGATTTAGTTTCCTTGTCATAATTAATTCAATATTGAAATTTTCCATCAGCTTGGCATATAATCCTATAAGTGAGTAACTGGACAATATTACTCCTTTTTGGAAGTTACAAGCCGACCCAGACGCAGAGTTATTCAATTTCATTGTTGACATCATTTTCGCCATTTTCATAAGTACATTTGTTTGGGTCTCAATATGTAGGCCAAAAGCACATCGTTCTTTTTTATCACTATATATTGAGGAGTTCATTATGTCAAACCATTCGTCTGTCAGAGTAAGAACATCGGCAGTTTGTTTCCAGTTTTTGCTAATTAATAACCCTTTCTCTCCTTAATATCGTACAGAATTAGCACATGTTTTTGAAAGCAACTAAGATGCATATTTTACTCTCTGTCTTTGTTGTCCACGAACATTTAGATGAGTTTCAGTTACTTTATAAGCTAGCCCATACTCTGTCTTTGTTTTCATTATGATTTCACGAATGCTTTCATCTGTAATGATATTACCATCTTCTAGCACAAACACTGAATCTATTGAATTGTTCCTAACCAATTTTATAAGATGGGGAGCATCAGCGAAAACAAAAACTTCTCTGTCTGCACATGGATTTCTGAAGGACACTGTCTTAGATTTAACTGGATCAATTCCAAGTTCTTTCCATTCTCTTAAGTTGGTTGGTTGGTGATAAATCGTGCACGATAGCCACAACTGGTAATCCTGCTGCCTCAATTTTTTCTATCAGTCTTAGCAAGATGCGCTGCACGTTTGCCTTGTCAAAATCATAAAAATCGGTTGGTTCCATCTACAAGCAAGACCTCTTAACATGATAACTTGTATACTTTTAACTTTAGAATTAAGACAGCCATAAACTGCACATAGGCCTACACTAGGCATTCATTGTTTCCACATCATCTTTCTTGTATTCGACACCTGGCCATACTAACTCAGCCAAGCTAGGCGGCGAGCGTGACGTCACGCCAAACTACCCCCCCATCCGCTACCTCACCAATCTGGGGGACGTTGGTCCTGGGCAAGGATAATAGACTATAAAGGATAGTCCACTGAAACGTCATAGTGATGACGTCGTAAATATCCGTGACGTCACGGGAGGCTCTGTTGCTAGCTGGTGCCCAAACCTTGCCTGCTCACTAGGTAAAATATGAGGCATAAAGATTATATCAGCTGATATTAATCGAAATAATGAGTTTCTCGGTAGCTGCACCTTGGTAGGTTAACAAGATAAGAAGCATACTGATATAACGGCAATTGTACAACTCGACATCAGTTGTTGAAATAGAATAATGGACTATAAAACTGGAAGCCTTCCACGACCAAGATTGATATCGAGTCGCGTTCGCATCTCTAAGCCCATATTTGTACAATAATGACTAATCTTTGGTGTCTTTATATTCCACACAGTTTAAATTGATCATTATAATTTAAAGTAAATGTGTTTGTAGTGTGTTGTCATCACTAGATATCCAGAGAAGCCAGGAGATCTCTACCACTGCCCACTGGTGCGTCGTATACTCACCAGAAGTAGGACTACAGTACTACTTGGCATTGATAATAAGGTCATGATTTAGACTGATAATAGGTTTTACGTGTTTAATTCTTGATGGATGATTAACTAGCCTACTAATCATATGGATATAAAGCAGCATTTTTATAAATCATGACCTAGCTGACCTAATGAGATCATTAGTCGATCATCCTTGGTAGTAGCCTACAGTTTTTTAACCTTGGTTACGAAGTATTTATATTGACTAGTGCTAGGTTATATTCATATATCTATCACTCGAAAGATTATATAATAACCTATTACCTGGATGTAAAGGTAATTTATATTGATAATTCTGGATTTTTTCAAATGTTATAAAAAGGATTTCCATACCTATTTAGTATTTCCAACTGCCCCATTTCTAAAATATGTCACTTTCAACCCCTCCAACAGATCTGAAAAATGCCCTGAATAGATCCGAAGAATGCCCCAATTAGGTCTGAAAATATCCTGATTAAGTTAGAAAAATGCCCGGTATTTTTTGAAATAATTACCGCTTTGTAGCAGTGTTGCTAGATCCGGCTAGGTCCCAGTATTTTGCCCCAGTCATTTCCTGTACTTTACCACGGTTATTTCCCAGTAGTCTGCTCAGGTTAGGTACCAGTAGTCTGCCCAGGTTAGGTCCCGGTAGTTTGATGCGGTCTAGGTTAGGTTAGGTAAGTTCAGACTAATTTCAAAATGCCCCATTTGATATTTACCAAATGCCCCATTCAAGGTCACTTATATATTGCTTACACCTACAATGATTTTAAAAAGTAGAAAAATAATGAATCGGAATATGAATACAAAATACTGTATGCTGAATGTAATTATATATTTATTATCATATACTTTGCGAAATGAAATGTGTACCAAAAATAAAGTACAGTACAGTAATAAATGTTTCTTGCCATAGAAGTAAGAGTAACAATATCCTTATGAAGTACTATCACTATCAGTCTATGAGTATAATCACAGTGGAATTGCACATTTTCTAGAAAAACTAGAAACTAACGTTAATTTTATCACAATATATTAATCATTATGGTATGTATAAAGCAAAACTAATGCAATTAGAATTTACATAATACTGTATTATTACAGTCAGTCCATAAGTATAATCACTGTGGATTTTGCACAGGTTTGGAAATTGTGTAAATAAACGTAATTTCTGTCAGTTCATTCGCTTTTTCAGAAAGTACCGTACTGTATTGCGTTAGCACTTTTCAGATTAACGAGCTCAACTTTCTGAGAGTTAACGGCTAACTTAACACTTTTCAACTCATCATGTCTGGGAATACAAACACAGCACGATCAGCATACTGCAGTTGAGAAAATATGATGTTCATCTCTGGTATCTTCTTGTGCTGGCTGGACTGTAGCATCAAGTACCACTTCTGGTGTATTATCTGTGAAGGAATTGATGTTAAAGGCATATAATCAGATGACACTTGTTTGTATATACTGTGCACAAAAATAGAATAAATTATGTAGGCTAGATAGATATAGATAGATGTAGGCTATGACTCTTCCATCATCTTCATAGTCGTCATGGGTTAAAATTACCTCATATAGGTATAAAGACCTGGGAAAGACAATGAGACTATTTTCAAGATTATGTATTGGGTATTTTCAAAAATATTTGTTATCTGGTCGTACTAAGGTAATTATTGTCTATCTATTTATCTATCTATTGCCAGATGCCTCAATCCCCAATCAAAAATATTTGTTATCTGGTCGTACTAAGGTAATTATTGTCTATCTATTTATCTATCTATTGCCAGATGCCTCAATCCCCAAAGGGGTGAATGAATTGCCTCCACGCATCTTTGTCTCCCATCAACTGGCGTCCCTCCTACGGTACAACCCAACGCCACTCTTACTCATATACTTCTCTTCTCCATCATTCCACCTCACTCTCGGTCTACCTGCTCTACTCTGTCCTTCCACCTCACTCTCATACACTTTTTAATCAAATTTCTCGCTTCCTATACACTCTACATGGCCGAACCACCTCAAGGTGTTTTCTTTTCACTCTTTCCATCTATTACTGTTAAACTATTCACTTTCATTTTCATAAAAAAATTAAAAAAAATCTCACCATTTCTTTCGTTGAGCAGACCCTATTGTGCTTCATGTGCATCACCTTTGGCATCTTGTACCACTTATGGTGTATTATCTGTGAAGGAATTGATTTTAGAGGCATATAATAACATGACACTTGTTTGCATATACAAAAGAAAAGAATAAATAAATGTTTGGCCCTTCCATTATTTTCATATATGCATTATCCAGCCCTACTCTTAACATACTATAATTACTGTATTGTGAAACTATGAAGTACAGGGTAGGTCTGATACCATCTGATACTGTATAGCCTATGTACTATACACAGTCACTTTTAAGAAGAAAACAAAAAACTCATCATTTCCTTCATTGAGAAGACCCTCTTGAAGTACTGGTACCAGTAGCCTTCTATGCCTGCTGAATAATCTTTCTCGGCGAGCCTCCGTACCAGCTGAAAATTAAATGAATGTTACAGTATTCAGACCTAATCAAAATCCATGGGTAAAATCATGATTGTATAAATGGACCAAATATCCACATTAGATAAACTACTGAATTTCTACCACAATTACCTACTATTGTAACCTATATTAGGACATTGAATGATGGTTTTAATGTATTAAATCCACCACAAATACCCCACCTTACCCCCAAACATAAAAGAGGAAGAGAGAAATTGTTGGTTATAGAGCATTACAATACTGTAGCCTACCTAGGTATACCAAAGTTATCACTAGTAGGGGATGCAGTCAGTATTGGACTACATTTCTAACAGAATTAGGTAGACTTGGCCTGGCCTAACCTAACCTACATACTGTACAGTAGAGTATCATAAGATGGGGTAAAGTTAAAAATATGTACAGTATAAGCAAATAGCTGAGGGTGTAACAGTAAGTTGGTCCTTTGATAGATCTCAACATACCTGGTTCTCGATTAGAATTTGGAAGGTGCAGAGTCGGTACAGCTCAAGGTTGCAATACTATGATCTTCTTTGGAGATCCATTACATCGTTGATTGTTCAAAGCATCTCTTGGGACGTACTCTGTTGTTGTCTTAAAGTGTAGAGAGCATACTCGGGCCAATTCAACATTGAATTTGTCCTCACGTTTGCACGCCGATATCCACTTTATGGTATTCTCTTGGTCTCTTAGGAACCGAAAGAACTCCACCCTGTCTCTTTTTGCATGTCTACTGCCATTATTGTAATTGTACACTGCACATATGTAACACCCCTATTTTATATGTATTGTTATTTAGGATATTTACGGGTATTAAATATTTATATGTATTAGAATAGTTTTAGTGTAGAATTGTAGGGAGTAGCCAGGCGGAGATTATCACTAACGGATAATCTCGGTGGTGGGCTTCTTCAACACAAAATGTTAATATGAGGAAAATAGAATTAATGATTATAGTTAAGGAATAATTGAAACTTAGGTAGATTGATAGGGATAGAAAAATACGTGGTGATTTAAGAAATGAATGTAAAATAATTTATTTGAGACAGGGAATAACCTGCATTTATAATTATAATGTATAATTACGAAGCTAACATTCCTATACTGTTACCGGCATTTAATTGTAACTTACTTAGAAAATTAATTAGATTAGTTAGGGACTAAAGTCGGGACAGTACATTTTCTTGTTGGCGGAATAATACATGCCTGGAATATGTAAATTACAGTAATATAAAACTTTAAACAAGGGAGAAGGCAATGTATTTGAGCTCAATAATATGTTTAAATCATGTTATGTAATTATATACACCAGTAAGGGTGGAACTGATGAATTTGTCAGAAATTGAGATGAGAGTGGTCACTACTTTGCTTAAGAGAGTGAGAGTGGGGGAGATGACGAGGCAGTACCCTGCGTTGCTTCTACCTCATTCTGATCTCGTCTCTGCTGGGTGACAGGTAAGACTCAAACTCGCTCTCATCATAAATATTGTATTGTGAATATAGTGTGGTGAATCTATTAGTCCCGTGATGGGATATAACTAACTAAAGAATATTGTGTGTTCACATTCAGACATAGTAAGTAAATTATGTTGTTTTTTCTCAAGCTCATTCTGGTCTCGTCTCTGCTGGGTGACAGCCATTAAATAGCATTCTCCCTTGGTGTAAAGTGAACCACGTGGTACCAAAGAAAATTAAGAACATTTGCTGGCAATTGTATTATTTCATTTTTATAGTATTGAGATTAGGATGTGATATGTTTTTTATATGTACTTAGTTAGCTCTGTCAACTGGCGAGACACGGAATTATTCCTGTCCTAGGTGACCGAACGGGGAGTAGGAAATATTAGCAAGGGAAGGGGGAACAGAAATTATTATTGTTGTGATTATGTTGTACTCGTACCAAATAGGTTGATAAAATAAACGAGTTTTACATTGTCTGAGTATTATCGTCACCGAAATAACAAATAGACTGTGTTCCTATATAGAAAATAATAGATTCCTAATTCATATAACTGATCGTACCCCCGTTAAAATTGTAGTCTGGGTTGCTTACTCACGCGCCTAAATAAGCTAACGCTACGCTACCCTTCCGGTGTGTGCTCACTTGGTTCCTCTGATCAACTTTGGTCTGGTGGTGGCAGCGTATACCTCGTACTGAGAAGGGACTGGACTTGTCCGGTTCCTCATCAGTCTCTTGTTCTTTTTTTTTTCCAGACCGGGTTGATCCAGATATAGGATAGAGTAGTAGCATACACTGGTGGCTTTTTGTTTTGTTGAAGGCAGTGGGTTTTTGTTTCCCTCCAAAAGTAGAGTAAAATAGTAATATCTAAGAGTAAAAGTAAGGGGACAAAAATAGCGTTTTTACACTGGTGGCAGCGGTGGGATAAATCAGACCCGGAAAAATTGTTTTAGCGGAGATCCGTGGAATTGGGTCGGATGTTTAAAGACAGCAATATTAGGACACAGTCAAGTTCCTCGGGAACTGACGGTTGACGATGCTCATGTAGTTGTTTATCGATCACCCGGTGCCCGTGCCCATTCATTTTATAGTGATGAGAGATTAAAAAAAAAAAAAAAAAAAATAAATAAAATTATTAAGGTAAATTAATTGGGAAAAATGAAAATTAAAACTATTACAAGTAAAATTTTAACACATAGTGCCACACGAGCAGAAACCATGGCAGAAGCAGAGTACAAAGTGAAGTGGTTGGTGATGTAGGAGCAGTTGCAAATTCAGTAAGATTCGAAATGAGGGAATTAAAGTTACTAACGGAACAAGTGACCTGTATAGAGAAGAAAGGACACGAGTTGGATCATTTAAAAACAATGACAGGGCAAACTATGTTAAACAATGTCGTAATTACCAGCAATATAAGTATAAGTAAACACGCCAAGGGAATTGTTGCTAGGCTCACCCAGTTTGTTACAGACATTGGCAGCCCTAGATCGTTGCTGTGTGAGGGATGGAGCTACTATTCTCCACGCCTTGTCATCCCCAGTCCAACTCTACCACCACCTCCTAACCAGCATGGCTTCCCCGTCACGTAACCTAATCATTGTTGCCCAACTTGGAACTGCACGGGTTGCGAAGATGATGGTGATGACAGTATATACCTAGTACTGAGGATGATGAGTACAGGGACAACAACAAAAGTAACAGCAGCAGCAACAACACCACTACCCACCCAACAACAGCACCAGAACCACAACCAACACTACGGAAGCAATCTATATTACTAGTATCATCAACTATACCAGGGTCGTGGGGATGGAATATGATGAACATTATGAGGAGGAGGAAATGCAACTTCCTCCACTTCATATATAGACGACCTCCCAGAAGACTTCTGGAGGAAATATGGAAAAAAAAAAGAAAACTTTAACCAAAAGGGAAGTTAGAAAATAACCAAATGATAGAAAAATTGTGATAAATGAATATATTGAAAAATAGAAAATAAACTAAATAGGAAACAAATGTGAAAAATGAATATATTGAAAATTAGAAAATAATCCAAATAATGGGAAATAAATGTGATAAATTAATATATTGAATATTAGGAAAATAATCCAAGTAATGGGAAATAAATGTGATAAATTAATATATTGAAAATTAGAAAATATAACTGTGGAAATTGAAAGTAGGAAAAAATAGGGCAAAAGTTGAAAAGAAAAAGATGGAAAAATGTCATGGTTCCCTATGTCCTGAAGTCAAAAGAGGGCACCATTCATCAAAAGAGCTAGAAAAACAGCTCATAAATTTTTTTTTGTGTGTAGTTGTGGGTGTTAAGTGACACTTAGTTTTAATGGGAAGAGGATGTGATGGTGGGGAGTAGATATTCACCCCTCCATTTCCATAGGGCTCTTCCAGTATACAGTCAGGACATTTGTCAGGGCCCCTGTATCACTTATATACTGCATTCTGGGTTGTCATACCTTGCATAGTCTGAGGTTTGAATGGAGGAGTGAATGATAAAAGAATGTATGAAGACTCAGATCATGCTTGGGATAATCGCGGGTGGGTTTAGTGACGGTAGGTAGAACCTTATTGAAGTTCTCCCGGGGTTATGGAACTTGACAGAGGAGTCTGACTGGGACGATGTGTCAATAATATCTATTGTATTTTAAAATGTGAGGTGAGGTCGAGAATTCTTTCCTGCGGGAAGGAAATACAGTCTAAAGACTGGGGGAGAAAAAGTTGGCAGTGTATTAACACTGACTAACAAGTTAGGATGAATAGTGTCTGATATTGTTCAGTAAGGTGTAGTGATAGTGATTAAAGGAATGTAGGTAAAGAGTAAATGGGGGGAATTGAGCTAAATTTTTTTTTAAGGGAAATAGATAAATTAATTTTCACTGTAAGTTCCAGCTAAGGAAGGTGGGACGTGTGTAACACCCCTATTTTATATGTATTGTTATTTAGGATATTTACGGGTATTAAATATTTATATGTATTAGAATAGTTTTAGTGTAGAATTGTAGGGAGTAGCCAGGCGGAGATTATCACTAACGGATAATCTCGGTGGTGGGCTTCTTCAACACAAAATGTTAATATGAGGAAAATAGAATTAATTATAGTTAAGGAATAATTGAAACTTAGGTAGATTGATAGGGATAGAGAAATACGTGGTGATTTAAGAAATGAATGTAAAATAATTTATTGGAGACAGGGAATAACCTGCATTTATAATTATAATGTATAATTACGAAGCTAACATTCCTATACTGTTACCGGCATTTAATTGTAACTTACTTAGAAAATTAATTAGATTAGTTAGGGACTAAAGTCGGGACAGTACATTTTCTTGTTGGCGGAATAATACATGCCTGGAATATGTAAATTACAGTAATATAAAACTTTAAACAAGGGAGAAGGCAATGTATTTGAGCTCAATAATATGTTTAAATCATGTTATGTAATTATATACACCAGTAAGGGTGGAACTGATGAATTTGTCAGAAATTGAGATGAGAGTGGTCACTACTTTGCTTAAGAGAGTGAGAGTGGGGGAGATGATGAGGCAGTACCCTGCGTTGCTTCTACCTCATTCTGATCTCGTCTCTGCTGGGTGACAGGTAAGAGTCAAACTCGCTCTCATCATAAATATTGTATTGTGAATATAGTGTGGTGAATCTATTAGTCCCGTGATGGGATATAACTAACTAAAGAATATTGTGTGTTCACATTCAGACATAGTAAGTAAAGTATGTTGTTTTTTCTCAAGCTCATTCTAGTCTCGTCTCTGCTGGGTGACAGCCATTAAATAGCATTCTCCCTTGGTGTAAAGTGAACCACGTGGTACCAAAGAAAATTAAGAACATTTGCTGGCAATTGTATTATTTCATTTTTATAGTATTGAGATTAGGATGTGATATGTTTTTTATATGTACTTAGTTAGCTCTGTCAACTGGCGAGACACGGAATTATTCCTGTCCTAGGTGACCGAACGGGGAGTAGGAAATATTAGCAAGGGAAGGGGGAACAGAAATTATTATTGTTGTGATTATGTTGTACTCGTACCAAATAGGTTGATAAAATAAACGAGTTTTACATTGTCTGAGTATTTTCGTCACCGAAATAACAAATAGACTGTGTTCCTTTATAGAAAATAATAGATTCCTAATTCATATAACTGATCGTACCCCCGTTAAAATTGTAGTCTGGGTTGCTTACTCACGCGCCTAAATAAGCTAACGCTACGCTACCCTTCCGGTGTGTGCTCACTTGGTTCCTCTGATCAACTTTGGTCTGGTGGTGGCAGCGTATACCTCGTACTGAGAAGGGACTGGACTTGTCCGGTTCCTCATCAGTCTCTTGTTCTTTTTTTTTCCAGACCGGGTTGATCCAGATATAGGATAGAGTAGTAGCATACACTGGTGGCTTTTTGTTTTGTTGAAGGCAGTGGGTTTTTGTTTCCCTCCAAAAGTAGAGTAAAATAGTAATATCTAAGAGTAAAAGTAAGGGGACAAAAATAGCGTTTTTACACATACACCCATAATATGGCACAGACATTCACGCTTCACGTACACTTCAAGTTGGACTAGTGACAGTCTGGGCACCAGGCAAGGTTTGTTTACAAGTGTGACGTCACTCCCGCGGTGCATTGTGGGAAAACAAGTGTCTAGTGGACTATCCTTTATAGTCTATCATCCTTGGTCCTGGGCCTAGCTACCCACGCTAGCGGAGCAGCGGTGCGACGGACACAGTGACTGAGCCAGCACACACGCTAGAAGCAAGACGTCCCGAGCTCCCGCTCCAGAACTGACTACACACGTGCCTGCTGCTACCCCTCATGCAGCTTCTCGCCAGGATACGGTCACCCTCAAGCATTACCTACACACCTACAAGCTACACACCTCCTACGATATGCTACTCCACAGTCTGACCAGTGGGACGCTACAACACTCATGCTTGGGGCACTCAACATTCTCCCCTATGTACAGTTGGCAAAAAAACTATCAACACCACCCTTACATTGAAATTTAAAAAAATTTGCATAGTAAGGTTGGTACTCTTGATGTGTGGGTCTCACAGACCACCGCCCACCCGTAGGGTTGCCAGATTTGAAATCTGCCTTATTACCAAACTCCTCAATCTTTATTATGTAGATGAATGTTTTGTAGTACTGTAAGTTAATATAAAAGAAAGCAAACAATCCACCATTCAGGTCCAATACCCAATCATAATTACTTATTACCAAACAGATTTTTCATTACCAAATTGGCCCTGATTTGGTAATGAAAAATACCAATTGGCAACTCAAGGTGGCTGCACATGCCACACACCTTGTGTTGCCACCCCACTAAATACAGCAGTGCTTCCATTTTAGGGTAAAATACCCTAAACTAGGGTAATCAGACCCTTTTTTAGAAGTATTTAGGGTAATGCCTAATTTGGGGTACTTTTTGGACAAAAAATATTTTTTAAACGTGTCAAAATCTATCGAAAATTAAGAATATCACACAAAGCTATTGTAGATATGAACAAAAAAGTCAGAAGTTAATAAATACTGAGGTTACATGTTTACATTGCTTTGAAAATTTGGTAAGCCCATCAAGTTTCTCCATAATGCAGTGTATCTGGACATAACTCAACTACTGTGATGCAGACCACTGGTTGTGACAATATATGTTATTTATTTTAGTGTGTCTTATATATATGATCCATAATGACTATGTGCAAAAATGCATTGCATTATTCTACAGTGTTGCCGACTTTTTATGCTAAAACTGGCTTGATTCTAGGGTAATATTATCGGAGCTCATGGAAGAACTGCAATACAGCTGACTCCCTCCCATTCTATGCCACACTAAATATTCACCATACATACACTAAATGCGTTGTCCCAGACAAGCCACAGTCTGGCGGTTTGGTTAATCCCTTCCCCGACTCAGCTTAACAGATTCTTGGGAGTCCAGCTGCCAGCCTCACGCTTTCTCCAGATATGAATCGAGGTGGGTGCAGCAGGTCAGGTGATGGCGAGATCACGTGGGTGACGCTAGATGCGGGAACCGGAAGCAAGGAGATAAAAGGAGTGGAGCTGCGCTTGTACAGCAGATTATCCAGCGAGCTACCGAAGTGGAAGGACCTGCCCTACTCCTACCATCGTCTCACACCTGCAGCACACGTGTTCCCACTCTGACCACATGTCGTATCTCTGCCCTACACTACTACACAAGCGACACTGCAACTACCGACTCTCCACGACGCTACACGGCAGGCTGGCCTTCCCCATATCATATGTACTGAACTCTTGTATATTACCAATAAACAATACCGTGTTTTCTAGGGTCTGATCACCCGGGTAAAGGTTAAAGGTCCGCCAATGAGTGGCAGTCAATAGGACAGAGTGTAACACACACTGTGTGTATGAAACACAACTATAGAACGCATCACAAGGATGATGCGTGGCCCAGAGACCTCTCCATCCACATGAGACCCGAGTCAGCTTAGGCTATGGCTGCATAAGCAGGAAGACCTCAGACAGCCGACTCAAACCCCCCCACCCTCTGTTCACAGGGGTGGTAACCTCTGGCATCAGTGGCATTTTTAACGTGTCCCAAGCAAGGATCGAACGCTGGGCCACAGAATTGCAGTCACAGCCTCTACCACTGTGCTAGCCAGAAGCTAGATGCATAAGGAGTTTCCTTACTGTCTCAATTGGTGACCCTGGCTTTTCAACTCTGTTATATGGTACAAGGTAGTACGTACATTGCACACAAGTTCCACTACGCTACTTGCACTTCGACCTCTGCAACACGCCAACACCGACGTTCCAGCGACCCCACAACTCTGCTCCAATCAACACTTCACCTATGACGAAATCTTCGCCTCACTACTAAGGTACCCCATTCACTTACACTTCCCTATCCCCGTGTATTAGCTTGTATTTGTATTGTGTCCACATTCCCCAGTGCTCTATCCCACCCATTTTTGCATAACGTTATTTAGCCCCCATTACTTTACTTCCCTGTTCTGTGTCTCCTTACTCCCACTTTTTTCTACTCCTGACCGCTGTTTCGCTACCTTACCTACCCTTCCATTCTACCACCCTGCTGTAGTTTCCTACCTCCCAGACCCCTGATCTCTCCTGCACAACAAGTATACCCCTTTGCTGCTTATTTTCACGCCCTCTCTTCGCCCATTACACACACACACACGTTACTTTCCCAGGGGTTACCTATTCGCCTTCTCCTCTACATTACGTGCATTGCTGCCCGTTACTCGTCCCTCCTCGTGCTACACTCCAGCCACGTGCACATCCCTCAACGTTACACTACGTGCATCGCCGCCCTACATCGCTCCTCTATGTACCCACGTGCTCCACTCCAGCCACGTGCACAGCATCACAACACTATGTGCATCGCTGCCCGATCGACTCACCTCCACCACACACGTGCTCAACTCCAACCACGTGCACGTCCTTAAGCAAAAACCACGTGCATCACCGCCAATGCCCTACGACGCTGCAATCAACCACGCCACCTACGCCACATCAACGCATACTCTCAAGGATGCACATCAATCTTTAAGTTAAGTACTGTTTATGCCATTTCCACCACTTTTCCTCAGTGATCCTTCCCCCAAGTACTACTTCTCCCTATTTTCTTCCATACCCTTTTATACATACTTTTTATAAATCCCTGCGCTACCTAGTTCGTGTATCCCACACACATACCTGCGCCCATACTACTCACCAGCACTAGTATAATATTATTACTACACTCTCATACCCATACCTTTCCCATAGTTTTCACTTTATTACACCATCGACACCACTCTAGCCTCACAAACAGTAGCGTCCCCCCCACCACTTAATGCTGCCGTTCACTCACCCCCACAACATTCTTCCACTTCAAAACCCACTACTTCATTACATAATGCCACCTCACAATCACCGTATGTCCCACCTTTCTCACTTAACGTACACTCTTGGCGCCGTCACATGGAAACTCTGTGGTGCTCCGCAAACTTCACGAGTGAACAGAAATTCAATGCCGTCCTCCGGGTACTCCCAGAGGACGTATTCGATGCTATCCCTACCACTATCACTTAACGCCCATCCTACGAAGATTTGAAGGACGCAATCGTATCATCACATGGTATGTCCGACCAGAAGTACCTGAAGGCCTTAGAAGATATACAAGTGGACAGCCGTCGTCCATCTGTGGTCTTATGTCACATGCAGCAGCTGAATGAAAAGGCTGGAGATCACTTCTCAGAGGCTACTCAAGAGGCGCCACTCCAAGCTGTTCCCTGCAACGGTGCAACTCCACCTCCAGGCCCACGTTGATCTTCCCTTAATTAAACCAATACGTTTAACATGCGGACGCTATCACGAACGTATATTCTGAGGCCGACCCACCACAACTACACCACCACGTCAACACAACCACCACTACGCTACCACCTTCAACACCCTCTACACATCACGCTCCACCCGCTTCATCTCCTCACTTCCAACACCTCTCATACCCTACCCAGCAAGCACATACATCCACCTCCACACACCCCACGTCAATTCAACCTCATATACATAACACACCACCCCCACCTCAACATTCTCACCCCACTTCCAACCTCCCCCAACATCACACACCTATTCCACACTCATACCCCCATCACGAACTTCACACACACGTATCTACTCAGCCCCACCAACCAACTACACAACACCATCTCTCTAACACTTATGCATACCCCAGTACTCCATTCCGTAACACCCCCCCCCCCCGAACGCAACCACCCTTATCTTCACTAACATGCCACCTCATCTCCACTCGTTCTCCCTCCGTTGCCTCAATACACTACCTCAAACGGCACAACACTACCTCCACATTTCAATCTTTCACCCCATCAACACAATAACATCTCTCCACTCATGCAACTTTGTTTCTACCACCAACGCTTCGGTATTGGCGCACGTAATTGCCGCCCACCTTGCCAGTGGGCATCCCCTGACACTCGCCAGCCACCCCGTGGGTACCAGGTAAACGAGTAAAACAGTGACAAGAACACGCCCAAGAAGTCACCGCCACACATCCTAGCCAACCCACCAGGCCAGCAACATGCGTACCCATGACGCAACGATACAAGAACCACGATTACCATACCCTCGAGGCAACAAACAAGCACACTAACCCTCAGGACGCCTCTCTGCCTGCACCTCTACGTCACTCCTACGCTGCCGCCATACGTTCCTCACACTGTACGTTACGAAAAGTCGATCAACGTGCCCAAGCCACCCACGCTACTACGAAACGCCCTCAACCACGCACGGACCCAGTTCACTGTACGTCGTCCCATGTACACGCACGTGTTCCCCCTGCAGGTACATGTGTGCCCCCACACAATCACACTCGCACACTGCTATGGGTAGAGGACCTCGAGTCAGGGGACACTTTCTTAATCGACTCGGGCTCCGAAGTGAGCGTAATTCCCCCCCTGGAGAAGGACCGCATGAGACAGGCGTCTACCGCTTATGATTTCCTCGCTGCAAGCCATTCTCCTATCGCCACCTATGGAACCAGGAGTTAGGGCGTCACACTGTTGAAGGACGAGTATGTACTATGGCCTTTCGTGGTATCGGACGTCAAAGCACCAATATTGGGCTTCAACTTCCTGACGGCACACGACTTGTTAATCGATGCTAATCGTAACCAACTCATACACCAACCTACAGGAGCTACTATTCCTACCAGAAACTGTCAACGAGCCACACCTACTATTACACAAATCACACAAACCAACACTTACGATAGCATTATTCATGGTTTCCCACTCCTACGCTCTGCAGAGACTTCCCCAAAAATCAAAGATGCAGGTATCCACCACACAATCACAACGACAGGCCCCCAAGTTTTTGCCAAGCCTCGACGTATGTCCCTAGAACGACTAGGAGCTGCACAACAGGAGTTCACAGTGATGATCAGGTAAGGGGTAGTCAGGCCATCTGACAGCGTGTGGGCGTCAGCCCTGCACATGGTACCCAAACAGCAAGAAGGTGAATGGAAAGCATGCAGGGATTACTGGGCCCTGAATGCAGTCACCATCCCTGTCAGGTATCCCATCCCGCATGTCCTTGATTTTCACTCGAAGCTGCAAGGATGTACAGTTATCTCTAAGATTGACCTCGTCAGGGCTTTCCACCAGATCCCCTTTGCAGAGGAGGATATAAAAAAATCTGCTATAACCACACCCTTCGGACTATACGAATTCCCCGTAATGAAATTCGGCTTACATAATGCAGCGCAGACATTCCAGAGATTTATGGATAAGGTACTACGAGGCCTCGATTATATAGTGGTGTAAATAGACGACATCCTCATCGTGTCAAGCAATCATACGCAACACCAGCAACATTTGCGGGAATTATTCTCCCGCCTGCAAGATTATGGACTTAAATTCATCCATCTAAGTGCATAATAGGGATGAACCAAATATACTTTCTCGGCCATCGAGTAACCCCAAGGAAATCACGCCGCTCCCGCAGAAGGTGGAGGCTGTTCCGGAATTCCCTCTCCCTACCACGGCTAGGAAACTGAGAGAATTCTTAGGGGTGGTGAAATATTACCACCGCTTTATCTCCCACGCCGCAGCAACACTCGCCCCACTCCGTGACCTGTTGAAGGGCCTGAAAAAGTCCTCCCAGAAGAAACTCATTTGGAACCCTGCAGCAGAGTCTGCCTTTAGCAAGGTGAAAAATAGGCGAGCTGACTCCACCCTCCTAGCGTATCCCACGCTTTACGCGCCTATATCCATATATACTGACGCATCCAACGACTCCGTAGGAGCAGTGCTGCAGCAGGAAGTTGACGGGGTGCTAAAGCCTATCGTGTTCTTTAGCAAACACCTCGAGCCACCACAGAGAAAATACAGTGCTTTTGACTGGAAGTTGGTGGCCATGCATGATGCCGTTTAACATTTCCGCCACTTCCTGGAAGGCAGATCTTTCCACATATGTACCGATTACAAACCAGTTACGACATCCATGACACAACTGGGTGCCAGCTGGTCACCACAAGTATCTCGATATCTCTCATTCATCTCCAAATTTGCTACAGATATACGGCACTTACAGGGGGAAGACAACACGGTGACTGACGCACTTTCGAGGGCACCATCGCCACAGTACAACGCATTCCTCCTCTAGACTACATAGCACTCTCCCACACCCAACAGGATGACACTCACCTCCAGGAACTACTGGCCTATGCCTTGAACGCATAAAGGCACCCGACTCTACAACACGCTTCTGGTGTGACACTTCCTGCGGTACACCACACCCATACATACCTGAGCAATTCAGAGAAAATGTATTCAATCACTATCACTCCATAAACCACCCTGGAATTGCAGGTACACTTCGCCTCATTAGTCGACGTGCAATATGACCAGGAATAAGAAGTGAAGGATTGGGTGACAGTCTGCATCTCCTGTCAGCATGCGAAGGTATGAAGACATAAACGCCCACCAATACACGAATTCACCGTTCCCTCCGACAGATTCCACGCCGTACATGTCGACATCGTGGGCCCTCTCCCGTCCTCCTGAGGGTACCGATAACTCCTGACGTGCGTAGAGTAGAGTAGGAAGGTGGTGTACAGCTGTCCCTATGTATGACATCATGGCTGATGACACAGCCCGCCATTTTCTCAATAACTGGGTGTCTAACTTTGATCCCCCTACAGTTATCGTCACAGACCAACGGACACAATTCGAGCCCAGGGCATGGCAGGACATGCTCACATTATTAGGGACAAGTCATCAACGGACCACCGCATAACACCCGGCAAATAACGGCATGGTCGAGTATTTCATCGCCGCCTGAAGGATGCTTTCCGAGCACTACAGCCTGATCAATGGACTGACGCCCTCCCGCTCATCCTTCTGACAATTATGCACTACGCTCAGCGGAGCTTGTGTTTGGCGAGGACCTACGCCTCCCTGACCAGATTACTGCAACTGATGTGGACACATCTAACCTCTCATTCTTCCCGGCACTCAAGCGCGCCATCACTAACGCCACACCTACGCCTACACGCCAGCCTACCAGGCCTACCTACACACCACCCAGCCTGCACACCACACCCTCGCTGCTACTCAGGATGGAATCACACCGCACACCACTCCAGCAGCTGTACTCCGGCCCTCACCCCGTGCTCGCCAGGACGGACGCAACTGTCACTCTAAGCATACACGAGAAACCTTACATCATGTCCTGGGAACGGGTGAAACCAGTTCACACCTCGCCTCTTACACACCACTCGCCTCACACACAACGATGACCACCACTCCTACCTACACCTCGCGCAGTGCCACCCACGCGAACAAACTACACATCTCCACACACTCCTCCGCATCATACTATACACACACACCAACCATACCTCCACCAGCCCCACACATCAACCTCACACACCACCGACAACCACACCCACCTACCAAACGCTCACATGCCAACACATACGCATACATACCACTCACCACCAAACCACACGTACACACTTGGGAGTCCAGCCACTAGCCTCCCGCTTTCTCCAGGTATGAATCGAGGTGGGTGCAGCAGGCCAGGTGATGGCGTGATCACGTGGGTGATGCTACATACGGGAACCGGAAGCAAGGAGATAAAAGGAGTGGAGCTGCGCTTGTATAGCAGATTATCCAGCGAGCTACCGAAGTGGAAGGATCTGCCCTACTCCTGCCATCGTCTCACACCTGCAGCAAAAGTGTTCCCACTCCGACCACACATCATACCTCTGCTCTACACTACTACACAAGCGACACTGCAACTACCGACTCTCCAAAACGCTACACGGCAGGCTGGCCTTCCCCATACCATATGTACTGAACTCTTGTATATTACCAATAAACTGTACCGTGTATTCTAGAGTCTGTTCACCTGGGTAGATGCATAAGGAGCTTTCTTACTGTCTCAGGAGTATTGAAAAAAAAAAATGAAACGTAATGCGATAAATAATTCTCTACTGAATCATTGGATGAATTTGGTGAATCCGATATGAATCTATGGTAATAATAGGATACACGTTGTAGGCTCTTGTCTCTCACAACTTATTTCATAATGTATGAATGAATAACATAATAACATCATTAAGGGAGCTATTACAAAAATCTCTCCTTTCTGCTTTGCCTTGCAAAACATATTCAGTATTTTCGTTCTTTCATGATAATTTTAATATTCCCTAATTAGGGAAAAAATAATAAGTGATCAAGAACAATTACTATTCGCAAATTCATTATTATAAAATGCTGAAAGTATCTGAGTACTTCAGAACAAGAGTAAACTTTGAAAACCCGCAGTAGACACAAAAGTAGTGCTTAGGGAAAGAGACACAACATTCTCCACGAACTATCAACACCATACTGAGTGACTGGGTGTACGCACTGTACAGAGGTGATCATGTCAAACTATTTCTAATGAAATCCAGGGTCGCATCATTAATAAGTTGCACTTATGCAACAAGTCCTTCACTCTGTTCTGGGTGCCCGGGCATTGTCGTATTTTCTGGCAATGAACTGGCAGACTTACTTGCGAAATCGGCTGTGGAGCTCGAGGTTACTTGGGACGTCCCTCGTGATCTGCAGTCGTGTCTAATCGGAAATAAATAAATTAATCTTCTGTGGCAAGGTCAGTGGACCAGACTTAATATTAACACCATCAAGCCTCAACTGGGTGATTGGGCCACTCCCAACTGGCCCAATAGATTAGAAGAACGAATCTTGGCAAGAATAAGAAAAAACTGCACCAGAATAACTCATCTAGAACCATATATAGACAAACGCTTTCCACCGCATTGTAACACCTGCAATGCGGTGTAATTTATCAGTCATATCATCCTGCATTGTCGGCGATTTGTGGGGGAACGTGCTTCCCTCATAAGTTAATGTGATGCAGTAAAAGTCCCCTTCACACTCTCAGCTCTCTTAGATGATGGGGATGGTGGTGTGACTGATAAATTGATGACTTTCTTGAGGGAGACCGAACTGATCAGAGTGATGTGACTTTTTATTACTATTGTTCTTGCCATTTTGTATATATTTTTCGCAATTACGAATATTATATGTGTTGTATATATTATATAATTATGATGTATTAGCTAGGTTTAGCGATTGTCTAAGATAGGATTAGCTATTTGTCTATCTAGGTTTAGCGATTGGCTTGAATAGGTATTAATCTAGTTAGCTATTGGTTGAGTAGGTACATAGATTAGTTTATCAGCAAGGATGTAAAACTAAGAAATATTAAATTAGTATAGAGTTACAAAAATCAACAACAATTAGTATTTAAGTTTAGTTTTAAGTTTAAATGAAATAATAATAATAATAATAATAATAATAATAATAACAATAATGATAATAATAATAATAATAATAATAAATGCATAAAAGAATATGCAAAAATTTAAAATTTAAATAATAATAAAAAAAATGAAATAAAATAAAAATAAATAAAATAAAATAAATTAAAGGCCTTAATGACCAACACCAAGGTCGATATGCCAGGAAAAAAAAAGGAGGTGAGTCACGTGAGTAGCGCGAGTGTAGGTAGGAATACCAACCCTACATCGCCCTTTCCAAACGGGTGGTGTTGATACTCTTTTTGCTGACTGTACCTTGTCAATAAACTGTGCCTTGTATTAGAGTCTACTGTACACCTCCGGTAGTAGTGTGCCCCAAAACATTACCATGTAATTTACACTCGAGTGATTTTTTTTGTTCTCTTTACCAAAATGTTTGGACATGATTATTACCCCCGTTTTCTCTCTGTTTTTCTCCTCCCTACATCCTTCTTTCACTTTCTCTTTTCCTCCTCTATACTTTTCTACGTTATCTCTTCCTTCCTTCCTCATTATTTATTTGTTTTAATAATCTCTCTCCCTCTCTCTTCAAACATAATTGATAAAACTTAACCCACTTTTTCATTGGAAACATGATAATACATTTTTAATTTTTTTTTTTTTTTTTTTTTTTAACTGAAACATCTATAGTAGCATTATTATTATTTACATTAATGATTCATATTAATAATCTCATTTCATTAGTGCCCCATTGACTCATAATTAAGAGCTTATTTATTGTTTTCAATCGGTCTGTATTATCCAAGTCTTTGAATCATAATAGTGTGTTAAAGGGAAAGAAGAAAATGGGGGACACCAAACATGAAGAACAAAATGTAAGGAAAGGAAGGACTGCAAGCATGAAAAATATATATAAAAACGAAGGAAATAGAAGGAAATGTAGAACAGATAGAAGAAGAAAATTGGAAATGGATTTGCTGTGGTTCATATGGGCACCAGAACCTGTAATAATAAATCACTGTTCACATATGGTTTGATAAGAAAAGAAAATATGGTGACTAGCTGCAGATTAGAGGTCCAATGTTTTGATGTGTAGTACAGAGACTGCCGCTCTACTTTCATTAATACAGTATCATAAATATATTGTAACAGCTAAACTATGGGTAATTCGACATTTCATCATAGAGACCTTTTTGCATAAAATTATTCAAACAGGTCATTACTCAACTTAATTCATGTAATGCTAAATCTCCTTGTATAAGTTTATATGAATGCAATTTTAACAAACAAGCGGCTGAAGTGCTGCCAGCAGCATCTGATAAAACAAAATAATGAACCCATTACTGACCATAATAATTATGACCATAATCAAAACTATAAGAGTTTCTTCAAGTGTATTTGATTACATTTACTCATTACGTGTCAATATAAGTGTCACTCTCACACCCCACATTGATCCCAGATCCCCACATTGATCATGGCCACGCTGTCAAAATCTCCTTCACCAATGAATGATTGAAATTTTGTTTCCCGGCATAGTAAAAATAACATTATTGGTATAGTGAAACCAGCACAGCTGATTTGCTATAGAATAGGCCCCTTCACAAGCCCAGGCCCCGTATAGGCATAATCTGGGTTGGAAGGGTCAATTCCGTGACGTTCATCAGAAGTAAATAAAATTCAAATCTGGCGCTGTACTGATAGTGGAGCCACCTGGTGGTGGTGAGGTGAGGTATTAAGCCCCTCCTCCGCTGAATACTGCTCGCCCACTCTGTCGCGGAACACGTCTCAATCAACATCTACGCTCCTCGCTGCTACGCTATGGTATTGTGTCGCGTGTTCCTGCTAATTTTTTCTTTTGTGTTCTAGTGGCTAGCCTGCTTTGCAGATGTATCATGTGTGTTTTCTAGGAGGGTTTTAGGTGGTTTTGGGGTTTTTTTCTTCGTTAGGACTTAGTTCTTTTCCTTAAGCGAAGGGGGCTTTTCAGCCCCTGTTTTCGGAGTTTTTCTCCGTCTGTCCCCCCTTTCACTGTTCCTCCTGCCACTAGTACATGCTTCGTGTGTATTTTATCGGGGTTTCTGGGGTTTTTTAGCGAGGTTAGTGGGCGCCACGTGGGACTTCCCCGCCCCACGTGGTGAGCACATGGGGTCTTTGCAGCCCTTCCTCTTGCCTTCCCCGATTATTATGTGTCCCCTCTCGGTAAGGAGGAGTGAGAATTGTGCCCTGGTTCTCTCTTCCTCTCCCGGGCGGGGGTTTTTTATTTTATTTTTGGGGTTTTTCCATTATTTTCAGCCTGGAGTGTTTCTTCTCAGGCTATCGGGTCCCCTCCTACCCCTCCTTCTGGTTCTTTCTGTCCGGGGGACCCTTATTTACCCGCTCCATGTGGCGGACTGTTTTGGTTTTACAGGGTTTTTCCCTGGGCGGCTGCGCGAGTGTGGGGGATCGTGTCCTGGTCCCCAGGTACAGCGGGCGTGTCCCGCGCTTCTTTCCTTCGGGGAGGATGGGTTTCGTGTCTTTTGTGTTCCAGTGTTTGCACGTGTTAACCCATGTTTGTGTATTCTTTTATCCCTCAGCCTACTCGTGCCCTTTGTGCTGCCTCAGGATGTACCGTGCGGGTCTCGCCTGACGGACACCTGCACTGTTCACCTCACGCACCCTGCTTCACTCCCTTGGGTTACGACCCTTTGGCGTGTGGTGTGTGCCGCCCCTGGGCTGAGTTGTGTCGGGTTACCTCCCCTTCTGCCCGCTCCAAGCACCCTGCCCTTGCTTCTCTTCGTATGGCGTGGACGAGGGCTAGGAGAATGGCCCACAAACGAGACGGTTCTTCTTTGGCGTGGGTGGACCCGATTTTGGGAGCGGACCTGGGTTTATTCAGGACCCGTTACCCTTCTTCCTGTCTCTCGGAGTCTCAGGGGCTAGAACCTCCTGAGGCCCGAGAGATTGAGCCTCCTTCCCTAGGCGGTACTACGACTCCTTCTCGGGGCTTTTCCCCCCGGGAAACGAGCGAGTCTGTTGCACTGGTTCTCCCGACTGCCTCACCGGTACAAGGGCCCAGCAGGGAACCCCCAGCTTCGCCTCCTGCTAGAGCTGGCTCCTCAGGCCTCTCTAGAGGACACAAGCGTTCAGCTAAGAGGTCCCGCCACTCCAGGAAGTCCCGTGCTCGTCGCCGTTCTCCTTCCTCCTCTTCTTCGTCGTCCTCTTCCTCTTCTTCTTCGTCGTCGGGGAGCTCTCCTTCGCCCGCCCGCAAATCCCGCAAGGGTAAGCGGGGGGGGGACAGCCCCTCGTCGAGGAAGATAGTTAAGATCTTCCACGCCCTTATTCCTCACGCTTTTCCTGGGGCTTCCGTCGCGCAGCCTCCGGCTGTCGCTACGGAACCTGCTCCTGTTCCCCCGCCTCCCGCTGCTGCTCCCGTCGAGGGCGCGAGTCCTCCCGGGGATGTGGGAGTCCTTTTCGTGCCTCCCGTTTCCCCGGGGCTCGAGTCTCCGTCGGGGGACGTAGCTGAGGAGTTGGTTACCTCCGCACCTCCGTCCCCGTCACCCCCACCTTCGGGAGACGGATACCTTCCCTACTCTTGGTCTCTTCTCCCTCCTTCCTGGACCCACTCTTCGGAGGAGGGCAGACTGGTGGCTTGGTCTCCGGACACGGCTCAACCAGATGTGTGGATCCGGAGGGATGACGTCGTGGTGAAGTGGGGGGCGGATGAGAAGGGCGAGGCTATTCCCTTCTACAAGGTCCGTCCTATCTCAGCGCCCGTACCCACGTCATCTAGGGTGTCCTCTGCGGCGACCCTGGACGCGATGGGTTTTCTGGTGGAGTACAGCCAGCTACACTTGTCCGGGGCTTGGAGGATTGACCGCTCCCATGGTAACACGGCTCTCCTCCTTTCCCCGGACGCGTACTTCCCGGGGGATAAGGGCGAAGGGGACCTGGACATTCCAGCCCTTCTCCTTAAGTCCCTGGACCACCAGAGAAACAACGAGCCCAGGAAGCCCCCTCCTCCGTCTTTCCCCGTCATCCTCCCTCATTCCCGGGCCCCCCCGGGCTTGAGGGAGTGCCTGTGGAAGACGGAGAAGGAGCCCCCGGTCCCCTATCAGCTGAAGGAGCCCGATGGCAAGTTGCGACAGGCGGAGTCTGCTACCCGTCTAGAGTTGGCCCACACCATCTCCACGGGGGCAGCCGCCTCGTTGATTAGGGACTGCCTCAACGCCCTAACCAACTCCTACCACGAGATGTTGGGTGTACAGCTAGCGTGAGTACCTTACTCGTGTGTCATGTTTTTTAGGGATACTGGGTAGAGGGTCTCTCTGTTACTCCCGGGTACTTATCCCCGGGTTCGCTCGGTTTTTTCCTTGTTTACCCCTTACAGTGACACCCTCTCTTCCATGGCCACTGTGATGGAGGGCGTGGCGGCGATGGCGACCCACTTCATGCGGGAGGAGGCGAAGGCGTTCGCCGAGGCGAGACTGGCAGCCCGCCAGGCGGCGGCTAAATCTGCGCCGGAGATGGCACAGAGGGGAGTGGTGCGAGCTGCCCCCTTGTCCCCTGCCCTCTTTGACCAACCGGCGACAGACACGATCTTCGCCTCCCTCCCAGCGGTAATCAATTTACCAAAACCCTCCACCTCCAAGTAAGTACCTCTCGTGTTCGTCTTACCCGAGTTGTCACGGGGGTGAAATGAAAGGATTTTCGGGTCTACTTTGGTTCCTAATCATTCTGTTTGTCCGTAGGCCACGTGCCCCACAGCCAGCCAGACCAGCCTACCAGCCCCGGAGGCCCTCCCAGCCCTCCAGGCTACCGAGGCCCTCCTATCCCACTCCCCCGAGAGCACACAACAGGCCCTCCCAGAGGGGCCAGCAGCCGTTTCGAGGAAGGGGACAGGGCTCCAAGTCCTACTCGAAGCCCAAGTCCTCTTTCAACCACCCCTCCCAGAAGGACCGCGCCACTTGAGGGTCCCACTCTGGGCTGCCTCACAGGGTGGTCAGCAGCCTGGCCCACCCACGGCTGGGCAGCAAGGATAATTCGCCAGGGCCTGTCATGGCCCTGGATTACTGTTCCGGTGAGTAACTGTCATCTTTCCTTTCTGACATATGAATTATGCCTAATCCCGTCCTTGGGCTACCGTTAGGTCAAAATCAGATTTTCCCTTGCGGTCAAAATCTCTGCCTCCCCTGTCATTTACCCCCCAACCACCCCGGGTCCCTCGGGCCCCGGGGGATTAGGATTAACGGTACTCTCACTGACACCTGTCTTCTCCCGTTACAGCCACTACGTCTACCTCCTGCCTCAACCAAAGTGTCACTTTCGGTCATCCCGCATGTGTTAGAAATGCGAGAAAAAGGGGTAGTGGAGCGGGCGACGGGAAGGGTCTTTCTTTCTCGTTTATTCATGGTCCCCAAAAAGGACCAGGGAAAAACGAGATTGGTGATGGACCTGAGCAAGCTAAACAAATTCGTGAAAACTTTACATTTCAGGATGGTTTCGGTTGCTCAGGTCCGCACAGTTCTGAGGAAGGGAGACTGGTTAGCATCCCTGGATCTCAAGGATGCGTACTGGCACGTCCCGATCCACCCCAGGTTTCGCCGCTTTCTGGCCTTCCAGGTGGGGACCGAGACGTTCCAGTTTACCAGGCTCCCTTTCGGTCTTTCTCTAGCTCCGCGAGTCTTCACAAAACTCGTGAGGGTGGTGGCATCCCGTCTGGCAGAGGCGGGTGTTCCCACCCTCATGTACCTGGACGATTGGTTGCTTCACTCCCCTTCCAAGGAGCAGGTAGCAAACAACGTCCGGGTAGCGAGGGGAGTGCTAGAGGAAATGGGGTTCCTGTTGAACATCCCCAAGTCCTCTCTCACCCCCACTCGCAAGCTGTGTTGGCTAGGAATAGAGTGGGACTCTCTTTCGGCCACCCTCTCTCTCGCTCCAGACAACGCCCGCCGGACCCTTCGCCACGTCCGCCAGGCGCATTTTTCCCGTACTTTCTCTCGCCGCCAGTGGGAATCATTGCTCGGGTCCCTAAATTTCGCGGCCCCTGCAATGCCCCTGGGACGATTGAAACACAGGAGGCTGACGCGGGAGGTAAACCTCCACCTGTCCCCCGCACACAGGGACCTTCCCAGGCAAGTGTCCCCTTCTCTCCACCGCCTCCTTCGCCCCTGGCTACGTCCCGGTGCCCTGCGTCAGCGGGTCCCCTGGGTGTTCCCTCCCCCGGGGATCACGGTGGCGACAGACGCATCGGACGTAGGCTGGGGATACCAGTCTTGCCTGGGACATCAACGGTGCGGGGGATGGAAGGAAGGGGAAAGGCTACTGCACATCAACGCCCGGGAGTTGATGGTAGCGAAGGAATGGCTCAACAGACACCCTCAGTTTGCCAGGATAGGCGTCCGCTTCGATATGGACAACGTTGCGGCCGTGCAGTGCCTACAGAAACAGGGCACCGCACGGTCGGAAATTCTCCTGTCCCTGTCAGAACAGATTTTCGCAATAGCGGCCAAGAGGGACATTCACCTCTCGGCCCGCTACGTGCCAGGGTGGGAGAACGATTGGGCGGACGCCCTATCCAGGTTCAGGGGGACGTCAGTCGAGTGGCAACTGCGTCCCCTTGTGTTCGAGTCTCTCTGCCTTCGCTACGGGACACCGGAGGTGGACCTATTCGCCTCCCCATCCACGGCCCTACTCCCTCTGTTCCTGACATTCTCATCCAGAACAGAGGCGGGAGGCCCGGACGCCTTCACGGAGGACTGGAACAGGTGGGGTCATCTCTACCTCTTCCCACCCCCAGCCACTTCAGTCCTCCTGAAGGCGATCCTCAAGCTGCGCACGTTCAGGGGGAGGGTTCTCCTCATAGCCCCCCTCTGGCCAGCACAGCCGTGGTTCGGAGAGTTGTCCCGGTGGTGCCCTCATCCCCTTCAGTTGGGATTGGCGTGCCTCTCCAGCACCCTGTCTGCACCACTCCAAGCGTCACTAAAACTATACGCTTGGAGTTTCTACGGGGAGTCCTCAGCAAAAGGTTCACTAAGGAGACAGTGGACAAGATGTTGAGGGCTCATCGTCAGTCTTCGGTGCGACAATACGAATCGTGCTGGAAAAGATTCCAGGACTTCTTGCGAAGACACCCCTCCAGGGTCATCTCGGAGGACACAGTCCTGGAATTCCTCACGTGGTTCGCCGATTCCACCAACAGGGCCCCGGCGACGGTGCTTGCGCATCACGCAGCCCTGTCTGATCCCCTCCTCCTGGGTTTTAACATTAAGGTTTCGGAGAGGCCTCTCTCTCTCCTGAGGATGGGGATTCGGGCGGGGACCGCACCTCACCGGGCCCAGACACCCTCCTGGTCCCTTCATCGTGTCCTTTCCTACCTGACCTTCGAGGGGGTCCCTCTGGAGGTTTGTCACCTCCTCCAGAAAGCTCTCTTCCTGCTCGCCTTAGCTACAGGTTACAGGGCTTCTCAGTTGGCAGCCCTGACCCGTCACACAGCCTTTTCTTCAGTAACCCCTAACCTTACTTCCTTAACCATTTCCCCCTCTCCTGCTTTTCTAGCTAAGAACGAGCAGGCTGACGACAGAATTGGCCCTCTCGCAGTACCCTCGTTCCTGAGGGATGGAAATTTCCACCCCCTCTGCCCAGTCCACGCCTTTGTTGCATACGTGGAGGCGACGAGAGGGGCTTCTCCGGACCACCTCTTCTACAACTCTAGGTCCGGTAACCCTCTCTTCCCTAGGTCAATCGCTCGCCTTCTCTGCCGAGTGATAGAGAACGGGGATCCCGGACACGCCCCGAGGGCTCACAGCGTTAGGGGCGTGGCCGCCTCCCTCGCCTTCCTCAGGACTCACTCGGTGGAGAGGGTCAGGGATTTGGGGGGCTGGGCGTCCACTTCCTCCTTCAGGACGAGGTACCTGTTCCACTCGCTCTCCCCTACCCCCTGTGTGGCTATGGGTACTCCACCTTCTATTCCCCAGGGTCCCCGCCGGAGACACATGGGGGGGAGGGGCCCCCCGAAGAGAAAAGGTCGGGTGATTTAAGTCCCGTCACATCATCCCATACCTCATCCACATCTTGTACAGCTTCATACTCATCCCCATTCTTTACGTGTACATATGGTGAGAGAGACTAAAATAAATTACATTGTTACGGAATTCTTGTGTATTCATTTTCCAAACAATTACTTTACTACGATGAGTGACAGGAGATATTATTACACAGGATATCTGGATCCTAGTGTCCTCCTTCATCCCCTCGGGATCACATTACCTGAGCGAGGGCCATAGCCCTAACTCAGAAGACTTGAATAAGGGGGGGGGGGGAAGGGGGGGGGTTGCCATGGGCACCTCCCCCCTCCTCTCCTAGTCCCGAACCCTCGAGTCTGCCTATAAAGACTTTATGTGTAACAATTCTGGTCTATAACAGAATGGTCTACGGTTATATGGTATAAGCTACTTCTCCCCCACCACGGCTATTCACCTAGCCAGTGTCGGGAGGGGCGTTAGCTGCTGCCTCACCGGGCTCGGTTATCTTTCCTGCCCTCCGCTCTCAACCACTCTTAACTAGCACGTGATTGCCTCCACCTCACCTCCCACCTACCGTATCGCATGCATAGCAAATCAGCTGTGCTGGTTTCACTATACCAATAATAGTGCATTTGTCGCGGCTTCTAGCCGCTTAAATTGTATTTATTGGTTGTGAAAAACAGCACAGCTTCTACTGTCCCACCCACCTCCCGATGCGGCAGGCACTCACTTCTTTCTCATTGGAGTGGGCGAGCGGTATTCAGCGGAGGAGGGGCTTAATACCTCACCTCACCACCACCAGGTGGCTCCACTATCAGTACAGCGCCAGATTTGAATTTTATTTACTTCTGATGAACGTCACGGAATTGACCCTTCCAACCCAGATTATGCCTATACGGGGCCTGGGCTTGTGAAGGGGCCTATTCTATAGCAAATCAGCTGTGCTGGTTTCACAACCAATAAATACAATTTAAGCGGACTATCGCTGCCAACTGGACATGATTATTCCCCCCTTTTCTCTTTTTTTTCTCCTCCCTACATCCTTCTCTCACTTTCTCTTTTCCCCCTCTATACTTTTCTCCGTTAACTCTTTTCCTCCGTTCCTCATTCTTTATCTGTTATCATGATCTCTATCCCTCTCTCTTTAAACATAATTGATAAAACTTAACCAAATTTTTTTCATGGGAAACATGATAATACATTTTTATTTTATATTTTTTAGGAAACTGAAACATCTTCAGTAGCATTATTATTATTTACATTAATGATTCATATTAATAATCTCATTTCATTAGTGCCCCATTGACTCATAAATAAGAGATTATTTATTGTTTTCAATCTCTGTCTTTATTATCCAAGTCTTTGAATCATAATAGTGTGTTAAAGGGAAAGAAGAAAATGGGGGACACCAAACATGAAGAACAAAATGTAAGGAAAGGAAGGACTGCAAGCATGAAAAATATATATAATAACAAAGGAAATAGAAGGAAATGTAGAACAGATAGAAGAAGAAAATTGGAAATGGATTTGCTGTGGTTCATATGGGCACCAGAACCTGTAATAATAAATCACTGTTCACATATGGTTTGATAATAAAAGAAAATATGGTGACTAGCTGCAGATTAGAGGTCCAATGTTTTGATGTGTAGTACAGAGACTGCCGCTCTACTTTCATTAATACAGTATCATAAATATATTGTAACAGCTAAACTATGGGTAATTCGACATTTCATCATAGAGACCTTTTTGCATAAAATTATTCAAACAGGTCATTACTCAACTTAATTCATGTAATGCTAAATCTCCTTGTATAAGTTTATATGAATGCAATTTTAACAAACAAGCGGCTGAAGTGCTGCCAGCAGCATCTGATAAAACAAAATAATGAACCCATTACTGACCATAATAATTATGACCATAATCAAAACTATAAGAGTTTCTTCAAGTGTATTTGATTACATTTACTCAATACGTGTCAATATAAGTGTCACTCTCACACCCCACATTGATCCCAGATCCCCACATTGATCATGGCCACGCTGTCAAAATCTCCTTCACCAATGAATGATTGAAATTTTGTTTCCCGGCATAGTAAAAATAACAATATAGATCATCTACTATAGCAGAGCGTAGTTTCGATCTACGGACCTCTGGGTTATGGGCCCAGCACGCTTCCACTGCGCCACTCTGCTTCCAGAATCACCAGGCCCCATTGCCCGTTATCAATATGAAGTAGATATGTCAATCTTACCGTATTATTCTTACGGCATAGTTTTTATTTATTGGAGGATCTGTGTATCTGTTCGTCTGTTTGTCTTTTCCTCTCTCGCAAACATATCACAAATAATTGCTCTCTCTTCCCCATATTCACACCAAAGAAAAGAGGAATAACGACGATGACTTAAATTTTTGAGTTATAAGTGTCGGCCATAGTATATTAATTGTTATAGATTCATCGGTCATAAACTGATAACAGGGTTGTTATTAGAGATATTTAGTAATAACCTTACAAACCATTACCTACATTTTCTTCTTTGACAGTGAGTTGGTAAAATATAAAAAAACAGATACACATTGAAACGATATAATTTTAATAATTAACTTTACATAATTTTTAACTTCTGTTGCCAATAATACCTAGGAAAATGATGAATTAATCCTGACCGAAGTGACAGAAGGCTCTTTTGCCGAATACCTCTTTTCTGTCAGGAACACCAGTAAGGCGAAGAGGAAACTCAGGCCCAAAATGAAGAAAACTCCTTGCATGTGGTCGGTATTCAGGGGTACCAACTGACTGTTTCCTTGCACCTCATCTCCCAGGGTCTGCTTCTTTGCCTCCTTTGCTCCTAAAGGCCAAAGGGACATTATTATATAATAGGGCAGTTTATTGTTATCATATAAGTAAAACATGAAGTCATCAAACTCTTTTTCTAAATGAAGTGGTCCTAAACAATTCAAGTGAATAATAATATAACACTAGCTCACATTAATATATTTAAGTTATTGTGCAGAACAAAGTTTAACAAACTGACACAATGGACAATAATATCTGACAAGTATCGCTGGATGCGTCAACAAATAGTAGCGATATGATGCTGGTGTTTCATTCTCTTGACGAATCAATGTGGTATTGGCCATGAGGAAGAGATCAAATTAATAGAGGCGAGCGGGAAAAGTCGCCCGACGTGCTTTATATAATTACCATTTAAGTTGTTGAACAGTTTGTGATTTTAATTATGGTGTCTAACTGTCTGCCAGTAAGTTGTAGGTTCTTAAACAATATATCAAAGTGCCAGGAACGATTATATTGAGAGCTGTTGTTGTTTAGTACAGTCGGGGGCAAAAGTCCTGTCGTCTCACTCAGTGTTTCTCTAAGAAAAACATAAAAGCTACTCATCTAACAAACACATTCATCATACTGAATTATAATCTCCATTGGATAAATTCATAAATATTTTTGGTTTTTCATTTTACGAGCCTGTGAAGTTTATATTCCCATATTTCGTTCATGACTTCGCAAATGTGGCGACAGGACTTTTGTCGTCGACTGTAAAATTACAAGAAGGGGTGGGTCACACTACTTATTGTTTCTTGACAGTATCCCTGCTAAACTACCCTGGATTTGCTTCCGGGTTCCGCTTGCTTGGCCGGAAGTGGAAAGTTGCCAGTTATACATAGAGGATGAGGAGTGGATTAGTGTGAGGCTGGAGGAGAGAGTGTGATGTGGGAGGGATTGGAGGGATTTGTAGTGTGGACAGGAATAAGTGAGAATTGTAAAGGAAGAGGGAGGGAGGGGTGTGCAGTGCTGGTATCGCCAAGGGTATGGAAGGGAGTAGATGGACATGGATGGTGTGGGACGAGAGTGGCGTGGATGACAGGGATGATTGGATTGGTTGCACCTGTGAATGAGAGGAATAAGACGGGGAGAGAGAAAATGAGAGATTTCTGGGAGAAGCTGAATGGGTGTTTGAGGAAGTTTGAGAGTGGGAGGAAGATTGTAATGTTGGTAAATGGGGTGTGGAAGGAGTGAATGAGAATGGTGATTATCTGGTGGACGTCTGTGCTGAGAGGGGGTTGTTCTTGGCCAACACCTTCTTTGAGCACAAGATGATCCACCGGTATACATGGAGGAGAAGGGATGATAGAGGAGAACAAAATAGTTTAATTGATTATATAGCTGTGGGTGAAAGATTACGGAAAGATGTAATGGATGCAAAAGTAGTGAGAGGAATGGTTCAATGCTCTGATCATTTTGCTGTCTTAGTAAGGATGAAGGTCAGGGGGAAGTGAGAGTACTGTAGGAGGAAAGAAGGGGAGAACAAAAGGCAGGTGGCAAGTGGAAGATTGAATGACATTGAGTACAGAGAGGTGTATAAGAGGAGGGTGGGTGAGGTGCTGGAGGATACAAGGCTGAGTATGGGGGAGGGAGTGGGAGTGAATGATGTGTATGAAATGTTTAAGACAATAGTATTGAGGACAGCAGCAGAGGTAGTGGGATACAAGACACAGAAAAGGGGCAAGAAAGGGAGTGCTTGGTGGTCAGAAGAAGTGAAAGATGCCGTAAAGAAGAAAAGGAAGGCATATAGGAGAACATTACAGAGGAATGTGTCGGAAGAAGTGAGAGAGTGATGGAAGAGAGAATATAATATATGTAAGAGACAAGTGAAAAGGATGGTGAGTGAGAGTCAAAGGAGAGTGGATGAGGAGTTTGGTAGGAAACTGAGTGAAAAGTTTAAAGAGAACAAGAAATTATTCTGGAAGGTGGTGAAAAGAGAAAGAGGAGAAGGAAAGTCTGGTAGCGCGAGAATGAAGCAAGAGGATGGAGTTACTGTGAGTGGAAGTGAAGAAGTGAAAGAAGTGTGGAAGAGGCATTTTGATGGTGTGATGAATGGGGGGGACGGGAGGGGAGGCGGTGGTGACATGCATGGGGATGGTGGCAGGTAGTAGATGACAGGGTGTACAGGGAGAATTAGGAAGGGAAGAGGTTAGGAAAGCAATAGGAAAGTTGAAGATGGGAAAGGCACCGGGGGTGGATGGGATAACTGCTGAAATGTTAAAGTGTGGGGGGAGGTAGTGGTGGAGTGGATGTTGCTTATATGCACATTGGCTTGGAGGCAGGGAGAGGGAGAGGTGCCAGAGGATTGGAGAAGAGCCATAATTGTACCTTTGTATAAGGGGAAGGGGAGTAAGGAAGAGTGTGGTAGCTATAAGGGAATAAACCTTCTTAGTGTACCGGGGAAGGTGTATTGGAAGGTTCTTACTGAGAGACTGATTGAAGTAACAGGGAATAAAGTTAGTGAGGATCAGGGAGGGTTCAGAAAGGGTAGAGAATATGTGGACCAAATATTTGCATTAAAATCAATAGTGGAGAAATATATTGGGAAGGGTAGAAAGTTGCATGCTGCCTTCATGGACTTGGAGGAGGCATACGATAGGGTTGATATGAAAGCTATGTCAGAGGTGTTGAGAATGTATGGTGTTGGGGGGTCTTTGCTGAAAGGCATTGAGGCCTTTTATGCAGAGGCAACAGCATGTGTGCGGGAAGAGGGTGATCTAAGTGAGAGTTTTAATATTAGTGTAGTGCTGAGACAGGGATGTGTTATGTCACCATGGCTGTTCAATATAGATATGGATGGTTGTATGAGAGAGATGATAGCCAAAGTGAATAGCCTGGGGGTGAAATTGAGGCTAAATGAAGCAAATTGGTCCTTGGTGGCAAGTTTATTTGCGGATGACACTGTGTTGATGGCTGAGAGTGAAAGGGAGTTGCAAAGAGTGGTGGACGAGTTTCAGTCTGTGTGTAAACGAAGGAAACTGAAGGTGCATGTTGGTAAAAGTAAAGTGATGGTGTATGAGAGAGCAGAAACTGAAGTGATTGACTTTGCTACACCTTACAGAGTGGGAGTACCAACTGGGACCAAGTGTGAGATAACTCTGAGGGGTGAGAGGATGGAGGAAGTGAAGGAGTTAAGTACCTGGGTACAGTTCTGTGTAAACATGGACGTATGAAGGAGAAATTAGGGAGAAAGCAGTGAGGGGTAGACAGGTCATAGGATCATTGGGAAGGACTATGAAGGGAAGAAGTGCGAGTATGGAGGTGAAAAGGGGACTGAGAAATAGTATAATCCTGCCAACACTGACATATGCGTCAGAGACATGGACATGGAGTAGGGCTTATCAGTCTAGAATAGGTGCTGTGGAAATGAGTTACTTGAGAGGAGCATGTGGGGTGTCTAGGTGGGATGGAGAAGGAAATGAAAGTGTGTACAAGAGATGTGGTATGAGTGAGAAGGCAATTGGTATTGAGTGTGGAGTGGTTGAGAGAGTGAAGCGTAATACATTGAGGTGGTTTGGTCATGTAGAGAGAATGCAAGGCGAGGAATTTGTAAAGAAGGTGTATGGAAGTGAAGTTGTGGGACCTGGTGTGAGAGGCAGACCGCCGGTTAATTAAGTGGCAGAACAGAGTGGAAGAGTATGTAAAGGAGAGAAACGTAAGGGGCAGAGAAGGGCTTGACCAAATAAGGAGGGAGTGTTGGAACAGGGAGAACTGGAGACACTTCTGCTGTGGCCACCCCCTAGGAGGGAGGTTCCGGAGGGAACGAGGCGTCAGAGCTATAGATAGATAGATAAACGTAGATATTGCAATACAGTCCGTTACACGGAATTTGTATACATTTAGATACATATTGTGACGGTGTTCTACGTTTTAACATTCCTAGCCTACGACATCTACCCACGTTTACTAACCTCATCGGGACCATATGCGGCCAGGGACTTGTTGCATACTTTCATTAAAACAGTATTATCCTACGCACCATTCATATTATATACAAACCTGAGCGAATGTACAGTCGCGGCCACGTGTATGAATTTACTCTCCCAGCTATCTCCGACATATGGCACAGTCGCAACCATGCATACTAATGGTGAAGTAAGGCAACACTGTTACGATGTTTACTTAAACTTTTGATGCCAGCTGTATCATATGCTGTGAGTGGGTAGTTTGCCAACAAGTGGGTAGTTTGACGTCAGCTGTAGTTTACGCTGCTGGCGTCCACGCGACGGACAGGTGCCATGGCGCCTTCCGGCGTTGACCCCCTCTATAAAAAGCGGCCATCGACGATATTCGACAGTCATTAGGGTGTGAGTGCTGAGAGAGAGATGGTGAAGAAGGACCTCTTGCCTGTACCATAAGTATTTGTTGTCCATTTGTTTACTGTCCCTCATTCCACTAATAGTTACAGCTGGCCAGTATTTTTTGGTGCCTGTCGACGTGTTTAACATATTTTGTGATTTGTTTTCAGTGTATTTTTGTATGAATATTATTGTAATTTTGTGTCCTAGCATATCCAGGCATTAATGTTTGTTTATTACAGTAATTTGTCTGTGTTAAATGTTTTCATTGTAAATATATTAAGGTAATTTTATTTAGAGTTTTCTATTAACTCCTCTAACAGAACCTGAGTTTACTGCATCAACGTGTTTTATAGTAATTGGGTCTACAGTAGAGGCTCCCTTTTGCCCAATATTTTTCTAAATATTTTATTTGTCAGATCAATTGCCGTTGCTTTTTCATTTTTCCGTTGATGTCGAATTAGTTACTTGAGATAGCGAGAGGGTGCTGGCACACACACACACACTTGATAATACAATTCAGGTTGACGAATCATGCTCTGCTTCACCCCTCGTGCCTGTGGTTAAGACGGTGCCACATGTAGAGGTTGCATGGGAGAGAGTGGATACATAGGCTACACTTGGCCGAAACTATTCTGTACAGTCGGCGGCAAAAGTCCTGTCACCACATATGTTTACTCTGTAACTTCCTGGGTGATGTAATTTAGTATGGTGAATGTGTTTTTTCGATGATTAACCTTCACCGAGGCAGGCGATGTTCATAGACTTGAGATTATTAGGTGTAGAAAACGTGAGTATTTCTCGAGTCCATGAACATTGCGTGTCTCAGTGAAGCAGGCGAGGGTACAGGACTATCGCTGCCGACTGGACATGATTATTCCCCCCTTTTCTCTTTTTTTTCTCCTCCCTACATCCTTCTCTCACTTTCTCTTTTCCCCCTCTATACTTTTCTCCGTTAACTCTTTTCCTCCGTTCCTCATTCTTTATCTGTTATCATGATCTCTATCCCTCTCTCTTTAAACATACTTGATAAAACTTAACCAAATTTTTTTCATGGGAAACATGATAATACATTTTTATTTTATATTTTTTAGGAAACTGAAACATCTTCAGTAGCATTATTATTATTTACATTAATGATTCATATTAATAATCTCATTTCATTAGTGCCCCATTGACTCATAAATAAGAGATTATTTATTGTTTTCAATCTCTGTCTTTATTATCCAAGTCTTTGAATCATAATAGTGTGTTAAAGGGAAAGAAGAAAATGGGGGACACCAAACATGAAGAACAAAATGTAAGGAAAGGAAGGACTGCAAGCATGAAAAATATATATAATAACAAAGGAAATAGAAGGAAATGTAGAACAGATAGAAGAAGAAAATTGGAAATGGATTTGCTGTGGTTCATATGGGCACCAGAACCTGTAATAATAAATCACTGTTCACATATGGTTTGATAATAAAAGAAAATATGGTGACTAGCTGCAGATTAGAGGTCCAATGTTTTGATGTGTAGTACAGAGACTGCCGCTCTACTTTCATTAATACAGTATCATAAATATATTGTAACAGCTAAACTATGGGTAATTCGACATTTCATCATAGAGACCTTTTTGCATAAAATTATTCAAACAGGTCATTACTCAACTTAATTCATGTAATGCTAAATCTCCTTGTATAAGTTTATATGAATGCAATTTTAACAAACAAGCGGCTGAAGTGCTGCCAGCAGCATCTGATAAAACAAAATAATGAACCCATTACTGACCATAATAATTATGACCATAATCAAAACTATAAGAGTTTCTTCAAGTGTATTTGATTACATTTACTCAATACGTGTCAATATAAGTGTCACTCTCACACCCCACATTGATCCCAGATCCCCACATTGATCATGGCCACGCTGTCAAAATCTCCTTCACCAATGAATGATTGAAATTTTGTTTCCCGGCATAGTAAAAATAACAATATAGATCATCTACTATAGCAGAGCGTAGTTTCGATCTACGGACCTCTGGGTTATGGGCCCAGCACGCTTCCACTGCGCCACTCTGCTTCCAGAATCACCAGGCCCCATTGCCCGTTATCAATATGAAGTAGATATGTCAATCTTACCGTATTATTCTTACGGCATAGTTTTTATTTATTGGAGGATCTGTGTATCTGTTCGTCTGTTTGTCTTTTCCTCTCTCGCAAACATATCACAAATAATTGCTCTCTCTTCCCCATATTCACACCAAAGAAAAGAGGAATAACGACGATGACTTAAATTTTTGAGTTATAAGTGTCGGCCATAGTATATTAATTGTTATAGATTCATCGGTCATAAACTGATAACAGGGTTGTTATTAGAGATATTTAGTAATAACCTTACAAACCATTACCTACATTTTCTTCTTTGACAGTGAGTTGGTAAAATATAAAAAAACAGATACACATTGAAACGATATAATTTTAATAATTAACTTTACATAATTTTTAACTTCTGTTGCCAATAATACCTAGGAAAATGATGAATTAATCCTGACCGAAGTGACAGAAGGCTCTTTTGCCGAATACCTCTTTTTTTTCAGACATATGCCAATTTCTGTCAGGAACACCAGTAAGGCGAAGAGGAAACTCAGGCCCAAAATGAAGAAAACTCCTTGCATGTGGTCGGTATTCAGGGGTACCAACTGACTGTTTCCTTGCACCTCATCTCCCAGGGTCTGCTTCTTTTGCCTCCTTTGCTCCTAAAGGCCAAAGGGACATTATTATATAATAGGGCAGTTTATTGTTATCATATAAGTAAAACATGAAGTCATCAAACTCTTTTTCTAAATGAAGTGGTCCTAAACAATTCAAGTGAATAATAATATAACACTAGCTCACATTAATATATTTAAGTTATTGTGCAGAACAAAGTTTAACAAACTGACACAATGGACAATAATATCTGACAAGTATCGCTGGATGCGTCAACAAATAGTAGCGATATGATGCTGGTGTTTCATTCTCTTGACGAATCAATGTGGTATTGGCCATGAGGAAGAGATCAAATTAATAGAGGCGAGCGGGAAAAGTCGCCCGACGTGCTTTATATAATTACCATTTTTAAGTTGTTGAACAGTTTGTGATTTTAATTATGGTGTCTAACTGTCTGCCAGTAAGTTGTAGGTTCTTAAACAATATATCAAAGTGCCAGGAACGATTATATTGAGAGCTGTTGTTGTTTAGTACAGTCGGGGGCAAAAGTCCTGTCGTCTCACTCAGTGTTTCTCTAAGAAAAACATAAAAGCTACTCATCTAACAAACACATTCATCATACTGAATTATAATCTCCATTGGATAAATTCATAAATAATTTAGGTTTTTCATTTTACGAGCCTGTGAAGTTTATATTCCCATATTTCGTTTATGACTTCGCAAATGTGGCGACAGGACTTTTGCCGTCGACTGTACAATTACAAGAAGGGGTGGGTCACACTACTTATTGTTTCTTGACAGTATCCCTGCTAAACTACCCTGGATTTGCTTCCGGGTTCCGCTTGCTTGGCCGGAAGTGGAAAGTTGCCAGTTATACATAGATTATGCAATACAGTTCGTTACACGGCATTTGTATACATTTAGATACATATTGTGACGGTGTTCTACGTTTTAACATTCCTAGCCTACGACATCTACCCACGTTTACTAACCTCATTGGGACCATCTGTGGCCAGGGACTTGTTGCATACTTTCATTAAAACAGTATTATCCTACGCACCATTTATTATATATACAAATCTGAGCGAATGTACAGTCGCGGCCACGTGTATGAAATTACTCTCTCCCAGCTATCTCCGACATATGGCACAATCGCAACCATGTAAACTTATGGTGAAGCAGGCAACACTCATCAGCCTGAGTCGAATCAGTTACTTGAGATAGCGAGAGGTTGCTGGCACACACACACACACTCGATAATACAATTCAGGTTGACGAATCATGCTCTGCTTCTCCCCTCGTGCCTGTGGTTAAGACGGTGCCACATGTAGAAGTTGCATGGGAGAGAGTGAATACATAGGCTACACTTGGCCGAAACTATTCTGTACAGTCGGCGGCAAAAGTCCTGTCACCACATATGTTTACTCTGTTACTTCCTGGGTGATGTAACTTAGAATGGTGAATGTGTTTTATCGATGATTAACCTTTATGTTATCCTTCAAGAAGCGCTGAATGAGACGATACGACTTGCCAGCAACCGTAATGTACATTCGGCAAAACAAGTATTGGAACCACCCTTACATTGATCTGTCCGAGACGCTGATGGACGATCGTCTCCTGATGTACTATATAAGTAATAGCGCATACCTAGAGTGTCAAAGTTAGTTGACGTTCAGTTGAGGAAGACATTGATAAACTGAAACTGGGTCGTTGAGAGAACGGACTTGTCTGTCTAGCTCTCCTCAAAGCTGCCAGGGCCTGATACACAGGCAGTAGATCTTTTTTTATATACTCTTCTGGGGACGACTAGGTTTAGCTATTCATTGCCTCCCTAATTGTTAGTAGATACATTAGGTGTCTGTATCTAAACACCGAGATTAACTTTGCCTCCTGCCTATGGAGGATTGCCAGACTGATAATTCTGGGTGTGAATTAACCCAGGAGGACCACCTTAACATAGTGTGGGTCGAGAGGTTAATATCAGACATTAAGTGGATTAGGGCGGGTATATATCCCTCGTTGGTGTCTTCTTTTTCTCTTCCCACTTCCCTGCACCCCTGGGGGGAATGGTAACTATGTTGCCCTTCCCCCCTATCCCCTCGTCCGTATTGCGGAGGAGATAGAAATGACTGACCACCACCACAAAACGATGGACCACGGAATGACGAACGGACTGAGACATTAACACCCCTTGACATAGACATCAAAAATGCATCTTGTTATATTTAATGCACTTGGTTCAGCCCTACTAGCCGGCCTCAATCCTTTAAACAGTAAAGAGGTTATTGATAGATGAGCTGGTGAGATTGAATCCGTAAAAAAACTTACATATGAAGACATCCTAGTTAAAACATTAATTTTAAAACAAGTTGTCAGTCACTTAAAATGTCGATGTTTTCACGACAATGAAGTTGAGACCAAGCGTCTACAAGTCATGAAATGCTGCAGGGAAGTAATCACCTGTAAAGATTAAATGGTTATGGAAGAGACGGATATAAATGATGCTAGATTCTGTAACGAGAAATTAAGATTTTTGCTAATTAATTAGGTGTTGTAAAACTGTTTACTGTTAATTCTTACCTTCTCCCGGACTTATTCTTGGACTTTGGTCGTGTTGGCTTCAACGATCGTCAGCAAAGGTTAATCTCCCCTTTTATCCCAATTTCCATCAACATAAATTTATTGTAGGGTTCTTTCGTTATATATGCATTTATAATAGTATTAGCAGAGTTGTAAAGGTGTAAGAAAACAACCAATTTACAATTACTTTACTATATTTATCAATTCCAGTCAAGAACCAAAAATTTAATTATTTAAACAAATAATAAATTATTACCACACGCATACACTTTCACACAAATTGAAAATAGTAGCTAGCTAATGTATCGCAATAATCAACAATCAGGGTACTCGTTTTCTTTCAACAGTCTCGTAACGGTCTCGTATAATTTTTCTTACGATTTTTCTCTCGATAAACCTAGCTTACGTTAACTCATTGACTAAGCAAGACTAACACTGTGATTAATTACTTATTAGGTGCTATTTCAAGATCTTCCTGCTCAATTACTTTACGGTAATTAATATTCAAATTCAAACTAACACTATAACGAGTTCGAAATCTAAAACCTGACTAACTTTATTTCCTATATAATTATACATCAGTTATACATGCAATTTTAATTAACAACATATAAATAATTCCCTATGATTTTCCCACTTCACGATATTATATGCAATTCAAGGAATTAATCTTACTCTGCATGATTAATTTCTTCGGTAATGATACGAGCGAGAATTACGGACGAGTCGACAGCCAGGGAAGGGACGCCTTGGTCGCTATGCCTTCAAATCCTATTGCCTTGTACCTACATTCGGTACAGCTAACTACACATAATACCAGTGGAAATATCACTCCGTCTGGTTCAATGTCTCGTATACATCGGCGGTCATATCCAGAGTTTCCAGACCCATGATGTGCACAATCAGTACTCAGACTGACTCTCTGCCAAGAGCATAGGCCGTTCACTCTAAATCTAAACCTGCTATCAATACCAACTCTCAAACTAATATCTCAACTCACAGCTCCTATTCTCAGGCTGCTACTTCCACACAGTCAGAAAAAACAAAGAAGTTAGACAAGTATATAATAAAGTAAATAACACCACTCTCAATTCCCACACGTCACTTCCTTGCACACTCCATACTCTCGGTCCAGCGAGGGAGAGATGGGATAGCTCTTCCTCGGTGGAGTCTGGGAGATTTACAGTTGATGAGGAAAGAATAGATGTCTCCGGACGCTAAGCACCATGAAAAGTCCCCCGGTAGCCACTCGCCAGGTGGCGGGCTGCACAAAAAGACTATGCGCGTAGGCCGACCCCGTAACTTTTAAACTGCCATGTTTTCTGTACTACAGTAGAATTGTAGAAGTCTTGGGACTAAATTACACAACATAGCAATGTTGTTTCATATACACATGCCAGACGTTGTCTGTTTACAGGAGTCAGGGTTGGACGGTCACCCCCATCCCCACAGTTCAACCACTACCACCCATACAGGAGAAACAATGAGCAATACACGCATACAAATCACACTCACTGGCACAAGTGATACTAATCACTACTCTGGAAGCCGTTGCTTGCAGAGTTAAATTACACAACACCTACATAAATTATCCATCTGCTCTCTATACTGTCCGCCACGTGGCTCCATTGACAGTTAATCATTAGGCAATCTATTTGGTCAATTTCACGGTAAATAATTGGTACTTTGCGATTTTCATGCCTATTACTGTCAGCAGGGAAGTTTGAGGATTGATGGTCATAGAGCGCAGATGACAGACATTATGCTACAATCCAACCTTTATCTCTTGAATAAAGGTAGAGCTACTAGAAGAGGACCATTCTGGCAATTTTTTGGAAATTAATTTGTCTCTGGCCTCCCTGGATATACATCAGGATTTTTCTTGGGATCCGTATGATAACTCCCTTGGTAGTGACCACTTTCACACCCATCTCTTTCATTTACAATATATAGATTGGCGTCTTCGGTACCAAAGTTTAATTTTAAGAGATCAGATTGGGGGGTCTTTCGGGAGTATTGCCCGCATATTCCTGAAGTTGATACTAGTATAAACAGGCTCCGCCCTTGACGGTTAGGCTCCACCTCCTATCCTATTACCAACGAGTGTAGAAATAACCTTTGAAAAAGCACTTTCACCTGTTTGTACGAAGAGTACTTTATAAATAATTGTTGGGATTACATGAAAGAACATTAGTACATCAAACTTCTTCCATTCTTATTGTATTGTATCGCCCACCTCCTACATATATCCGGGGAGACCATAGATGAAAAGGTACAAAATTTTACACAAAACATTAAAGATGCAGCCGAGGCTACTATTCTCAAAACCTCTACAATTCAAAATAAGAGTGAAGCACATTGGTGGTTAACGGAATGCAGAGAGGCATTAAGGAAACGCAATAGGAGATACAAGATTTTTGACAAAAAGCCCACTTAGAACAATTCTATAGCTTACAAATGGGCGAGGGCGGAAACAAGGTGAGTAACTAAAATAGCTAAAAGGGACTCCTGGCGGTCTTTTGTGTCCACGGTACGGTAATCGTTTTACCCCTCTAAGTAAAGTCTGGTCCACAGTAAAAGTATTAAACACAAACGCCCGTATACTCCAATCACCATTCTTCAAATGGAAGACACTATCTACCACGATCCCCTGGACGTAGCAAACGGATTTAACAGGAGTTTCTGACTCGTAAATAGTTCAGCCAATTACGACCAGTGTTTCCTTAAACATAAACGCATGGCTGAACAACAAGAGATAGACTTTGCCACAGAGTATGTAGACTCCCGATACAACTGGGAGTTTACGATAGACGAACTTCTCCTTGCCCTAAGATCCTGTAAAGACACAAGTCTTGGACCTGACAACATCACGTACGGTATGATCCAGGGTCATGGCCAGGATAATCTGGTCAAAGACTGAATACACCAACCGAACAGGGCAGTACTCCTAGGGTGGATGATGGGCTGGTGATAGGGAGGGTTTGAACTCCCGTTTCGCCTGTCTGTCCACCTTTGCTGATCTTTATCTTGTCTCACATACACCGAGAGTAGTCCAACATACTCTCGAAGACATAATTCCATCTATTTACACTATACTACCAAATACAATACACACAACACCCTCTTGTCTAATTTCAAAATATTAACCCCTTAGGACCGACTTTTTTTTCTTTTTTTTTCACCCCCAGCCGACTTCTGGGGGTCAATTTTCAACTTCGTGTAGGCAAATTTTGTTCTTACAGAATGAAAGAGCTTGAATTTATACACCAGGAACTGAAAACGGGAGCCTCCTAGGTGTACGCCTTTGCGTATGACAGAGCGTCAAAGTCCGAAAATAAATAAAATAGTATCCCCTGAAACGCATGAAAGAAAACCTCATACGCTCTGCGTACACTTTAAACATGTAAATAAACACCTAAACAATGCGTATAAGTGGTTTTCAATGATAATAAACGTATTTCAGTGTAATTTTGTCTGTCTAGACTCTCCTGGAGTATAGTAGACAGCAGAGAGATATGAGAAACCCCTTGTGTATACACGACTGCATGTATACATTCATGTAGGCCTATGTATATTTTGGCTTGCATCTCCATGAAGGCAGCGACCCAGTTTATCAGCTTCTCAGATAAACTGTTCGCCCAGGCAGCCAGCTGCCCTGTATCAGGTGTGACACTGATAGCACACACAAGACAGAAAAACACGTCCCACTTAAGTACAGTGTGCGTATACACGGTGTATACAAGGTTGTGTGTGTACGGATTTATGTGTAATATACTGCATGTAAACGCCTAATATCGCGTGTGTATCAGTAAGGGAGGGCTACCAAGCGGAGGGAAGGGAACTGTAGTGGTGAGATGGGGTCCTTGTTGGTGGGGGTAGGTCTAGGCTCCACCCACCAGCATACACAGTTGCCAGACACCACTACCACAGTCAAACCTTTTCTCAAGGACGTTAGCTTTCCATCGTTACCAACGCCAGCTCGCTAGCTACTCGCTACCGTTTTTTATAGGTGCGTCGATATGTCGGTTATTTGGAGCAAACCATTAATTTTTTTATCACCGACATGTCTGTTGATCGGTCCTAAGGGGTTAATCATGAATAGCAATTCTAACAAAGCCTCTGAGGCCCCTGGGGATGGGTCACTAAAGTCCCCTCGGATTGAACTTTTGTTGACGTCCCTCGAGATGCCCTGGAACATTGTCTGATAAACTCGCCATCAACTTTTGCAACATTCGAAGCCTTTCATCCTACTTATCATTTATCGAACACCACCTCTTCTCCGCTAAACCTCATCTTCTCTTCCTCACTGAAACTCAGATCTCAGCATTAACCAACAGCAATCCCTACTCTGTGTCCTCTTACTTTCTCTATCCTCAGTTTCGTGCCAAAGGCAGATGTTGCATATACGTAAGCAATGACCTCACTTCTCGGGTTCCCTGACTTGACTCTTCTGAATTCTTAACCCTCTGGCTTTGGCTCAACTGTTACTCTCGAACTAAATATATCTGTGCGGTATATCTCTCCCTTAACTCTATTGACTATTTAAAATTCTTTAACTATCTTACCTCAAAAGTGAAACACATTCTGTCCCATTCATCTTTCTTAGAAATATCTGTTTTAGGAAATTTCAATATTCACCACCGCCTTTGGCTTTCATTTCCCTTCACTAATCCACTAGGTGAATAAGCCTTGATCTTTTCTATCCTCAATGACCTAGAGCAGCAAATTCAGCACTCTACCCGTTTTCCAGACTGCCTTGGAGAACAGCCCAATCTCCTTGACCAATTCCTAACTTTTCATCCTTCTGCTTATACGGTTGAACTTTTCTCTCCATTGGGCTCCTCCGATCATAGTCTTATTTCAGCATCCTGTCCTATCGTCCTGTAAGATCGTTGGACCCTTCCAGGAAGCGGCGTCTGTAGCACTAAAGCGCTGCTAACTGGGATGATCTGAAGCAATACTTTCAAGATTTCCCATGGAATAACTTTTGATTCCATGGCCGGGGTTCCTCTGGGTGTGCTGCCCGCATCACAGAGGTGATCCTCTCGGGCATGGAGGCATATATTCCATATTCTTTCCCTCTTTATAATTCACGAAACTCTCGGTTTAATCATGATTGTTTTTCTGTTGTCAACAACAAGGAGGAAGCTTTCAGTCGGCACCGACGCCTTCATCCTATTGAATATCGTGCTTTATATATTTCTGCCCGGAATCGTGCCAAATCTGTTCTCCGACTAGGCAAAAAATTCTTCATCCTTGCCAAGTGCAATGATCTTTGCAACTCTTCCTCCTACCGTTCTTTCTGGCATCTAGACAAAAATATCTCTTGCAACTTTACATATTCCTCTTTCCCTTCTTTAATCCTTCCTGATGGAAATGTTGCCATCTCTTCGACTCATAAAGCTAAACTCTTCTCACATATTTTTGCCTCCAACTCCACTCTGGATTATTCTGGCTTTGTTCCTCTATCCCCACCCCAATCCGACTTACTTATGTCTTCCATCAGAATCTCTTCAAAGGAAGTTATCTCTGCCTGCTCTGGCCTTGACACTCAGAAGGCGTATGGGCCAGACAGGATTTCTTCTGTTGTTCTCAAGAACTGTGCTTCCGTGCTCAGCAAACTGTTCTGCATTTGTCTGTCATCTAACATTTTTCCTTCTTGCTGAAAGTTTACTCAAATCCAATCTGTTCCAAAGAAAGAAGATTGATCCCACCCCTCCAACTATCGCTCCATTGCTCTCATCTCTCGTCTATCTAAAGTATTCGAATCTTTATTTAACTCCGAAAATCAAAAACACCTTACTCTTCACGACCATCTTTATGATAGTCAGTATGGTTTGCGTCAGGGACTCTCTAATGGCTATCTTCTATCCCTTCTTTCTGATTCATGGCTACCCCCTATTCGGAACTCTGGTCAAACTTTCACTGTCGCGTTAGACCTATCAAAAGCTTTTGATAGAGTCTGGCACAAAGCTTTAATCTCCCAACTGCCCTCATTCTGTTTCTATCCATCCCTCTGCACCTCTATCTCTGATTTCCTTTCTGGCTGGTCTATAGCTACTGTTGTAGATGGTCACTGTTCTTCCTGTAAGTCTATCAACAGTAGTGTTCTTCAGGGTTCTGTTCTATCACTTACTCTCTTTCTCCTTTTAATTAATGACCTCCTCAGCTGTATTTAATCCCCTATCCACTCCTATGCTGATGATTCCACCCTACAATACTGCACCCAGTTTGACAAACCCCCATCCCAGCTGCTCCTCTCCACATCACGTGATGAAGCAGTAACGCGTCTTACTTCTCACCTTTCCCTTAATCTCCGACTGGGGCAGAAAAAAATTCGTGGTTTTCATTGCCTCTAAAATACAGTTCCCTCATCTTTCAACTCTCACTAATCTTCCAAATGACTATCTCCTCTTCTTAAACGATACACAACTTGATTGTTCAACTTCCCTTAACTTTGTAGGGGAGGTGGCCGAGTGGTTAGTGTTCTGGACTCGTAACCTAGAGGTCGGGAGATCGATTCTCTCAGGTGAGGGCCTGAGATTATTTACTCTTCCGATTTGAGTTTGAGGCACTAACTATAAGGCCACCGAACGTCGTAAAACACCCTCACTGGTACCATAACAGCTGCAGTATTTTGGGAATAACCCTCACTTCCCTCCCTCTGTGGCTGGGTACCAGTTCGGAAGTCGTGACGTGTGTGTGTGAGCAACAGTTGACCTGGGCCACGGTAACGGGCTTGATGAAGCCTATGTCCAGTGTCGGAACATATAAAAAAAAAAAAAAAAAAAAAATTCTTGGAGTCTGTTTCTCTCACAATCTCTCTTGGAGAGATCATATCACCTCTCTAGCTAAAACCGCCTCAATGAAGTTATGTGTGCTGCACAGATTCCGTGAATACTTCACCCCCACACAGTTGCTGTCTCTGTACAGGGGTCTCATCCGCCTCTGTATGGAGTATGACTCTCATGTGTGGGTTGGTTCAACCTTCACAACACTCCTGGACAAGGTGGAATCAAAGGTCTTTCGTCTCATCAACTCTCCTCCTCTTACTGATTCACTACAACCTCTCTCTCTTTGCCGCAGTGTTGCATCACTTTCTCTCTTCTATTGCTATTACTCTGGACATTGCTCCTCTCAACTCTCTCAATGTATGCTTCCTCCCATCAAGAGAGAATGCAACACTCGCCAAGCCTCTCGTTCTCACCCCTTTTCTGCCCAACTCCCTAATACAAAAGTTACCTGGTATTCTATCTTTCATATACACAACTGGTCAACTCTGGACCACTCTACCTTCATCCATCTTTCCCCCTTACTACGACTTATGCTCTTTTAAACGTTTTTTTTTTTTTTTTTTTTTTACCTATTACATTGACTTCTTGCTCTGTGAGGTCATGGAATGATTGTTAAATATTAGGCTACTTTTTGTTTTAGCAGCGAAGTATTTGTTGAGTGACAGATAGTGTGGTTTCCTTAGACACTGGAGCACAATTGATTACTTAATGAACCTGAAGCATTGCATTTCAAGGGCATTCATGGTAGGGGTGTTCTTGGACATCAATAAAGCCTATGACATGACATGGCCACACGGTATACTGATGAAGCTACACAGTTATGGTTTAAGAGGTAATTTACCCATATTCATTAACAACATTTTTGCGTGACAAAACTTTTTTCCTTGTCAACCTACCCTGTAACGTAACATCGTACATTTTTGTCCAATGGGGGGCCACAGGGAAGCGTGCTTAGTCCTACCCTTTTTAACATTATGATCTGCCACCTGCCAACTAGCCTAGGCCGGTAACTATAAAAATACTTAAGTATTGCACTTAACTTCGCTTAAGTGCACCTAAGTTAAGTCAAACATTTAAGTATAATACTTAAGTCGACACTTAAGTGTAAGAACTGTACCTGTATGAAAAGCATCTCAGAGCAAAACATAAATTCATAAAATTGTGTTTATTTTGGCACAAAGTGTATTAGGAACGAAGATAATTATAATAGATATGAATACATGAACTGATACGATTTTTTTCTTGACAATGGTATATTGAAACACGAATTCTAAAAAATTACAAATTTTCTGAGCATAAAATTTTTCTGTCCGTAACATATCGACTTGATGTCATTGTTTACATTGTACATTGACTTCGTGCCTGCCCTGCTTCTAAATTTTCTATAATTCTTCAAGTTCCTTCCTTCCATCCCCTTTGTTCTAAGCTCACTCCACACTTTCCTCACATATTCCTCTACTATAGTACAACTGTTCCATAAAATCTCTACCTTTACTTTCTTTTCTCACTCCTTGTCTATTTTGCCATGTATTTTTAAGACACTAAAGATGTGCAATAAACTATTTCAATGAACCTATTTAAAATAATTTACTAGCATACAGGATCAGGATGAATTAGTTTTAGAAATGATAGAAGCAGTTAATGGAGAAAATGTGATTGAGGAGTTAAAGTCCTTGCAAGGTACGAAAATTGGGAAAATATTGCGATTATCTGCGTCCATTGTTGAGGTTAAAAAAAAAAAAAAATAGGCTATGATAATGCAATATCGTCTGCTAAGTGCACTTAAGAGAACTAAGTATTTTTATGGTTACCGGCCCAGCTGGCAGGCTTGCAGGCTGGTCCCCAGGAAGCTTAAATACTCGATGTATGCTGATGATTGTGCAATATTACACTCGTCACGAAATGCACAATTATCAGCATAGCAGGTTTAAGCAACTCTTGATTATGTCCACCAATGGGCATTGCAGTGGAATTTTAATCCCTTAGTGTACCAGTGCAATTTTTAGTAAACATAGGGTACCCCAAATTAAACGTAATGTACCATTTCAAAATTCTATTAAATTCTTAGGAATCCATTTTTATCAAAGATTATATTTTAAACGTCATATTAATGATTTACTTGTTCGTTGTGAAAAAGATCTTTATATGTCCCTTTTCAGTACCTATCAGGTACCCCGTGGGGAGCCGACAGAAAATCTCTATTAATGGTGTACAGTAAGACCCTTTTATCGTGCGAAGCTAGAATATGGCTCATAGGTGTGTGGGCTAGCTTCCGATACAACGCTAGGGGGATTAGATGTGTTCAAGAATAAATGCTTACATGTGTGTTTTTTTAGTTTTAAAGAGTGCATGGGTAACTCGGATGGAGGTAGAGACGAAAATACTTCCTCTCCGACTCCAACCGGACCAGCTCGCCCTTAAAACTGCACTGACCACCATTCAGAATCGGAGATCGGCAATGTAGCCAGTGCATTCCACCAACCGCATGTGTTAGAAATGCGAGAAAAAGGGGTAGTGGAGCGGGCGACGGGAAGGGTCTTTCTTTCTCGTTTATTCATGGTCCCCAAAAAGGACCAGGGAAAAACGAGATTGGTGATGGACCTGAGCAAGCTAAACAAATTCGTGAAAACTTTACATTTCAGGATGGTTTCGGTTGCTCAGGTCCGCACAGTTCTGAGGAAGGGAGACTGGTTAGCATCCCTGGATCTCAAGGATGCGTACTGGCACGTCCCGATCCACCCCAGGTTTCGCCGCTTTCTGGCCTTCCAGGTGGGGACCGAGACGTTCCAGTTTACCAGGCTCCCTTTCGGTCTTTCTCTAGCTCCGCGAGTCTTCACAAAACTCGTGAGGGTGGTGGCATCCCGTCTGGCAGAGGCGGGTGTTCCCACCCTCATGTACCTGGACGATTGGTTGCTTCACTCCCCTTCCAAGGAGCAGGTAGCAAACAACGTCCGGGTAGCGAGGGGAGTGCTAGAGGAAATGGGGTTCCTGTTGAACATCCCCAAGTCCTCTCTCACCCCCACTCGCAAGCTGTGTTGGCTAGGAATAGAGTGGGACTCTCTTTCGGCCACCCTCTCTCTCGCTCCAGACAACGCCCGCCGGACCCTTCGCCACGTCCGCCAGGCGCATTTTTCCCGTACTTTCTCTCGCCGCCAGTGGGAATCATTGCTCGGGTCCCTAAATTTCGCGGCCCCTGCAATGCCCCTGGGACGATTGAAACACAGGAGGCTGACGCGGGAGGTAAACCTCCACCTGTCCCCCGCACACAGGGACCTTCCCAGGCAAGTGTCCCCTTCTCTCCACCGCCTCCTTCGCCCCTGGCTACGTCCCGGTGCCCTGCGTCAGCGGGTCCCCTGGGTGTTCCCTCCCCCGGGGATCACGGTGGCGACAGACGCATCGGACGTAGGCTGGGGATACCAGTCTTGCCTGGGACATCAACGGTGCGGGGGATGGAAGGAAGGGGAAAGGCTACTGCACATCAACGCCCGGGAGTTGATGGTAGCGAAGGAATGGCTCAACAGACACCCTCAGTTTGCCAGGATAGGCGTCCGCTTCGATATGGACAACGTTGCGGCCGTGCAGTGCCTACAGAAACAGGGCACCGCACGGTCGGAAATTCTCCTGTCCCTGTCAGAACAGATTTTCGCAATAGCGGCCAAGAGGGACATTCACCTCTCGGCCTGCTACGTGCCAGGGTGGGAGAACGATTGGGCGGACGCCCTATCCAGGTTCAGGGGGACGTCAGTCGAGTGGCAACTGCGTCCCCTTGTGTTCGAGTCTCTCTGCCTTCGCTACGGGACACCGGAGGTGGACCTATTCGCCTCCCCATCCACGGCCCTACTCCCTCTGTTCCTGACATTCTCATCCAGAACAGAGGCGGGAGGCCCGGACGCCTTCACGGAGGACTGGAACAGGTGGGGTCATCTCTACCTCTTCCCACCCCCAGCCACTTCAGTCCTCCTGAAGGCGATCCTCAAGCTGCGCACGTTCAGGGGGAGGGTTCTCCTCATAGCCCCCCTCTGGCCAGCACAGCCGTGGTTCGGAGAGTTGTCCCGGTGGTGCCCTCATCCCCTTCAGTTGGGATTGGCGTGCCTCTCCAGCACCCTGTCTGCACCACTCCAAGCGTCACTAAAACTATACGCTTGGAGTTTCTACGGGGAGTCCTCAGCAAAAGGTTCACTAAGGAGACAGTGGACAAGATGTTGAGGGCTCATCGTCAGTCTTCGGTGCGACAATACGAATCGTGCTGGAAAAGATTCCAGGACTTCTTGCGAAGACACCCCTCCAGGGTCATCTCGGAGGACACAGTCCTGGAATTCCTCACGTGGTTCGCCGATTCCACCAACAGGGCCCCGGCGACGGTGCTTGCGCATCACGCAGCCCTGTCTGATCCCCTCCTCCTGGGTTTTAACATTAAGGTTTCGGAGAGGCCTCTCTCTCTCCTGAGGATGGGGATTCGGGCGGGGACCGCACCTCACCGGGCCCAGACACCCTCCTGGTCCCTTCATCGTGTCCTTTCCTACCTGACCTTCGAGGGGGTCCCTCTGGAGGTTTGTCACCTCCTCCAGAAAGCTCTCTTCCTGCTCGCCTTAGCTACAGGTTACAGGGCTTCTCAGTTGGCAGCCCTGACCCGTCACACAGCCTTTTCTTCAGTAACCCCTAACCTTACTTCCTTAACCATTTCCCCCTCTCCTGCTTTTCTAGCTAAGAACGAGCAGGCTGACGACAGAATTGGCCCTCTCGCAGTACCCTCGTTCCTGAGGGATGGAAATTTCCACCCCCTCTGCCCAGTCCACGCCTTTGTTGCATACGTGGAGGCGACGAGAGGGGCTTCTCCGGACCACCTCTTCTACAACTCTAGGTCCGGTAACCCTCTCTTCCCTAGGTCAATCGCTCGCCTTCTCTGCCGAGTGATAGAGAACGGGGATCCCGGACACGCCCCGAGGGCTCACAGCGTTAGGGGCGTGGCCGCCTCCCTCGCCTTCCTCAGGACTCACTCGGTGGAGAGGGTCAGGGATTTGGGGGGCTGGGCGTCCACTTCCTCCTTCAGGACGAGGTACCTGTTCCACTCGCTCTCCCCTACCCCCTGTGTGGCTATGGGTACTCCACCTTCTATTCCCCAGGGTCCCCGCCGGAGACACATGGGGGGGAGGGGCCGCCCGAAGAGAAAAGGTCGGGTGATTTAAGTCCCGTCACATCATCCCATACCTCATCCACATCTTGTACAGCTTCATACTCATCCCCATTCTTTACGTGTACATATGGTGAGAGAGACTAAAATAAATTACATTGTTACGGAATTCTTGTGTATTCATTTTCCAAACAATTACTTTACTACGATGAGTGACAGGAGATATTATTACACAGGATATCTGGATCCTAGTGTCCTCCTTCATCCCCTCGGGATCACATTACCTGAGCGAGGGCCATAGCCCTAACTCAGAAGACTTGAATAAGGGGGGGGGGGGGAAGGGGGGGGGTTGCCATGGGCACCTCCCCCCTCCTCTCCTAGTCCCGAACCCTCGAGTCTGCCTATAAAGACTTTATGTGTAACAATTCTGGTCTATAACAGAATGGTCTACGGTTATATGGTATAAGCTACTTCTCCCCCACCACGGCTATTCACCTAGCCAGTGTCGGGAGGGGCGTTAGCTGCTGCCTCACCGGGCTCGGTTATCTTTCCTGCCCTCCGCTCTCAACCACTCTTAACTAGCACGTGATTGCCTCCACCTCACCTCCCACCTACCGTATCGCATGCATAGCAAATCAGCTGTGCTGGTTTCACTATACCAATAATAGTGCATTTGTCGCGGCTTCTAGCCGCTTAAATTGTATTTATTGGTTGTGAAAAACAGCACAGCTTCTACTGTCCCACCCACCTCCCGATGCGGCAGGCACTCACTTCTTTCTCATTGGAGTGGGCGAGCGGTATTCAGCGGAGGAGGGGCTTAATACCTCACCTCACCACCACCAGGTGGCTCCACTATCAGTACAGCGCCAGATTTGAATTTTATTTACTTCTGATGAACGTCACGGAATTGACCCTTCCAACCCAGATTATGCCTATACGGGGCCTGGGCTTGTGAAGGGGCCTATTCTATAGCAAATCAGCTGTGCTGGTTTCACAACCAATAAATACAATTTAAGCGGACTATCGCTGCCAACTGGACATGATTATTCCCCCCTTTTCTCTTTTTTTTCTCCTCCCTACATCCTTCTCTCACTTTCTCTTTTCCCCCTCTATACTTTTCTCCGTTAACTCTTTTCCTCCGTTCCTCATTCTTTATCTGTTATCATGATCTCTATCCCTCTCTCTTTAAACATAATTGATAAAACTTAACCAAATTTTTTTCATGGGAAACATGATAATACATTTTTATTTTATATTTTTTAGGAAACTGAAACATCTTCAGTAGCATTATTATTATTTACATTAATGATTCATATTAATAATCTCATTTCATTAGTGCCCCATTGACTCATAAATAAGAGATTATTTATTGTTTTCAATCTCTGTCTTTATTATCCAAGTCTTTGAATCATAATAGTGTGTTAAAGGGAAAGAAGAAAATGGGGGACACCAAACATGAAGAACAAAATGTAAGGAAAGGAAGGACTGCAAGCATGAAAAATATATATAATAACAAAGGAAATAGAAGGAAATGTAGAGCAGATAGAAGAAGAAAATTGGAAATGGATTTGCTGTGGTTCATATGGGCACCAGAACCTGTAATAATAAATCACTGTTCACATATGGTTTGATAATAAAAGAAAATATGGTGACTAGCTGCAGATTAGAGGTCCAATGTTTTGATGTGTAGTACAGAGACTGCCGCTCTACTTTCATTAATACAGTATCATAAATATATTGTAACAGCTAAACTATGGGTAATTCGACATTTCATCATAGAGACCTTTTTGCATAAAATTATTCAAACAGGTCATTACTCAACTTAATTCATGTAATGCTAAATCTCCTTGTATAAGTTTATATGAATGCAATTTTAACAAACAAGCGGCTGAAGTGCTGCCAGCAGCATCTGATAAAACAAAATAATGAACCCATTACTGACCATAATAATTATGACCATAATCAAAACTATAAGAGTTTCTTCAAGTGTATTTGATTACATTTACTCAATACGTGTCAATATAAGTGTCACTCTCACACCCCACATTGATCCCAGATCCCCACATTGATCATGGCCACGCTGTCAAAATCTCCTTCACCAATGAATGATTGAAATTTTGTTTCCCGGCATAGTAAAAATAACAATATAGATCATCTACTATAGCAGAGCGTAGTTTCGATCTACGGACCTCTGGGTTATGGGCCCAGCACGCTTCCACTGCGCCACTCTGCTTCCAGAATCACCAGGCCCCATTGCCCGTTATCAATATGAAGTAGATATGTCAATCTTACCGTATTATTCTTACGGCATAGTTTTTATTTATTGGAGGATCTGTGTATCTGTTCGTCTGTTTGTCTTTTCCTCTCTCGCAAACATATCACAAATAATTGCTCTCTCTTCCCCATATTCACACCAAAGAAAAGAGGAATAACGACGATGACTTAAATTTTTGAGTTATAAGTGTCGGCCATAGTATATTAATTGTTATAGATTCATCGGTCATAAACTGATAACAGGGTTGTTATTAGAGATATTTAGTAATAACCTTACAAACCATTACCTACATTTTCTTCTTTGACAGTGAGTTGGTAAAATATAAAAAAACAGATACACATTGAAACGATATAATTTTAATAATTAACTTTACATAATTTTTAACTTCTGTTGCCAATAATACCTAGGAAAATGATGAATTAATCCTGACCGAAGTGACAGAAGGCTCTTTTGCCGAATACCTCTTTTTTTTCAGACATATGCCAATTTCTGTCAGGAACACCAGTAAGGCGAAGAGGAAACTCAGGCCCAAAATGAAGAAAACTCCTTGCATGTGGTCGGTATTCAGGGGTACCAACTGACTGTTTCCTTGCACCTCATCTCCCAGGGTCTGCTTCTTTTGCCTCCTTTGCTCCTAAAGGCCAAAGGGACATTATTATATAATAGGGCAGTTTATTGTTATCATATAAGTAAAACATGAAGTCATCAAACTCTTTTTCTAAATGAAGTGGTCCTAAACAATTCAAGTGAATAATAATATAACACTAGCTCACATTAATATATTTAAGTTATTGTGCAGAACAAAGTTTAACAAACTGACACAATGGACAATAATATCTGACAAGTATCGCTGGATGCGTCAACAAATAGTAGCGATATGATGCTGGTGTTTCATTCTCTTGACGAATCAATGTGGTATTGGCCATGAGGAAGAGATCAAATTAATAGAGGCGAGCGGGAAAAGTCGCCCGACGTGCTTTATATAATTACCATTTTTAAGTTGTTGAACAGTTTGTGATTTTAATTATGGTGTCTAACTGTCTGCCAGTAAGTTGTAGGTTCTTAAACAATATATCAAAGTGCCAGGAACGATTATATTGAGAGCTGTTGTTGTTTAGTACAGTCGGGGGCAAAAGTCCTGTCGTCTCACTCAGTGTTTCTCTAAGAAAAACATAAAAGCTACTCATCTAACAAACACATTCATCATACTGAATTATAATCTCCATTGGATAAATTCATAAATAATTTAGGTTTTTCATTTTACGAGCCTGTGAAGTTTATATTCCCATATTTCGTTTATGACTTCGCAAATGTGGCGACAGGACTTTTGCCGTCGACTGTACAATTACAAGAAGGGGTGGGTCACACTACTTATTGTTTCTTGACAGTATCCCTGCTAAACTACCCTGGATTTGCTTCCGGGTTCCGCTTGCTTGGCCGGAAGTGGAAAGTTGCCAGTTATACATAGATTATGCAATACAGTTCGTTACACGGCATTTGTATACATTTAGATACATATTGTGACGGTGTTCTACGTTTTAACATTCCTAGCCTACGACATCTACCCACGTTTACTAACCTCATTGGGACCATCTGTGGCCAGGGACTTGTTGCATACTTTCATTAAAACAGTATTATCCTACGCACCATTTATTATATATACAAATCTGAGCGAATGTACAGTCGCGGCCACGTGTATGAAATTACTCTCTCCCAGCTATCTCCGACATATGGCACAATCGCAACCATGTAAACTTATGGTGAAGCAGGCAACACTCATCAGCCTGAGTCGAATCAGTTACTTGAGATAGCGAGAGGTTGCTGGCACACACACACACACTCGATAATACAATTCAGGTTGACGAATCATGCTCTGCTTCTCCCCTCGTGCCTGTGGTTAAGACGGTGCCACATGTAGAAGTTGCATGGGAGAGAGTGAATACATAGGCTACACTTGGCCGAAACTATTCTGTACAGTCGGCGGCAAAAGTCCTGTCACCACATATGTTTACTCTGTTACTTCCTGGGTGATGTAACTTAGAATGGTGAATGTGTTTTATCGATGATTAACCTTTATGTTATCCTTCAAGAAGCGCTGAATGAGACGATACGACTTGCCAGCAACCGTAATGTACATTCGGCAAAACAAGTATTGGAACCACCCTTACATTGATCTGTCCGAGACGCTGATGGACGATCGTCTCCTGATGTACTATATAAGTAATAGCGCATACCTAGAGTGTCAAAGTTAGTTGACGTTCAGTTGAGGAAGACATTGATAAACTGAAACTGGGTCGTTGAGAGAACGGACTTGTCTGTCTAGCTCTCCTCAAAGCTGCCAGGGCCTGATACACAGGCAGTAGATCTTTTTTTATATACTCTTCTGGGGACGACTAGGTTTAGCTATTCATTGCCTCCCTAATTGTTAGTAGATACATTAGGTGTCTGTATCTAAACACCGAGATTAACTTTGCCTCCTGCCTATGGAGGATTGCCAGACTGATAATTCTGGGTGTGAATTAACCCAGGAGGACCACCTTAACATAGTGTGGGTCGAGAGGTTAATATCAGACATTAAGTGGATTAGGGCGGGTATATATCCCTCGTTGGTGTCTTCTTTTTCTCTTCCCACTTCCCTGCACCCCTGGGGGGAATGGTAACTATGTTGCCCTTCCCCCCTATCCCCTCGTCCGTATTGCGGAGGAGATAGAAATGACTGACCACCACCACAAAACGATGGACCACGGAATGACGAACGGACTGAGACATTAACACCCCTTGACATAGACATCAAAAATGCATCTTGTTATATTTAATGCACTTGGTTCAGCCCTACTAGCCGGCCTCAATCCTTTAAACAGTAAAGAGGTTATTGATAGATGAGCTGGTGAGATTGAATCCGTAAAAAAACTTACATATGAAGACATCCTAGTTAAAACATTAATTTTAAAACAAGTTGTCAGTCACTTAAAATGTCGATGTTTTCACGACAATGAAGTTGAGACCAAGCGTCTACAAGTCATGAAATGCTGCAGGGAAGTAATCACCTGTAAAGATTAAATGGTTATGGAAGAGACGGATATAAATGATGCTAGATTCTGTAACGAGAAATTAAGATTTTTGCTAATTAATTAGGTGTTGTAAAACTGTTTACTGTTAATTCTTACCTTCTCCCGGACTTATTCTTGGACTTTGGTCGTGTTGGCTTCAACGATCGTCAGCAAAGGTTAATCTCCCCTTTTATCCCAATTTCCATCAACATAAATTTATTGTAGGGTTCTTTCGTTATATATGCATTTATAATAGTATTAGCAGAGTTGTAAAGGTGTAAGAAAACAACCAATTTACAATTACTTTACTATATTTATCAATTCCAGTCAAGAACCAAAAATTTAATTATTTAAACAAATAATAAATTATTACCACACGCATACACTTTCACACAAATTGAAAATAGTAGCTAGCTAATGTATCGCAATAATCAACAATCAGGGTACTCGTTTTCTTTCAACAGTCTCGTAACGGTCTCGTATAATTTTTCTTACGATTTTTCTCTCGATAAACCTAGCTTACGTTAACTCATTGACTAAGCAAGACTAACACTGTGATTAATTACTTATTAGGTGCTATTTCAAGATCTTCCTGCTCAATTACTTTACGGTAATTAATATTCAAATTCAAACTAACACTATAACGAGTTCGAAATCTAAAACCTGACTAACTTTATTTCCTATATAATTATACATCAGTTATACATGCAATTTTAATTAACAACATATAAATAATTCCCTATGATTTTCCCACTTCACGATATTATATGCAATTCAAGGAATTAATCTTACTCTGCATGATTAATTTCTTCGGTAATGATACGAGCGAGAATTACGGACGAGTCGACAGCCAGGGAAGGGACGCCTTGGTCGCTATGCCTTCAAATCCTATTGCCTTGTACCTACATTCGGTACAGCTAACTACACATAATACCAGTGGAAATATCACTCCGTCTGGTTCAATGTCTCGTATACATCGGCGGTCATATCCAGAGTTTCCAGACCCATGATGTGCACAATCAGTACTCAGACTGACTCTCTGCCAAGAGCATAGGCCGTTCACTCTAAATCTAAACCTGCTATCAATACCAACTCTCAAACTAATATCTCAACTCACAGCTCCTATTCTCAGGCTGCTACTTCCACACAGTCAGAAAAAACAAAGAAGTTAGACAAGTATATAATAAAGTAAATAACACCACTCTCAATTCCCACACGTCACTTCCTTGCACACTCCATACTCTCGGTCCAGCGAGGGAGAGATGGGATAGCTCTTCCTCGGTGGAGTCTGGGAGATTTACAGTTGATGAGGAAAGAATAGATGTCTCCGGACGCTAAGCACCATGAAAAGTCCCCCGGTAGCCACTCGCCAGGTGGCGGGCTGCACAAAAAGACTATGCGCGTAGGCCGACCCCGTAACTTTTAAACTGCCATGTTTTCTGTACTACAGTAGAATTGTAGAAGTCTTGGGACTAAATTACACAACATAGCAATGTTGTTTCATATACACATGCCAGACGTTGTCTGTTTACAGGAGTCAGGGTTGGACGGTCACCCCCATCCCCACAGTTCAACCACTACCACCCATACAGGAGAAACAATGAGCAATACACGCATACAAATCACACTCACTGGCACAAGTGATACTAATCACTACTCTGGAAGCCGTTGCTTGCAGAGTTAAATTACACAACACCTACATAAATTATCCATCTGCTCTCTATACTGTCCGCCACGTGGCTCCATTGACAGTTAATCATTAGGCAATCTATTTGGTCAATTTCACGGTAAATAATTGGTACTTTGCGATTTTCATGCCTATTACTGTCAGCAGGGAAGTTTGAGGATTGATGGTCATAGAGCGCAGATGACAGACATTATGCTACAATCCAACCTTTATCTCTTGAATAAAGGTAGAGCTACTAGAAGAGGACCATTCTGGCAATTTTTTGGAAATTAATTTGTCTCTGGCCTCCCTGGATATACATCAGGATTTTTCTTGGGATCCGTATGATAACTCCCTTGGTAGTGACCACTTTCACACCCATCTCTTTCATTTACAATATATAGATTGGCGTCTTCGGTACCAAAGTTTAATTTTAAGAGATCAGATTGGGGGGTCTTTCGGGAGTATTGCCCGCATATTCCTGAAGTTGATACTAGTATAAACAGGCTCCGCCCTTGACGGTTAGGCTCCACCTCCTATCCTATTACCAACGAGTGTAGAAATAACCTTTGAAAAAGCACTTTCACCTGTTTGTACGAAGAGTACTTTATAAATAATTGTTGGGATTACATGAAAGAACATTAGTACATCAAACTTCTTCCATTCTTATTGTATTGTATCGCCCACCTCCTACATATATCCGGGGAGACCATAGATGAAAAGGTACAAAATTTTACACAAAACATTAAAGATGCAGCCGAGGCTACTATTCTCAAAACCTCTACAATTCAAAATAAGAGTGAAGCACATTGGTGGTTAACGGAATGCAGAGAGGCATTAAGGAAACGCAATAGGAGATACAAGATTTTTGACAAAAAGCCCACTTAGAACAATTCTATAGCTTACAAATGGGCGAGGGCGGAAACAAGGTGAGTAACTAAAATAGCTAAAAGGGACTCCTGGCGGTCTTTTGTGTCCACGGTACGGTAATCGTTTTACCCCTCTAAGTAAAGTCTGGTCCACAGTAAAAGTATTAAACACAAACGCCCGTATACTCCAATCACCATTCTTCAAATGGAAGACACTATCTACCACGATCCCCTGGACGTAGCAAACGGATTTAACAGGAGTTTCTGACTCGTAAATAGTTCAGCCAATTACGACCAGTGTTTCCTTAAACATAAACGCATGGCTGAACAACAAGAGATAGACTTTGCCACAGAGTATGTAGACTCCCGATACAACTGGGAGTTTACGATAGACGAACTTCTCCTTGCCCTAAGATCCTGTAAAGACACAAGTCTTGGACCTGACAACATCACGTACGGTATGATCCAGGGTCATGGCCAGGATAATCTGGTCAAAGACTGAATACACCAACCGAACAGGGCAGTACTCCTAGGGTGGATGATGGGCTGGTGATAGGGAGGGTTTGAACTCCCGTTTCGCCTGTCTGTCCACCTTTGCTGATCTTTATCTTGTCTCACATACACCGAGAGTAGTCCAACATACTCTCGAAGACATAATTCCATCTATTTACACTATACTACCAAATACAATACACACAACACCCTCTTGTCTAATTTCAAAATATTAACCCCTTAGGACCGACTTTTTTTTCTTTTTTTTTCACCCCCAGCCGACTTCTGGGGGTCAATTTTCAACTTCGTGTAGGCAAATTTTGTTCTTACAGAATGAAAGAGCTTGAATTTATACACCAGGAACTGAAAACGGGAGCCTCCTAGGTGTACGCCTTTGCGTATGACAGAGCGTCAAAGTCCGAAAATAAATAAAATAGTATCCCCTGAAACGCATGAAAGAAAACCTCATACGCTCTGCGTACACTTTAAACATGTAAATAAACACCTAAACAATGCGTATAAGTGGTTTTCAATGATAATAAACGTATTTCAGTGTAATTTTGTCTGTCTAGACTCTCCTGGAGTATAGTAGACAGCAGAGAGATATGAGAAACCCCTTGTGTATACACGACTGCATGTATACATTCATGTAGGCCTATGTATATTTTGGCTTGCATCTCCATGAAGGCAGCGACCCAGTTTATCAGCTTCTCAGATAAACTGTTCGCCCAGGCAGCCAGCTGCCCTGTATCAGGTGTGACACTGATAGCACACACAAGACAGAAAAACACGTCCCACTTAAGTACAGTGTGCGTATACACGGTGTATACAAGGTTGTGTGTGTACGGATTTATGTGTAATATACTGCATGTAAACGCCTAATATCGCGTGTGTATCAGTAAGGGAGGGCTACCAAGCGGAGGGAAGGGAACTGTAGTGGTGAGATGGGGTCCTTGTTGGTGGGGGTAGGTCTAGGCTCCACCCACCAGCATACACAGTTGCCAGACACCACTACCACAGTCAAACCTTTTCTCAAGGACGTTAGCTTTCCATCGTTACCAACGCCAGCTCGCTAGCTACTCGCTACCGTTTTTTATAGGTGCGTCGATATGTCGGTTATTTGGAGCAAACCATTAATTTTTTTATCACCGACATGTCTGTTGATCGGTCCTAAGGGGTTAATCATGAATAGCAATTCTAACAAAGCCTCTGAGGCCCCTGGGGATGGGTCACTAAAGTCCCCTCGGATTGAACTTTTGTTGACGTCCCTCGAGATGCCCTGGAACATTGTCTGATAAACTCGCCATCAACTTTTGCAACATTCGAAGCCTTTCATCCTACTTATCATTTATCGAACACCACCTCTTCTCCGCTAAACCTCATCTTCTCTTCCTCACTGAAACTCAGATCTCAGCATTAACCAACAGCAATCCCTACTCTGTGTCCTCTTACTTTCTCTATCCTCAGTTTCGTGCCAAAGGCAGATGTTGCATATACGTAAGCAATGACCTCACTTCTCGGGTTCCCTGACTTGACTCTTCTGAATTCTTAACCCTCTGGCTTTGGCTCAACTGTTACTCTCGAACTAAATATATCTGTGCGGTATATCTCTCCCTTAACTCTATTGACTATTTAAAATTCTTTAACTATCTTACCTCAAAAGTGAAACACATTCTGTCCCATTCATCTTTCTTAGAAATATCTGTTTTAGGAAATTTCAATATTCACCACCGCCTTTGGCTTTCATTTCCCTTCACTAATCCACTAGGTGAATAAGCCTTGATCTTTTCTATCCTCAATGACCTAGAGCAGCAAATTCAGCACTCTACCCGTTTTCCAGACTGCCTTGGAGAACAGCCCAATCTCCTTGACCAATTCCTAACTTTTCATCCTTCTGCTTATACGGTTGAACTTTTCTCTCCATTGGGCTCCTCCGATCATAGTCTTATTTCAGCATCCTGTCCTATCGTCCTGTAAGATCGTTGGACCCTTCCAGGAAGCGGCGTCTGTAGCACTAAAGCGCTGCTAACTGGGATGATCTGAAGCAATACTTTCAAGATTTCCCATGGAATAACTTTTGATTCCATGGCCGGGGTTCCTCTGGGTGTGCTGCCCGCATCACAGAGGTGATCCTCTCGGGCATGGAGGCATATATTCCATATTCTTTCCCTCTTTATAATTCACGAAACTCTCGGTTTAATCATGATTGTTTTTCTGTTGTCAACAACAAGGAGGAAGCTTTCAGTCGGCACCGACGCCTTCATCCTATTGAATATCGTGCTTTATATATTTCTGCCCGGAATCGTGCCAAATCTGTTCTCCGACTAGGCAAAAAATTCTTCATCCTTGCCAAGTGCAATGATCTTTGCAACTCTTCCTCCTACCGTTCTTTCTGGCATCTAGACAAAAATATCTCTTGCAACTTTACATATTCCTCTTTCCCTTCTTTAATCCTTCCTGATGGAAATGTTGCCATCTCTTCGACTCATAAAGCTAAACTCTTCTCACATATTTTTGCCTCCAACTCCACTCTGGATTATTCTGGCTTTGTTCCTCTATCCCCACCCCAATCCGACTTACTTATGTCTTCCATCAGAATCTCTTCAAAGGAAGTTATCTCTGCCTGCTCTGGCCTTGACACTCAGAAGGCGTATGGGCCAGACAGGATTTCTTCTGTTGTTCTCAAGAACTGTGCTTCCGTGCTCAGCAAACTGTTCTGCCTTTGTCTGTCATCTAACATTTTTCCTTCTTGCTGAAAGTTTACTCAAATCCAATCTGTTCCAAAGAAAGAAGATTGATCCCACCCCTCCAACTATCGCTCCATTGCTCTCATCTCTCGTCTATCTAAAGTATTCGAATCTTTATTTAACTCCGAAAATCAAAAACACCTTACTCTTCACGACCATCTTTATGATAGTCAGTATGGTTTGCGTCAGGGACTCTCTAATGGCTATCTTCTATCCCTTCTTTCTGATTCATGGCTACCCCCTATTCGGAACTCTGGTCAAACTTTCACTGTCGCGTTAGACCTATCAAAAGCTTTTGATAGAGTCTGGCACAAAGCTTTAATCTCCCAACTGCCCTCATTCTGTTTCTATCCATCCCTCTGCACCTCTATCTCTGATTTCCTTTCTGGCTGGTCTATAGCTACTGTTGTAGATGGTCACTGTTCTTCCTGTAAGTCTATCAACAGTAGTGTTCTTCAGGGTTCTGTTCTATCACTTACTCTCTTTCTCCTTTTAATTAATGACCTCCTCAGCTGTATTTAATCCCCTATCCACTCCTATGCTGATGATTCCACCCTACAATACTGCACCCAGTTTGACAAACCCCCATCCCAGCTGCTCCTCTCCACATCACGTGATGAAGCAGTAACGCGTCTTACTTCTCACCTTTCCCTTAATCTCCGACTGGGGCAGAAAAAAATTCGTGGTTTTCATTGCCTCTAAAATACAGTTCCCTCATCTTTCAACTCTCACTAATCTTCCAAATGACTATCTCCTCTTCTTAAACGATACACAACTTGATTGTTCAACTTCCCTTAACTTTGTAGGGGAGGTGGCCGAGTGGTTAGTGTTCTGGACTCGTAACCTAGAGGTCGGGAGATCGATTCTCTCAGGTGAGGGCCTGAGATTATTTACTCTTCCGATTTGAGTTTGAGGCACTAACTATAAGGCCACCGAACGTCGTAAAACACCCTCACTGGTACCATAACAGCTGCAGTATTTTGGGAATAACCCTCACTTCCCTCCCTCTGTGGCTGGGTACCAGTTCGGAAGTCGTGACGTGTGTATGTGAGCAACAGTTGACCTGGGCCACGGTAACGGGCTTGATGAAGCCTATGTCCAGTGTCGGAACATATAAAAAAAAAAAAAAAAAAAAAATTCTTGGAGTCTGTTTCTCTCACAATCTCTCTTGGAGAGATCATATCACCTCTCTAGCTAAAACCGCCTCAATGAAGTTATGTGTGCTGCACAGATTCCGTGAATACTTCACCCCCACACAGTTGCTGTCTCTGTACAGGGGTCTCATCCGCCTCTGTATGGAGTATGACTCTCATGTGTGGGTTGGTTCAACCTTCACAACACTCCTGGACAAGGTGGAATCAAAGGTCTTTCGTCTCATCAACTCTCCTCCTCTTACTGATTCACTACAACCTCTCTCTCTTTGCCGCAGTGTTGCATCACTTTCTCTCTTCTATTGCTATTACTCTGGACATTGCTCCTCTCAACTCTCTCAATGTATGCTTCCTCCCATCAAGAGAGAATGCAACACTCGCCAAGCCTCTCGTTCTCACCCCTTTTCTGCCCAACTCCCTAATACAAAAGTTACCTGGTATTCTATCTTTCATATACACAACTGGTCAACTCTGGACCACTCTACCTTCATCCATCTTTCCCCCTTACTACGACTTATGCTCTTTTAAACGTTTTTTTTTTTTTTTTTTTTTTACCTATTACATTGACTTCTTGCTCTGTGAGGTCATGGAATGATTGTTAAATATTAGGCTACTTTTTGTTTTAGCAGCGAAGTATTTGTTGAGTGACAGATAGTGTGGTTTCCTTAGACACTGGAGCACAATTGATTACTTAATGAACCTGAAGCATTGCATTTCAAGGGCATTCATGGTAGGGGTGTTCTTGGACATCAATAAAGCCTATGACATGACATGGCCACACGGTATACTGATGAAGCTACACAGTTATGGTTTAAGAGGTAATTTACCCATATTCATTAACAACATTTTTGCGTGACAAAACTTTTTTCCTTGTCAACCTACCCTGTAACGTAACATCGTACATTTTTGTCCAATGGGGGGCCACAGGGAAGCGTGCTTAGTCCTACCCTTTTTAACATTATGATCTGCCACCTGCCAACTAGCCTAGGCCGGTAACTATAAAAATACTTAAGTATTGCACTTAACTTCGCTTAAGTGCACCTAAGTTAAGTCAAACATTTAAGTATAATACTTAAGTCGACACTTAAGTGTAAGAACTGTACCTGTATGAAAAGCATCTCAGAGCAAAACATAAATTCATAAAATTGTGTTTATTTTGGCACAAAGTGTATTAGGAACGAAGATAATTATAATAGATATGAATACATGAACTGATACGATTTTTTTCTTGACAATGGTATATTGAAACACGAATTCTAAAAAATTACAAATTTTCTGAGCATAAAATTTTTCTGTCCGTAACATATCGACTTGATGTCATTGTTTACATTGTACATTGACTTCGTGCCTGCCCTGCTTCTAAATTTTCTATAATTCTTCAAGTTCCTTCCTTCCATCCCCTTTGTTCTAAGCTCACTCCACACTTTCCTCACATATTCCTCTACTATAGTACAACTGTTCCATAAAATCTCTACCTTTACTTTCTTTTCTCACTCCTTGTCTATTTTGCCATGTATTTTTAAGACACTAAAGATGTGCAATAAACTATTTCAATGAACCTATTTAAAATAATTTACTAGCATACAGGATCAGGATGAATTAGTTTTAGAAATGATAGAAGCAGTTAATGGAGAAAATGTGATTGAGGAGTTAAAGTCCTTGCAAGGTACGAAAATTGGGAAAATATTGCGATTATCTGCGTCCATTGTTGAGGTTAAAAAAAAAAAAAAATAGGCTATGATAATGCAATATCGTCTGCTAAGTGCACTTAAGAGAACTAAGTATTTTTATGGTTACCGGCCCAGCTGGCAGGCTTGCAGGCTGGTCCCCAGGAAGCTTAAATACTCGATGTATGCTGATGATTGTGCAATATTACACTCGTCACGAAATGCACAATTATCAGCATAGCAGGTTTAAGCAACTCTTGATTATGTCCACCAATGGGCATTGCAGTGGAATTTTAATCCCTTAGTGTACCAGTGCAATTTTTAGTAAACATAGGGTACCCCAAATTAAACGTAATGTACCATTTCAAAATTCTATTAAATTCTTAGGAATCCATTTTTATCAAAGATTATATTTTAAACGTCATATTAATGATTTACTTGTTCGTTGTGAAAAAGATCTTTATATGTCCCTTTTCAGTACCTATCAGGTACCCCGTGGGGAGCCGACAGAAAATCTCTATTAATGGTGTACAGTAAGACCCTTTTATCGTGCGAAGCTAGAATATGGCTCATAGGTGTGTGGGCTAGCTTCCGATACAACGCTAGGGGGATTAGATGTGTTCAAGAATAAATGCTTACATGTGTGTTTTTTTAGTTTTAAAGAGTGCATGGGTAACTCGGATGGAGGTAGAGACGAAAATACTTCCTCTCCGACTCCAACCGGACCAGCTCGCCCTTAAAACTGCACTGACCACCATTCAGAATCGGAGATCGGCAATGTAGCCAGTGCATTCCACCAACCACACTTTCAGCATGGAAGACGGAGGCCATTGGGAGTACGTCTCGACCTACTGACTGAGCAGCTAGGTATTGACCTCGAGGACTGCAACATTCCACCGTGGGAGACACCCAACTTAGGTGTAAACACATCATGCCTACCAACATCTAAGGAGAAGGTGCTGGAGTTAGAAATTCATGTTGCGTGTGCAACTAAGGTTGTCTCTTTGTATCCTGTGCTAGAACTGTGAGATGTTTGTGGTTCATCTCTTAGCCGTATTTAATCCGTTAGTTGTTATGGTAGGATGAGTGATAATATTCCTTCAGTGGATAGCTGTATTTCCTGATTTTAACTTTTTTTTTTTTTTTTTACTTTACGTTAAGAAGCCATCACTCCTGATGGGGGTATTAGGCTTGCAACTCCAGCATCTATGACCTTGCGACCCCAGGATGACATAAATGTAAACAAATATGCCAATTCAGTGAATCCTAGCTGCTATGTACCGTCGGCTGCTATGTACCGGCTCCTATGTACCACTGCTTTGGCTTATATGTACCATTGTTGGGCTGCTATGTACCGGCTCCTATGTACAGTCGGCGGCAGAACTCCTGTCGCCTCAACTGCTTCACCGAGACATGCAGTGTTCATTGACTCGAGAAATACACACGTTTTCTACACCTACTAATCTCGAGTTTATGAACATCGCGTGCCTCGGTGAAGCAAGTGAGGCGACAGGACTTTTGCCGCCGACTGTACCACTGCTTTGGCTTGTATGTACCAAACAAGGCTGCTATGTATCTGATACCAATTAGGGAGATGGAAATATTTATTGTAAGAAAAAAATTAAAAACATATGATACTGTATAAAAGTAATGAAACTACATTAATAAATAACACAAAAGCATAAACATATAAAAACTGCATACAATAATTGAAATTTCTCAACCAATAAAATTCAGCAAACTGTACATTGACTTAATACAGGCTTAGTCCTCAGCATGATCCAACAGTTCAGCGCACCGTTTTAGAAATTCTGAAGTTGTTATGGATTTATTCTCATATTCCATCCATAGGTCATCGAGTTTAATTTGCTTTTGGATATGAAGTTTCCTTTGGTATCTAAAAATTTTCTTTTGTTTTACTAATTTTACAATCATAGGAATTCTACTAGATTCGTCATGTAGAATACTAATTAAGAGGTACATGTTTATTGAATTGGTTTTTGCTACCCTGTTAATTGCATGGTGCCACCCTTCTGCATCGTTGTTAGTCCGAACAGGGCGCTTGTAAGAGCTCCAAGAATGTGGAGGATGCATCTCGTTCCTGATCCAGTTTTTTTCATAGTAGGTGATGAGATTTTGAAGTCGCTGATCAGGAAGTGGCTGGCTAGTGATATGACGAAAAGCTGGCTCTATATGAGATGGAGGTAAGTTTGGCAGGGCCGTTAACAGCCGAATGAATTGCCTTACAGCGAGTTGATTAATGTAGGCATTTTGTAGACCTAGTCTCTTCACTCTGCGGTACACTGCTTGGGCCCAGTGAAACCAGCAGCCATGAAGGGAAGCCTCGGGAATGCACACTCGCACTGCTGACCATAGTGCTCTTTCAAAATCCAAAACAACTTCACAAACAGATGTTGACATTAAATCAGCAATTTTTCTTATGACAGCTACATAGTCCTTTTTCTTTCTTCTTGACATTAGGACAAAGCACAATGGAACCTGTTTCATAATTCCATCCTTCTTTATAAAACTGTGTACACTGAAAAGTCGAACAAAAGGGGTACGAACAATTTTAAAAGTTCCGTCCATGTACCAAACTTTAGCTTTGGACAGGTGTTGCAATTGAATTGGTGTTGCAAATATGATATGCCGTTGTCCATTTTCAAATAGATCAGCTTGGAGAAAATCCTGTGGAACATGATCTGTGTTTAATTCAAAACTAATATCTTCAGGGTGTTTTGGACGTTGTCCTTCCCTGGCGCGATTAGTGCATCTGACTAGAGTGTTTATATTTGGTAAGGGAACATCTGAATTTTCACAGCTTGAGAGTGCTTTTTTTACTATTTCCCCAGATGATGCAAATGGAAATTCCAAAGCAGACTTTTTAACGAAAGCTCGTGTTGATGCTTTGAGTTCAGCACCAGGATCCCCAGGATGTGTGTGTTGGTGGTGTCCACATTTGAAGTTCATTGTTCCTATTTGCTGTGAAATTGTTGCATAGCACTTTTTACCACGGTAGCTGCATATCCATGTGACGGAGATAGATGACTCGTTTCCTGGTGTACGTAAAGCCCAAAGAATCAGCGAGGAGAGAGCTGCCTTTTCTTGTTCCACCGGAAACAATTTTGTACGTCACAGGAGTGTCTGCGAGGATCGTTGTTGGTAACGCTTCATCATCTAATGATGTTTCTGCAGCTGGTGTGATGTCATCAATAGGAAGTGTGATGTTGAAGCCATTGGGTGTGTTGTTGATTGTTGCAGGCTGCTCTTTAACTGGGAAGCAATTACAAGGATCATCGGCATCACCTGAAACCAGGGTATAAAATATGAGCCCCCACTATCATCATCTTCACCACCACCATCATTCTCATCACCCCCACTATCAACTATTATTATCATTCCCATCACCTCACTACCATTACCACCACCACCACCCGTAATAGGCTATCATCATCATCATAGGTCATTCTTACCACCTCCACTACAATAATCCTCATCATTATTCTAACCACCACCACCATCATCATCATCATCATAACCACCTCCCACTACCATTTTCATCCTCACCATCACTACAACAACCATCATCACCACCATCATCATTCTCACCACCCTACTACCACCACCATCATCATCATCTTCTCCCACCCATCCTTATCTAAATGCTCATGCAATAAAAGCTAAGGCCCCTAACAAACAGAAAGATAATTGTACTGTACCTGTAACTTCCATCCAATCAGGACAGTCTGGGCAACACCACATGAAAACTTCACCAGCTTTCAATCGTCTCTTTATATTCCGGTACTCAGATTGTGATATTGCTGTACCACATAAGCGGTGGCGCCACTTGTTGCATCTGTCACAGATAAGGGCTTCCTGTCTAGGGCGAACACACAATCCACATCCTGAACAAAGGAAAGGTGCTGATACCATGGTAGTATCACAAGGATAACTAAGGATGCATGTCCACTGGAGTTAGGAAGTAAGTATATACTGAGCAAGTTCACTGGAGTTTCGAAGCAAATAGTGAGCAGATCCACTGGAGTTCCTAAGTTGTCCTTTTCGAAGCAAATAATGAACAGAGTTAGGAAGTAAATACTGATCAGAGCTGTATTTGCTCTACTCTGAGTTTCGAAGCAAACAGTGAGCACATCCACTGGATCTCTAGCTATAATTATGGTACATAGCAGCCGTGGATGGTACAGTCACAAGCATAAGTTTCTTTACCCCCTGGCGAGAGTGAGGTCGAAGTCATGGTTGGAGAAGGGCCTGGCAAACGAACACTGGGAGTCAGTATCTCATGACTGTGTATAATTTGTTGGATTCAAGTAAGTGAACACCTATAAAGACATGAAGCATTATCCGAGCATTATGAACAAGATTATTTTATGTTCGTCTAGTCCATATCCAACCACGACTTCGACTTCACTCTCGCCAGGGGGGTAAAGAAACTTATGCTCGTGACTATACATACCAGCCAGGTACATAGCAGCCATGGATGGTTCATAGCAGCCAGGGATGGTACATAGCAGCTGGTGGTACATAGCAGCCAACGGTACATAGAGGCCTGTTACCAACCCAGTAGTTCACTCCAGTCATAGATGCTGGCTCATGTGAACAATGAAGGACACATCAGTATGCGAGAATTGCCTCAGGAAAAGCACCTCCTCGCATACGTCATTTGTAATCCTTCATCATTATGCTAATTCAAAGGCAAAACAATACACAAATTTACTATTTTATCAAGCTAATCTCAAATATAAAAATAAATGTATATATAAGATAAATCCAATATACACAAATAAATATATATATAAAATACATTTATCATTAGTCCTGATAATTGTTGTACATGTACATAAAATAATATATATACATTCTTTAAATAATGTGAAATGAACTTTTTGTAAGATATGTGATGTAATATGGTGTGATAGATTGGTGAATGGATGAGTACGTGTGCAAAGTGGTGTTGATGTGAATGTGCTGGTGAGTGAATATTATGAGGTGGTTTGGTCATGTGGAGCGTATGGGTAGCTGAATGTTGGTGTTGAATGTATAGCAGGACGGTTCTATGGGAATGGACTTAATGGCATCTTCATATTGAAGCGAGGTGGAAAGATGGAGTTGAGAGGTATATGATGGAGATTGGCTGGGAGGACGGACGACAGTTGGCAGATGACTGAGGTGTAGGTAGGCGATTCAGTTGTGTTGTTGTAATTCAGGCCATACATATAAGTATAAATATGTAAAATAAAAAGAATACCCATCTCACACATAAATAATAATAAAATCCAAGTCACAACTCTCTGAGTAGTCCGGTCTCCTTCAAGAAGGTCATTAATTTATCAGTCACATCAGGATCCCCATCACCGAAGACAGAGTTCAGATTCATGGGGACTTGATTTACCCTGCAATAGGCAGCCAGAGGCTGACGCTCCCCAACATACTTACTACACTGCAAAATGATGTGACTGATTGATAGCACCACACCACAGGTGTTACATTGTGGTGGGAAACTATGATTGATATATGGCAACATATGAGTTAAAAGGGTGCAGTTCATTCTTAATCTTGCAAATACTACTTCTTCCTTACGATGTTGGCGATAAGCTGAGGGCCAGTCTTCTATTGTGGTCTTGATGGTCGGTATAGCCAGGTCGGTCCACTGACTTTGACACAGAAAATTAATTGATTTCTTACCGAAAGAGAGACACGACTGTAGCTCCCGAGGGACTTCCCACATCTCCTCAAGTTCTACCGCCGACTTTGCAAGTAAGTCAGCCTGTTCATTACCGAAGATTCGACAATGACCAGGCACCCAGATCAGAGAGAAGGATTTAGCAGACACATGTAATTTATTGATAATATTGCCCAGGATTTCATTATTAGTCGTTTTGCAAGATTTAATTGCCTGAAGGGCTGACTGTGAATCCGAAAAGATGACAAAACTGTCGTAACTTGAATTTTCAGCAAAATCTATAGCTCTGGCTATGGCAAATAGTTCTGCAGTAAACACAGATGCATATATACGGGCAACCTGTTTCTAAGACGATACTCCGCTGACCATACACTTGCACCCACACATTCATCTGTCATAGAGCCATCAGTGTACAAGTGGAATGACTCTAGGTTTCTAATGAGGATCTTCCAGAACAATTGTCTGACCTCCACCTCCGGCGCCTGGGACTTGGCGGTGGAGAGCCAGTCAGTAATTACAGTGGTGGGACTAGACTCCCAGGCGCTATATTTAACATGATGAGTCGATCCCCCACTAGACATGTCGTTCCCTAGCGCTTGACAGAGGAAGTGAAGCTGCACAGCCACCGACTTGAGGGCCCCATGCAGATGTTCCCACTGCAGGAGGATCCCACAAGCCGGGATGGCCAGCGATCGTTTTCGGTAGGTGGAAATACCGTATGATAACAATAAGTGGTCACGACGAATAAGGAGGGGATGTATATTAGCCTCTACTTCCATCCGCTCCACACGAGTACATCGAGAAGCTCCAAGACATAATCGTAAACATACATTCTGAAAAACATCCAATCTCTTGAGTGTCGCCTTAGAAGCCGACCCATACACCTGTGCGCCATAGTCAAGCTTTAAACGTATGAGGGACTTATACACCAACAATAAAGATGTTCTGTCAGCTCACCATGACTTACTAGATCAATATTTAAGGATATTTAATTTCTTTCTACAACAAACAAGCAAATAATTAATATGACTTTTCCAATTAAGCCTACTGTCAAAATGTAGGCCTAGGAATCTTACTGAATTTTGAAAAGGTATCGGCTGATTATCTAAAGTAATATGCAAATCAGGTACTCTACGTTTACGTGTAAAAACAATGCCGACACACTTAGGAACTGAAAACTTAAAACCCCACTGCGAGGCCCACTGATGGACAGAGTCAAGTGCTAATTGAATCTGCCTCGCCGAAAACTGAACATTGGGGGATGAGTGCCACAATGCACAATCGTCAGCATACAGTGAGAATTTAAGGTTTCGGGGAACAGAAGCTGATGACAGAATATCATTAATAGCAATACTGAAAAGAGTCGGGCTAAGTACACTTCCTTGGGGCACCCCATTTTCTTGGACAAATATGTCGGATGTTACGTTATAGGGCAACCTGACAGAAAATGTCCTGTCTGCAAGGAAGTTACTGATAAATATAGGCAAATTACCCTTTAAGCCATAGGCGTAAAGTTTCTGTAGTAGTCCGTTACGCCATGTCATGTCGTATGCTTTTTGAATATCCAAAAATATACCTATCATAAAATGTTTCTGAGCAAATGTCTCGGCAATGAAATGCTCCAAATGCATTAAATGGTCTAGAGTGGACCTATGTTGACGAAATCCACTCTGTTGAACATTTAACACATTCTTCGACTCTAAAACAAAAACCAGTCTTTTTATTTACCATACGTTCCATGACCTTACATACACAGTCAGTCAGCGCAATAGGACGAAACGAACTGGGATTCGTAAGGCGACCGTCTCGTTTAGGTATCGGTACGACATGCGCGTAGTGCCATGAGTTTGGAAACATTCGAGACGTCCAAATCTCATTAAACACCGCTAACAGGTTACTCAGGTTGTCCTGAGTAAGATGCTGAATCATACCGTACGTAATGGCTGAGGGGCCGGGACTGGAGCCATTACAGGACTTCAGGGCGAGGAGAAGTTCGTTAATCGTAAACTCTTTGTTGTAGCTAGAATTTACGTCTTCTGTGGCAAAGTCTATCTCTTGCAGCTCAGCCTCCCGTTTGTGGTCTTGAAAACGGGGGTCGTAGTTAGCTGAGCTGCTTACGTCAGCAAATTGTCTAGCAATGGTGTTAGCTATGTCCATGGGATCGTCGATGATGTTACCGCCCACCTCAAGGGTGGTGATGGGCGTGCGGGTGTACTTGTTATTAAAAATATTAATTGTGGACCAGGCCTGACCTAGAGGCGTAGTACGATTCACCGTGGGCACGAAACTCCTTCAGGAGTCTCGTTTTGCTGACTTAATTATTCTCCTTGCCTCAGCCCTTGCTGCCTTATAAGCAATGAAGTGAGCTTGTGTTGGCTCTCTGTCAAAAATCCTGTATCGCCTATTACGCTTAGTGAGTGCTTGTCGGCATTCTGGTGTCCACCAAGGAACTCTTCGCCTATCGTGGGTTGTAGGAGTTTTCGGAATAGCAGCCTCGGCTGCGTGAAAATGGATGTCTGTATGTGTTCGATTTTTTCATTCCCCAATCTGCTTTCCCCAATCTGCTTTCTTATATTTAAATTTGGGTATTGGTGGTGGTGGCCGAAAGTTGCCGCATGAATAAGTAACACAGAAGGGTAAGTGATCGCTTCCCAGGGAGTCGTCATATGTTGCCCAAGTGATGTCTGTTAGTATTTCGGGGGAAGATAAAGATAAGTCTATGCATGTGGTTTGGCCGGTATGATCATCTACACGAGTCGCACTACCATCATTCAGTAAACATAAGTTGGAAAGTAATAAAAGGTCAGCAATCTGATTCCCACGTCCATCCGACCTCAAGCTACCCCATTGATGGTGATGGGCGTTATAATCGCCAAGAATTAAATGTCTACCGGGCAATGAATCAAAAATTGAAGTAAAATCATCATCATCAATGCGACCAAGTGGTGGACAGTACAGAGAACAAATTGTGAGGTACGTGTTGCCGAATTTCACTCTCCATGCGACGGCTTCCAGAGGTGAATTCAGCCCCAATGCTGAATGGGGTATTGACTTATGAACGTAAATAGCTACCCCATGACCATCATGTTTCCTGTACAAATGGTAGTGTTTAAAAACGTCTCCTGCAGACAAACTACCTGAGGCACGTGTTGATCTAGCAAGGTTGCAAGTTGTGGTGCTTTATTCCTAATACCTCTACAATTCCACTGGAGAATATTATACATGATGGAGGTTTAAAGGGTTTAATGAAGTGCCTAAGAGTACTTAGCCTTCTTCTTATTCTTTGGAGGAGTACCTCCACCACCGGGCCTCGATCGGCCTTTGTAGATGGACACCTCCATGTTCCCTTCGGAAGAGCGAGATCTGTTCGCTTCTCTCACGGGGTTAGGCTGGGCCATTACGTGAGAGTTGGGTTGCTTCTTGAGGGGGGTCATATAGAATTCATTCTTACGGTTCTTCTTGCCATTCTGTTTCGGAGAAGTAGTAATAGCATCAGAGTACAGCAGTGAAGATACATCAGGGATTGAAGAGATAGATTGAGGGTTGCATGAAACATGTTCAGTAGAAGAAGATGAAGCAGAGGGGGTTGGGTCGGAAATCTTAGAGAAAATCTCGGAAAGTGGTGGTAGTCCAGGAACAGGTTCAGTCTGCATACAGATTGTCTTCATCACGGGTCGGGCCTTCGCAACCGAAGCATAGGAAGTGTTAGGGGTCGGTGTTGTACGTGACGCCATAACAGTCTTACTTGCCTCGAGATAAGAGACACTAGAAGTAGCCTTCACCGCACAGATCTCCTTCTCCACCTCCCACACGGGACATGCCCGAGAGGAAGAAGGATGGGTACCCATGCAATTCATGCACTTCTCGACCTCAGAAGTACAATCTTTATCAGCATGATCCTGACTCGAACACTTCCTACAAACTGAGACAACAGAGCGGCAAAAATTCATTCCATGTCCAAATTTCTGGCACTTAAATAATCTCAAGAGGTTCAGAATATACGGTCTTACGTTACAAATTTCTTATCCAACTCGAATAGATTCAGGTAGTGAAGCCTTACCAAAAGTCAAAATAACCGAAGCAGTCTTAACTCTCTCGCCATGCTCCAAACGAGAAATGCGACGTGCAGCAAAGACATCCTGATCTCTCATTTCATGGACGATGTTTGTCTCCTCCATGTACAGTACAAGAACTCCCTACAGGAGACAACTCCCCTGCACGAGTTCATGGACTCAGGAATCGAACAAACAACATCGTAACAATGAAACTTGGACATCTTCAAAAGATCATTGATTTGGCCAGCATTAATCGTCTTAACAAGGAGGGATCCATTCGACAATTTCTTGACCTGGTCCACCTCGTTACAACAAGAGTGAATCACCTTCTTAATAATGAAGGGGTTGACACTCGTTATAGGAGTTGTCCCAGATGCGCGAATCATCACAAACTTAGCATTTTCAGGCCTTATCGAGGGTTGAGCCGGGTCAGGACCCCTACCCCCTATGGGGGGAGGGGCGGGAGGGGGTTCCATCATGACTCACTTCCCCCTACGGGGAAAGTGAGTGTTTGCACGCCGAAAAACAAGGGAAGTAAATGCTACCCAGGGAGGAAATCTACATTCACAACAACTTCTCCAGACGAGGTGGCCGCGTCTCAGGTTATCCTGACCCCAGAGCGATCAGTGGGGGGGATTCACCCCGTGCATACAAGCAAGGCTGCTGTGAACAACTAGGTTCAGAAACCTATTGTACCTAACTAAGGATAAGGAGGAAAATGACACCTGACTATCTTTATTTACTCTACCAGAGTGCTACATCTCAGCAAGAACGGTACAAAACTAGCTGCTGCCAGAAAACACGTCCGTTCTGCCCGAGTCTCGCATCAAGAATCCTGTCCGTGATTTTAACAATCTGTACATGCCAGTCGTCACATCTACTATGCTCGTAAAAAATAAATGTTCTAGAGCGTTTATGGTAACAAACCAACATAACAATAAATATATATACACGTTGCATACCATTGGAAAGAGTTTTATATTTCACATTTGATGGTAAAATGAATTATGACTGCCTTGCTCAGGCGCAGCAGAGCAGACATGCAAATGCAAATAAGTGATAGGTCAAGGGCAGGTCAGAAGGTGGTGCTTTATTTTGACCTAATAGGGAATGGATTTCATTTGAGGGGTTATTAAAATAAACAAGTGTATACATTTGAGGGGTTACTAATACAAACATGTGTATGTACACTACATACTCTAACTTTTCGGGTCATTACACGCAGTCACCCGGGGTCCCATCACGTGTACACTAATTATAATTACTCTAAGTCGGATGAATTTGTGGGTGCGAATGTATGGTCACCTAAATGTGATTTTTTTTTTTTTTTTTAATACCTCAACCTCGGGACTGTAGGCTGTCAGTGAATCTGGCAGGGCCCCAAGATTATTGCTGTCGCACTAGATAAGACAGCGGGGCTTCGTGGTGTTGGTTGTTTCTATTCTGTCCCACTAGATGCCGACATCTTATATATACAATTCTCTATCAGGAAAGGGCAACTGCTTCCCGTATGTCAGTGGCGGAGCAGCGCATGCAGCTTGCCCTTGACAGGGTGTCGTGTTGGGCTCATTCTCATGGGTTTCACTTCTCTCCTGCCAAGACAGTTGCTATGCAGTTCTGCCGCATCCGAGGCATCCACCCCGATATGAACTTATTCATGTATGGTCATCGAAATTCGTTGTGTCAAGGAGACTTGCTTTTGGTTCTTATTTTTGACAAACGATTGACTTGGGTTCCCCATTTACGTTCACTTAAGGTCTCTTGCCTCCAGGCTCTTAACCTGTTGAAGGTCCTGGTCCATACGTCCTGCGGGGCTGATTGGGCCACCCTCTTCTGTCTATACCGTGCTCTTATTAGGTCAAAACTCGACTATGAGTGTGAGGTGTACTCCTCAGCCACAGATGCTTAGACCCTGTTCCTCATGCTGGGGTACGTCTGGCGACCGGAGCCTTCAGGTCGTCCCCAATCCCCAGTCTCCTGGTGGACACTGCTGAGCCACCTCTTGATCTCCATCGCCAGTCCTTGATGGTTCGTTGCTGGCATCAATTTCATCAACTTCCTGACTCCCTTCCCTGCTTGGTGGTGTCATTTGATATCATGTCTCAGTACTACCTTTCACATCCTCGCTCACCATGGCCCTTTGGCTTCCGGGTCAGGAAGGTTATGGAGGAGATGGGCATTGATGACTTCCAGATTATTTTGTCCTGTGCGGGTCCCCAGGGTGGCTCCATGGCTTCTTCTAGAAGTTTACACCTGCACCTGCTTTTCAGACAAAAAGGAATCTCTTCCTCCTCCAGTGGCTCGTTCCTTCTTTTTAGAACATACTTCCTCTCACTGGGAGTCCCTCCCTGTGTACACTGATGGGTCAATGTATGATGCTGGAGTTGGTTTCCTGACTTTTGTCGTGGCAGCAGGCTTCCTTCTGTCATGTCCATTTATACTACCGTGCTCTCGGCCACTTTATATGCCCTCCAAGTGATTTTTACTCTCCCTCAGTTTACTTTTACTATTTTTAGCAATTCCTGTAGTGCATTGCAGGCCTTGGGCAATTTTAATTCTTGCCATCCCCTGGTGTTGGCCATACTAGAGTGGCTTTTCCTCCTGGGTCGTCGTGGCCGCAGAGTCACATTTCGTTGGGTCCCGGCTCATGTGGGTGTCGATGGGAATGAACGGGCTGACGCACTGGCTAAGGCTGTGGCCTCCAGTTCGCATCCTCCTGCCTGGTGTCATCCTGTACCTGCAGTTGATCTTCGACCCTACATAAATGCTGCCATTCGATTCTGCTGGCAGGACAGATGGGACACCATCGGTGCTAACAAGCTCTGCGGCATCCGCTAGCGCCTGGGATTGTGGAGCTACAGCGGCCTGTCCCGCCGGTGGGAGACGGCTCTTGCCCGTCTCAAAATTGGCCACACACTATTGACTCATGGCATTTTAATGGAGTATGTACCCCTTCCCTACTGTGATGATTGTCTTGTCCCTCTGACAGTGCGGCATCTTCTTGCTGAGTGTCCCAGCCTTGGGGACCTTCGTCATAGGCACCAATTCGAGTACAGAGTGGATGACGGTTCTTACAGTTTCTTCCAGGTGCTCGGGAGGAGGCTTGTATTGTGGGATGGAACACCCTCTCCTACGTTTTTTTTTAGATTGTTTAATTATTTTAATTTTCATTCTTTCATATATTTTACTTGAGTTGACGGGTTCTTTTAGTAGCAATGTGCTTTTTAGTTTATATGTCCTTTTAATCATGCTGCCTATCCCTTTCGGTGTAGTGAAGCCTATTTACTGTATGTACAGTTGGGGAATAATGTATCTGAACACTGCTGGCGGCTTCTGGCAACATCTCCAAAAGTAAACACATCAATGAGAGAAAGTATTTATGAATTGAAGAATAACTTTTATTTCAGTGTCTGTGGTTGGTCGACGTCATCCAATATCAGTTATCATTATATAGTAATGAATACATTTTATCTATTCCTATCGTGTTTATCATTGAAATTGTTACCAGAAGCCGTCAACGGTGTCCAGATACTTTGTTCCCCAACTGTACATTGTTATGTATCACAGAATTTGTTGTTTTACTTTTGTAAAAAAACAAATAGCCTAGCTAGGTTCCCACGCGTCCCTTGTGTGTTTGTTCGTGCGTGCGTTCACAGACTTTGTGTCGCCGAGGGGAGAGTTGGCCAGAGCTTCTCCCTCCACCCCCCTTCCCTCTCCTATCTCCTACCTCAACCAAGGGGGTGGGTAACCCAGTGTACATCAGAGCGGGAGGAGCGTCCCTCCGCAGATAAAGCTGAACTCTTCTCTCAGACCTTTCCCCTAACTCCACTCTGGACTATACTCGCTCTGTTCCTTCAACTCCAACCACCTCTGACTTGCTTATGCCGGTAATCAGAATCTCTTTAAAGAAAGTATTTTCTGCCCTCTCTGGCCTTGACACTCGGAATAGACAAACTATTCAATCTTTATCTGTCACCTAACACTTTTCTTTCTTGCTGGAAGTTTGCTGTGATCCAACCTGTTCCGAAAAAAGGTGACCGCTCCCAACCCTCTAACTATTGTCCCATTGTTTTGACCTCATGTCTTTCTGAAGTCCTTGAATCTATTCTTAATTCCAAAATTCATAAGCACCTTACTCGTCATAATCTTCTTTCAGATCGTCGTTATGGTTTCTGTCAGGGGTGCTCTAGTGGCGGTCTTCTATCCCTCCTTTTTTATTCATAGTCATCCTTTATTCGGAACTTCGGTGAAACTTTTACTAGTGCCCTCGACATGTCGAAAGCTTATGATGGAGTTTAGCACAAAGCTTTCATTTCCTAACTGCCCTAATCCAGTTTCTATCCTTCCACCTGTGCCTTTCCTTTCTGACCGTTCTATAGCTGCTGTTGTAGATGGTCACTGTTCTTCCTGTAAGTCTGTCAACAGTGTTCTCCTTAGGGTTCTGTCCTATCACCCATCCTCTTTCTCATTTTCATCAATGACCTTCTCAGCTGTACCTCTTCCCCCACTCCTATGTTGATGATTCCACCCTGCACTACTCCACCCAGTTTGACAACCGCCCATCCCAACAGCTCCTCTCCACATCGCGTGATGATGTAGTGGTACGCCTGACTTCTGATCTTTCCCACATCTCAGACTGGTGCAGAGAGAACCTCGGGGTTGGCAATACCTCTAAAACACAGTTCCTTCATTTTTTCAACTTGCATTATTCTTCCAAATTTCCAAATGTCGTGAATTTTTCACTGACGAGCAGTTACCTGTAATTTATAAGTCATGTTCGTTCTCACTTACGCAATTAGATAAAATTCAAAATACAGCTGTACGAATTATCAATAACCCTCTAATCACAAATGAATTCCCTCCCTTATACATCCGAAGAAATGTTGCATCCCGTGCCTTATTTTATAGATATTATCATGGTAAATGTTCGGATGAGCTTGCCCTAATCGTGCCACCTCATGGCATCTTTCCCCGTGGTACTGTACCAGGTCAGCTGCTAGAGCCAATGACTTTGCAATCTCTCCTCCCCAATGTAGAATTACTGCTTTTCAGAATTCACTTATTCTCAGAACCACATCGTTATGGAATGCACTTCCTCAAAACTGCTTTCCACTAGTTTTTAATCTTCAGTCATTTAAGTCCAACTGTTAGAGACATTTATGAATGAAGGAAGCCAATAAGCACATGGACTTAGTTTTTATTGATTATGTTTTTCCTTCCTTCTTTATGATTCAATAAAAAAAAAAAAAAATGATTGTCCCCTTTTCTTCAACGATACACAACTCTATCTTTCTTTTATCCTTAACATTCTTAGAGTATATTTTTTCACAAAATCTCTCGGCGAGATTATAGTTAAAACTGCCTCAAAAAAGTTGGGTTTGCTGCGCAGATTCCGTGAATAACGATAATAACACGTTGTATAGATTGCAACTTGTATGATCAGTTAAGGGGACAGTTTACTGTCTTATGTTACATTGGAGCGCGTAGATTCCTCCAAAGTATGCCAAGAAACAGGACTAGATGAACATTAATAATGGTGTCCTGTTGCGTGGAATAGTTTGGAGAAATTTGCTGCTCCAGATTTACCAACACCATATTACACCAGTTATTCAGCAACATCACATCAAATATACTCCTGGATAAGGAATAACACCGTATGAGGAGCCTTTTTTGCTGCTTTTTCAGGATAAAGGCATCTTCCTACCAACATTGATAGCCTCTGAGCTGAAGTAGCAGGAGCGAAACGTCGTCAATACAGGCTCCTCTTCATACGGTGTTGTTCATTATCCATTGAGTCAAGCTAATTCATATGTAATATTGTTGATTTTAGGAAGCAGAAGAGAATTAACCAGGCTTATAGGCAACGTATGGACTCAGCCTTGGCACTAAGAGAGAGAGAGAGAGAGAGAGAGAGAGAGAGAGAGAGAGAGAGAGAGAGAGAGAGAGAGAGAGAGAGAGTATGTCTTGTGTGTGTGTGTGTGTGTGTGTGTGTGTGTGTGTGTATGTAATCTTCTGTTATTCAGTAGTTACGATATCTGTTTGAAAATTTGTATAATAATCGCTTCCAAGACCGAGAGTGGCATCTGGCACGTTATGCTGACGTCACACCATCCTTTCTATCCATTTATGGTAACATAATAATTGCGCCTACTTACTGTCATATCATCTCTCTATCACCCTTTTCTCCCTCGTCCTGCAGCGTCAGTCATCAATAATCATTGGTGTTTCGGAAAACTGTACTAAAGTTGCCTGTCTTTAACATTATGATGAGCAGTTGTCACAGTAATCGTTGGGCAATTGAATAATAAGTGAGAGAGATACACTTCTAAATTTATGGCGTCTGAGCCGTCATATCCGGTTATAGATAAAACTACACTGCTGCTATACTATAATGTGAGAGGTGACATTAGTAGCTAGTGAAGCTTGGTGTGGTTAACGATAACGGCTGGCGATATTTTACAGTGCTTGTTGTGGTTAGTAGTCACAATGGTTATAAGTTGTAATGTGATGTTGTTCATCAGTTAAACACTTACACACACACACACACACAAACACACACACACACACATAGGCAGTTTCCAGGTATATATATATGCCAATAATAATTATAAGCGTGTCACTTATTTCATTTAACAATTTCAGATTCCCTACAGCACCGATCCGGCAATCAGTCATTCGACATGAAGAGGCTGTGGAATGTTCTAGTACGGAAAAAAGGGTATGGTTTTACAGTTTACAGAGAATATCGTCAGTGCTATCTACAGTAAAATTCCGATGAACTATTTACAAAGAGTATAATTCTGTTAAAAAAAGTTTACAATTAGAATAAGGCACGACATGGCAGGCTATTGCGAAACAAAGCGTGGAATTAGTATGAAATAAATATAAAAAAGATTATAGTAAAGGGTGGAAGAAATGTACGGGGAGAAATGCATGTTAGTTAGTGCAGGCAATCCGATTTTAACTTGCCAACCCAAGAATGAATCCTTGGCACCAAGGTTGATTGAAATGGGCTTATTTCATGGGCTTGAATGGGGGAATGATAGTGAATGTGATCCATTTTGGGGGGTATTTCTGTATCCTTCCCTTTTCTAATCTAATTTTACCAGTTCTGGCACTCGAGCCACCCACCTCTTGAAAAAAAGGGAAATGGGTTGATGATAACAATTCTTCTCTCTCTCTCTCTCTCTCTCTCTCTCTCTCTCTCTCTCTCTCTCTCTCTCTCTCTTCTTTTTGTCAATATACGTCAAATATAAGGTTGAAGGAACTTATATTTTTAAGTGAATTGGACGGCTACTGATTGAATTCCTGGGATATTTGGAGGAATTAGTAGCCGTCCAATTTAACAAAAGTGGTTTTCCCCTTTTCAGTGATAGAAAGTAAAATTGAGTAAATCATCAACAGGCGGAGTCTGAGCAGACGAGTGGAGGAAGGCAGCAGTGAAGTGAAGAGGGAGGAGGATGGAGAGTGCCCTGGGTGCAGCAATAATATAGAGATGGAGGAGGAGAATATTACAACACAAAATGCCTCGGATATAGTCGACGACGCATCTCCTTCGTTATTCCAGGTAGATGCAATCATCAGTTTATAATTCTTTCTTTCTCAATCTAGTTAAAGGGATAGTAATACAGTGTTGCTAAATTTGGTACAACTGATTCCTCCAGACTATTCCAAGCAAAAGGCAGCCTGTATTTTTGTTAATTTGGCCCTGTATCCTGGCATACCTACTATCCGTTTCAGCTCCGGACAGACGCTGTTTTTCGCCAATATCTCCTAAACGAATCGTTGTATCAATATAATATTTCAACACAGTATCTTTAACACCCGGGCGTAATTTATGGCTGACATACCATATTCCTATATGTGTTATGCGAGAAGTTTACTCGTGAAAAATAGCACAAAGCTGGCCAGTCATATTGACGCATTCGAAGGAAAGTGTGGCCCCCCCAACACCCTCCCAAACCATTCCTAACCACAACTACATCCCCCCCTTCTCACCCTTCCCTCCTCCTCTTCTCCCCCTAGCTCCTCGCCTCCCTCATCACTCGTGTCCCTCCCTATTTCTTCCATCACTATATTATATATTAGAATGTTATGTAGATGTATATGTATAGATATGATTATTAACTAAGAGTATGGTGCAGTAGAATTCTATAGAAACAAGACGTATTTCACTATAGTGTTATTTTGTTGACTTGTCCCTTTTATATTTATATTATCACCAAATTATATATATATATATATATATATATATATATATATATATATATATATATATATAATAGTGTAGGATTTAATGATGCAAACATGATAAAACAAAATTTATTCACAATCACTGTCAAGGAAAACGTCATCGTCTTCATCATCACTGGCTTTCACGTTTGTACAATGTGGCAAGACGAAAAACAAACTCTGTCCTGCATCCACGGGGGCAAATGGACAACATTGTTGCTAATAGGTGCGCCTCGGCAGTCAATGATTTCTACCCTGTCACTACTTGAGTCATAGCCTCGAACTGGGGGGTACCTCATACCTCAGAGAGAGGGGGAGGGGATACGGGAGACTGTGAATATTCAATTAAGGCATAAATTGGTTATTTAAAAAGGTAAAGAACACATGAAGCAACCATGAACGATTATATTTGGTTGCCCAAAACCAAAATTAATAATTTTTCTGGTCGCCTTAGACACGTGAGTTATTATCCGGCTATACGGCCATTAACAACGGGATTAGCTATTGCTTTAATGGTTGTTTGACCCACTCTGGTTTTCATGTCCACACACAACGGTAACTGTATTAAACAATATTACTAATGAACGATACGTATATACATACTGTCATAAAAAAAATAAAAAATGGAAGGGGGATGGTGTAAATAGGGGGGTGAAGAGTGAAACGGGGAGGGGGATAATGAGATATTGGGGTAGGGAAGGAAGGAATGGTGTGGGGGGATTTCGGGGTGTTGGTGGAGGGGTTACACGAGTACCCCACACTCGTCCGATTCTCTATAACGCCTTAGATATGATGACTGGATTAGGCTTAAGATCACTCAGTAAACTCCTAACATAACACATATAGTAATATGGTATGTCAGCCATAAATTACGCCCAGGTGTTAAAGACAGTGTGCTGAAATATTATATTGATACAAAGATTCGTTTAAGAGATATTTACGAAAAACACTGTCTGTCCGGCGCTGAAACGTATAGTAGTAGGAATCAAGGCGCTATACTATACCAAAAGTATACTGTCCCCTTAATCTCGATTGGTCAAATTCAGGGGAGAACCTGTATTTGGTAAATTGGAAGGCTAACTCATGCCTGCAAACTATCCCAGGAGATATATCACTTCAATGTTATTAATAAGGGAAATGATGTTTCGCTTATAGTTTGGAGCATTCACTGGCCCTCCAATTTACCGTCGAGTTCTTAAGCATGCAACCCATTGCCATTTCTTCTTATTATTTTGTTTATTATTATTATTATACGTTCTTTGTGAAATAAGATATTGCCTGTGGTGATGTGGGAAATACTTTAACGATTTGGGCGCCTCTTCAGACACAGCCACTCCCTTTTCATGTTTTTCTTCAACTGTCCCTTCTTCCCTTGTATTTCATTCGAGTTTCCTGTCCCACCTATTTATCATTTTCTCCCCCATCCTACAGGGTCTTGCAGGCCTAGGGTGATCTTCATTCATCGTCAAAGCGTATATTCTGTTAGAAGTGTGCATTTTTGTTAGGAGTGCATTTGTTAAGTGTGCATTTTTATTATGAGTGCCGTTTTCTAGAGCATTTTTAATTGGGGCGTGCATTTTTGTTACCGTGAGCATTTGTGTTTCGGGTTTACATTTTTGTTAGGAGTGTGCAATTTGTTTGGAATGTTTATTTTCTTAGGGATATGCATTTACCAATTTTCATAACCGTACACTGCTTTACATTCTATACCTTGATCTCTTTGACAGGCAATCCAGGATGGAGACTTGGAGACAGTGCGAGCTGGGGTGAGTAAGAGGGTTTGCTTAGGTGGTAAGAAAATAATTTTGATACATTAGAGTTCCTTGATTCCTCCAAAGTGTGCCAGTCGCACAGCAAAACTACTGTCCTCGGAAAATACATCTTCGGAATCGGCACGCAAAGAGGCTTGCACCTGGATATTACGGACACATCTTCACTACCCACTATTCAGATATCGCGTGTTATGTGTATGTTTGGGTGGATGGGCGAAGGTATTTCTAGGTTACCAACTAAAATCATTATTACACAAGACAACCCTCGCCCGCGATTCCACCCCCTATTTTCGCTAGAATTTCATTAGTGGAATTTGAGGCTGGGAGCTCCCTCCTGTAGTCATAATCAATTTCTCTTCTGTTGAACACCACATCTTCTCCGCTAAACCTCATCTTCTCTTCCTCACCGAAACCCATATCTCAGCATCAACCGAAAGCAACCCCTACTCTGTATCCTCTTACTTTATTCTCAGTTTCGACCCAAAGGTGGATGTTGCGTATACGTACGCAACGACCTCACTTGTTTTCGTGTTCCCGAACTTGACTCTTCTGGATTATCAACCTTCTGGCTTCGGTTTACCTGTTACTCTCAAACTAAACACATCTGTGCTGTATATCTCTCCCCTAACTCTACTAACTATCCAAAATTCTTTGACTATCTACTAACTATCCAAAATTCTTTGACTATCTTACCTCAAAAGTGGAACACATTCTATCCCATTCTCCTTTCTCAGAAATCTCTATTTTAGGAGATTTCAATGTTTCGCCAACACCTTTGGCTTTCATCTCCCTTCACTGATCCACCTGGTGAACAAGCCTTCATTTTTTCTATCCTCAATGACCTAGAGCAGCTAATTCAGCACCCTTCCCGTATTCCAGACTGACTTGGAAACCAGCCCAATATCTTGATTTATTTCTAACCTCTAATCCTTCTGCTTATTCTATTGAAATTTAATCTCTATTAGGCACCTCCGATCACAATCTTATTTCAGAATCCTGTCCTATCACTCCCGTATGACCTTTGGATCCTCCCAGGGGGTGGCATCCGTGGCACTACAGCACTGCCAACTGGGATGATCTGAGGCAGTACTTTCAAGATTTTCCATGGAATTACTTTTGCTTCCGTGGCCGGGTCCCTCTGAAAGTTCTGCATGCATCACAGAGGTGATCCTCTCGGGCATAGAGGCATACATTCCATATTCTTTCCTTCTTACTAATTCACGAAACTCTTGGTTTAATCATGTTTGTTCTACTGCTGCCCACAACAAGGAAGCAGCTTTCAGACGGTACTGACGCCTTCAAACTAATGTATTCCGTGCTCTGTATATTTCTGCTGGGAATCATGCTAAATCTGTTCTCGGACCAGCCAAACAATCCTTCATCCATGCCAACTCTTCCTCCTTTCGTTCTTTCTGGCATCTAGACAAAAATCTCTCCAGTAACTTATCTTCTTCCTCTCTCCTCTCATCCTTCCTGATGGAGATGCTGCCATCACTTCACCTGATAAAGCTGAACTCTTCTCTCATACTTTTGCCTCCAACTCCACTCTGGACGCTGCCGGCTCTTCCTCCATCGCTGCTCCCCTCTGACTTACTTATGCCTGTCATCAGAATCTCTTCAAAGGAAGTATTTTCTGCCCTCTCTGGCCTTAACACTCGGAAGGCGTACGGGCCCGACGGAATTCCTCCTGTTGTTCTCAAGAACTGTGCTTCCGTGCTGTCACCCTGCCAAGGCAAACTGTTTCGCCTTTGTCTGTCATCTAATACTTTTCCTTCTTGCTGGAAGTTTGCTCTGATCCAACCTGATCAGAAGCAAGGAGACCGCTCCCAACCCTCCAACTATCGCCCCATTGATCTAATCTCTTTTCTATCACCAGTATAGTTTCCGTCAGGGACTCTCTAATGGCGATCTTCTATCCCTCCTTTCTAATTCATGGTCTTCTTTCAGTGAAAGTTTTACTGTTGTGTTAGACACATCGAAAGCTATTGATAGAGTCTGGTACAACAAAGCCCTCATTCTGTTTCTGTTCCTTCCTCTCTGATAGTCTGATTTCTCTTCTGGCTGGTCTATAGCTGCTGTTGTAGATGGTTACTGTTCTTCTAAGTCTATCAATAGTGGTGTTCCTCAGGGTTCTGTCCCATCACCTACTCTCTCCTTTTCATTAATGACCTTCTCAGCTGTACTTCATCCTCTATCCACTCCTAAGCTGATGATTCTACCATACACTACTCCACCCAGTTTGACAACCACCCATCCCAGCAGCTCCTCTCCACATCACATGATGATGCAATAGCACGCCTGACTTTTGATCTTTCCCTCATCTCAAACTGGGGCAGAGAGAACCTCGTGGGGTTCAATGCCTCTAAAACACAGTTCCTTCATCTTTCAACTAGTACTACTCTTCCAAATGATTATCCCCTCTTCTTCAACGATGCACAACTTCTTCCCTTAATATTTTTGGAGTATCTTTATCTTACAGGGGTACAGGGGTCTTATCCGCCCCTGTATCCAGTATGGCTCTCAAGTGTGTGGTGGCTCAACCTTCACAACACTTCTGGACAAGGTGGAGTCAAAGGCCTTTCCTCTCATCAACTCTCCTCGTCCTACTGATTCACTACAACCTCTCTTTCTTCGCCGCAATGTTGTATAACTTTCTCTTTTCTATCGCTATTACACTGGACATTGCTCTTCTGCACTCTCTCAAGGTAGGCTTCCTCCCCTCAGGAGAGCATGCAACACTTGCCAAGCCACTCGTTCTCACCCCATTTCTGTCCAACTCCCTAATGCAGGAGTTAACTGGTACTCGCAGTCTTTCATATACACAACTGGTCAACTTTGGTACACTCTAACTTCATTCATCTTTCCACCTTGCTACGACTTATGTTCCTTCAAACGCAATTTGTCCAGACATCTCGAACGAAATTGCATATGATTTTGGACTACACCTTTAATTTTATAGAAGAGGATGATCAGCAGGCTTCCAGCTTTTGGTCCTCATTTCCTTTTAATAAAAAAACAACAACAAAATTTAGTGAAGGTCTTCACCATGAGTGGTGGAAAAAAATCCTGATAGTAGATATAGTCAGCGATAACTTTCAGTTTGGGAGAATGATGATAAATTTATAGGTATGGTGTTTTCATCGGTCCTGCTGGTCACGAAAACACTTACTCCATAACATTTATGTTTTCACTATAAAACCAATTTGTTTATGTTGTTTACACCTTAACCCTTCCAGACCCTGCGGAGCTGCCCATGAATATGAATATACCGAATCTGTAGAGCAGTTCGGACGTAGGCATTAGTCGATGTTGTCAATTTCGTGAAAATATAGCCACTTTTGGTGGATTTTTTTGGACTGGGCGATAGCCAGCAGTGTGTCAATGGGATAGCCATACTCAGTCAGTGTGCGAATGTTTGGCGTGATGGCTGACAATGTTGCAAATATTTCCTCGCGTTCGATTTGATGCACCTCAGCCGCCTGGCAACACCCTCCACCAACCACCCAAAGCCTCGGGCCAAAAGTTACATTTCTTCCTCACGTCATATATTTGCACCCATGAGTCGTAGAGAGCTGGAGTTGGTCTCAATCGAAAGAGGAAAGAGGGAGAGTTGCTGGCGATTCAGAACCAAATTTAAGATTCTAGACATTGGAGTTTAGACGTAGGAATTAAGTGAATTAGAGCGAGTTTTGAGAAATCACCTGGACCTGGTGGAAGGAATCGGAAAGGCAGCCCGGACCTGGTGATAGATTTCTCAACACCCACCTTGACTGGAGGGGTTAAATAGTACAACTCTACGTTTGTGTCAGTAAAATATTTAGTGAAGAATACAGGAGGTAGCCTGAATGTGTGGTATGTGTTTTATATAAACATGTTTGCCATTTTTTATGTATCTTTCCTCCGTTTAGGAAGTACACAACCTAAATGTGTGGAATGTGTTTTATATAAATATGTTTGCATTTTCTCTCGTTTTTTATATTAAAGATCTTAGGTAAATGGAATTTTCATTTATTATGAATATATAAGAGCATTGACCATGGCGGATAAGCAGTAAAATGTGAAGTTTTAGCGCACCAGTTTAAAAAAGGAAAACTTTATTATATAGGAGTATTTCTGCTACAGGGTGGCTCCAACTAGTAGAAGGAGATGCAGCCAAAGCTCGTTGCAAGGTATGTGATGCCACATGTCTTAAATATTTTAGTAGGTAACCTGGAAATACCCTCGCCTATTCACCCAAACATACACTTAATGCGCAGTAGCCCAATAGTGCGGAGTGAAGATGTGCCGAAATATGCCAGATGCCTTCCTGTTCGCGTGCCGATTCCGAAGATGTTTTTAGTTTTGCTGTGCGACGCTTAGTTTTCGTGTTGTGCTTTGTCATAAAATATGCACATACATACATACAAATCTGCATACAACTCTACATACAGCATATTCTTTTATATATTTATATAGAAGAAAAATATAACCTCCCATATGTGTTTCAAGAAGACATTTTGTGACCTTACAGGCCAACCAACTGGACCCACAAGGAGTGACACCCTTGCATAGAGCAGTGACCAGAGAGTGGAGTGAAGGCGTTGCAGTACTCTTACACTGTGGAGCCTCACCCAACACCTACAGCACAGGCCACGAGGAGAAGAAGGAGACTCCATTTCACACCGCCATTCGTGTGGGAAATATCCAAGCAGCAGAGATGATGCTTGACTTTCTCCCTAACCTGAAGGCTGTTGATGGTGGGGGCAACACTGTGCTTCACCTCGCTGCCTACAAGCACCACACTGCCATTCTATATCGCTTATTGAGGCAGGAACCATGTCTTCAAGCCATACATTCCCTGAGTGTCAAGGGTTCCTCTGTTTTGCACGCTGCTCTCGATAAAACTCATAAAAATGTACAGGAGGAGAAGGTAATGGAAATACTTCAGATATTTATAGAACTTGGAGTTAACGTTAATTTGGAAAATCATCTTGGTCAGACAGCTCTCTATTTAGCTGTATATCTGAGGCTTCCCAAGTGTTCAGAACTATTAATGAAACACGGAGCTAATCCTTTAACCCTTACAAGAAAAGGACAGTCACTGGTGCATGCAGCTTGTCAAAATGGTTGTGCTGTTTGCTTGCAGCTTCTGTTGGACACGGGCATTGTTTCAAGTCTCATTCTCAAACAAGATAAAAGATTACTTGCCCCTTTTCACTATGCAGTAAATAGCAGCTCTATTGACTGCTGTGAAATCCTGCTGAAGAATGGAGATCACTTGACTCATGTAGACAGTGAGGGAGAATCAAGGATCTCTTTACTCATAGAATATTTACCCACAGCTTCACACCTTCTCACGAAGCTCTTTGATTCACACATTACACTTTCCCAAAAGCCTCATTGTGACCCAGATTTTAGCATAAACTTTGACTATTCCAAAATACTTACACCACCAGAAAGAGATATCCAAAGTTCCCTGCTTAAAGGTTTGAATAATTCCGGGGCAAAACACCTCTTGAATCATCCACTAATTGAGACCTATATTTGTGTTCAGTGGAGCAAGGTTAACGTCTATTTTTATAGCAATTTGATCACGTTTATTGCATTCCTTATCCTGCATACTACATACATTGTTTCAGTATATCAGAAAAGTTCACTGCTACGAAGGGAAATATTCGATCTTGGAATATTCTATACGCTACATGTAGTTATGTACTTACTCATCCTTTGGCCTGAAATAGTGTCCATCATTGGTCATCCAAGTAAATGTCTTAAAAACTGGGAAACTCTGACCAAAATGTGCTCATTGATTACTTCTGCTTTCGTTGTGTTCACTCCCTTGTACTTGAATAACTACGGGACAATACAGCAGCCACAAGAAGAGCCTGCAACAGCAACAACAATAACAACACCTCAACATCATCAACGTTTGCCTCTCCAACCGTACATGAGAACCATCGCTGCTCTGTCAGTATTCTTCGGATGGACCGAATTAATGATGTTGTTTGGTCGCCTGCCTATCCTGGGCACCAGTGTGCTTATGTTCACATCGATTGCCAAGTCTGCACTCAAATTTATGACAGCTTTTTCTGGCCTATTGGTTGGGTTTGCGACGGGTTTCCTGGTGCTATTTCATGAAAACCCTTTCTTCGGAACATTTGGGAAAGCCCTGGTCAAAACACTAATGATGATGATCGGGGAAGTGAGTTACACAGAGCTGGTGGTGGATCAGAATACAGCCTTCATTACATACTTGCTTCTGGTGGCTTTCCTCTTTTTCGTGTGTATTCTAATGGTTAATCTCCTTATTGGTCTGGCAGTAGATGATATTTCCAAATTACAAAACACAGGAAGAATCGCCAAGCTCTCCAAGCAAGCTTCTTACATAGTCACCATTGAGAAGATTCTGCGAGGGGCTCATAAGTACAGACTCCTCCTACGTTTCATGATGGTGAAAATACTCACGAAACACATTATGGCTTGCCCAGAGAAGCGCGTCTACACAAATAAGAAAAAGTCCCGCAAGACGAAGTGGGAAGAATATAATCACAACATCGCCACAGACACCCTTCAACGAGCTAAGGAAATTGCTAAGGCCAATCTGAATGGGAATGATGGTGGAAGCAGTGAGGAAATAAACATGAAAGCATTACACGGAAAGATGGAGAGGCTGGATCACCGTCTCTCGCAACTCATTGCCTTCCTTAAAAGTGAGAGAGAGCCAGAGTGCAGGAAGGGCAGTTTAAATGTATTAGAATGAAGTGAATAGCTGTAATTTGGCCGGGTAGCATTTTCTACATGTCAAAGGCAAGCAGTAGTGATTCATCGTCTACATAGGATCTTCCTCATACAGTGCTGTTCCTTATCCATTCTCCCAAGCTAATGCATATTATAACTCATAATTACTGGAAGTCACAGTTTCTTCTACTTGCCTTAACATCTGTATTTACCTCAACAGTGTACATAAGTACTGTACAGTAACATGTAGTTGGCTTTGTTTCCTGGCATTGTATGAAAGAAACAATACTATCAACTTCACCAACAACTTTTAATTAAGGGGATAATTTCCTTAGGTACAATACATTTAAGCACCTTGAATCCTCCAAATTATGTCAGGAAACAGGACGAGTTTATAAAAAATACTGGAGGCCTGTTGCTTGGGATAGTATGGAGGAATTAGTTGCTCCTGGTATACCAGCACTGTGCTATCCCCATAAAGTGATTCTGTTTAGGTGAAATTACGTGGTAGGCCTATAAAAAATATAATTATGTGACGAAGCTTTGCCTGGGTACTGCCGCCACTTGGTGCTGTCATGTGGGACTGTTTGTACAGCCTGCCGAATATATTCGCGGAGACTCTACAGGTGCAGGGTATTTTTTTTTTTTTTTTTTTTTTTTTTTTTATTAATTGCGCCGTAGCGTCAATCAACAGGCAGGCAACAATACATACGGGTAGGCGGGACCCATGAGAATACAATGACTACAACCGCACACACACACACACACACACACATCACACACACACATCACGAAAACATAACAGAATGGAGCACAAGCATACAGACAAATATTTACACTATGACCTATTTAAATCCACAAAAACGAGGGTGGCGTACCAGAAGTTCCTCCAGAACCTGGTGGTTCAGCAGGTGTCGACAAACCACATCAAGTGTCAGGCCCCGGGGCAGCAAGTGTCTTACAGTGGGGCAGGCCAGGCAATAGTGCTCTACAGTGTTAGCACGAGGTGCTCGACACAAGCGACACTCAGTGAAGGGAGGCTCACCCTGCATCCCAGCAACCTGCCACGGTGGCCGGTAGCCAAGCCTCAAGCGAGCAGAGACTACATTGTGCTTCCGAACCATGAGGCCTCGACGACGGTAGGAATATTTGTGACGGCAGACAGACTCATAATGTGTGATGGAGATGCTGAAGGGCCTCTCTGCATCCCTGCATCGCCGTACAGGGAGGAGAGCGGCGGAGCGGACTTTAGAGAGGTAACATGTCAGGGAGAGAGGACGTCCAACACCACGAGGAGGCAGATGGCAGGCTTCCTTTGCGAGTCTGTCAACTGTACCATTGTGACGTAAACCTACATGGGATGGCACCCATAAAAATTTGACAGTCAAGTTACGATGACGCAATAAGGACAAAATCGATAAAATCTACTGAATAACAGTAGAGTGTGTGGGCTGAACACTAGAGAGAGAATGAAGGGCAGGTCTGGAGTCACAAAAAATGGCAGCATTCACTCCACGTTGACAAACAAGACTAACAGCATCCAGAATGGCATACAGTTCACACAATGTTGAGCTAGAGTGGTTACAGAGACGACGGCCAACCCAGCCCCCTGGAGGTGACTCCATGTCAGGTGAGAAAACGGCACAACCTGCTGCACCATCCACTTGAAATGAGCCATCAGTGTAGAGGCAGTATGGATCTGTGATGGAGGACGTCACTGTTTCTATGTGTTCCAAAGCCAACTGCCGCTGTAGAGAAGGCAGTTCCGAATTGGAAGTAGGTGTGAAGCTCACATCAGGTGTTGGTAGCATCCACGGAGGGGGTCCTGGGGGGACGTCGGCCACCATTATATCTATATTAAGACTACGGAGCATAGAGGATACAGACCTTATAAGAGTATGTCCAGCAGGCAGTATGGGAGGGACCGGGTAGTTTGGTCTAAGAGAAGTCCTGACTAACTGAGAGTAATGGGGTGAAAGATGTGGGAAATGGAGGCACTTGACAGTGAAGCAAGTAACATTAGAATAAATTCTCTCCACTAACGGGGGAAGACGCAACTCACGCTGCATGTTCACTATCCTGGTCGACATTGGACAACCGAGAATTATTCTCATTGCTCTATTCTGAAATTTTTCTAAAGTTTCAAGAGTAGCCCTGGGAAGTTGAATCAGAGCAGGGGAGAGGTAATCAACAACTGAACGGATAAAAGCAATATATATAGTCCTGGCTACTGGGATGGAGATGCCCGAGGAGTTGTTAGTGATCCATTGAAGTGGCGTAAGTCTGCGCTGGAGACGACCCAATAAGTCCTGGACAATGGGATGGTCTTGAGGTCTGGCAGGGACAATTGGCCAAATATTGACTGGTTGTCCCAGGTAGCGATACTGGGAACACATGGGAATGACAGTCCCTCCAATGGTGAACACTGGCCGAGCTTGAGGAAGGCAGCAGGTGAATATTCTGCTCTTATCTGGGGAGACAATAATGCCACAGTGAGAGGAGGACACAGAGAAGGAGTCAAGAAACCGCTGGAGATCCCTTGGTGAGGTAGAATGAACACAGATATCATCAGCATAGCACGTAATTGTAGTTCAAGGAATATCAGGGAGAGAAGTGAGCAGCCGATGCATCAGAATATTAAATAACAATGGGCTGAGAACACCCCCATGAGGCGTACCAAGATGAAAACTGCGCAAAGGACTGAGCGCACCACTGAAAAACACACGGGAGGTCCTGTTACTCAGGTAGCCCCGAATCCACCGTAATAGATTACCCTTTATCCCAAAGTCAACCAGTTGATCCAAAATGACGTCTCTATTAGCAACATCGAAGGCACTTCGAAGGTCAATGAAGGCCACCACACTGTCCCTGTTAAGGCGAGTGTACAGGTCGACTAGGCAGTGGTGTGTGCTCCGTTGGGGAAGGAAACCAAACAGCCATGGAGAAAGGCGATCTTCCAGTCTGTACATGAGACGATTGAGTAATATTCTCTCCATAACTTTACAAAAACAGGAAGTCAGGGAAATAGGCCTGAACTTCGCAGTGCCGGGCTTAGGGATGGGTATTATTGTGCTGCTGGTCCAGGCTCGTGGTACACAACCATCACGAAGACAAAGATTGTACAGTAGAAGTAGAGGGTTCCCAGGAACTTGTTGAAGTAGGCGCAGCACAGCATAAGTAATACCATCATCACCAGGGGAAGAAGCTCTACCCCGAGAGAGAGCATGTCACAACTCCTCCTCAGTTATCACCTCTGCATCATCGTCATCATCTTGCAAAAGAGCAGACATTAGACGTAGCCGATGGACAGCAGCACGGGAAGTGAGTGCATCTTGTATGTGGATGGGTAGACTGGCTGGGGTAGATTGTTCTGACCAGGCATCGACAAGTTGTTGGGCATAGTCGGCGGGAGTGTGATGACGAGCAGTGGCCAGTGTCTTTTTAACAACCCGACGGATGAGGTGCCACATAGAAGCCACACTTGTTTGCTGGTTGATGCTGTCCGTGAACCGCTGCCAAGACTCAGTGTGAGCACACTCCTGCAGGGCAACTAAAGCATCCCTAGACATCTGGTAACGATGGAGCAGGTCAGGGGTTGGGTTGGCTTGAAACAATAGGCCATCACGTTCAGCCTCCTCCTTTGCCTCTTGTATACGTGCATCCAGCGTCCAGGTGTGGACAGTATGGCGATGCTGGAGGTGTGGCCGGGAGACGTATAGCCTATAAAAGTCATGAGTAGCAGATATAAGATCAGAGTACAACTGTTCAGCTGATGATATGTCAAATGTAGGGAATATATGGGCCATGAATAAAATGTAAGTCGGGCAATATTTAGGGGGCACAGCAATACGCAAACGAGTGGCTGAAGCACTTGACCCAGCAGTTAGAGAATAATGAAACCGAAGAGCGATGTGATCAGAGAATAAGTCTGGCACGGAGGAACACAGGACCCGAGATGCTATCAGGCCAGACGAGAGGATGTAATCCAGAGTACCTCCCCGGCAATGAGTGGCACCGCCAGTGTCCCAGCGTGTCAGATGATGCTTGCGGATGTATGAAAGGAGACGAACACCATTACGATTAATAGAGCCAGAACCATCACCCAAATCAGAATGCCAAGCATTAAAATCTCCCATATAAACCATACCACGCACTGTTGGAGAAGGAAGAGCCTCAAGAGTGAGTCTAGCTGGGGCAGAATAGACATTACATAGTTGTAGTACTCCATTCCCAGGTAGAACCTCAAATAGTTGAAATGTCATGTCAGGATCAGTGGAGGTACGGAGAAGGCGATGTGGCAAGGAGCTATGTATGTAAGTCAGGAGACCATTCCTTACCAGATGAACATATGGCACATTACCTGAGAGAGGAGGAGCTTGCCCAGCAGTGAGCGGCCATCCTGGAAATGCTTCCTGGAGAAAAATAACACTGAGATGATGACGAAAAACATAGATCTTGAGTGGAGTGAGCTTAGCATAACTGGTGATACCACATACATTCCAGGAGATGACATCCAGCCGGCAATCACTAGCGAACTCTGTATTTGGAGGTAGAAGTCCGGTGAGTGGGGGCAGATGAGCGACCTGGAAAAGAAGATGGACCAGGAGAAGGGACTGACTCGAAAAGCTTTTCAAGGCGAGATGCAACAGTATCCATCTTTTCGGTAAGGGTAGTGACAGTTGAGATGATGGCCTGCTGAGCCTCGACCAAGGTGGAGAGTTTGGAGTCATTGGCAGCCTGCGCGGCAACTAGCCCATTAATCCTGGCTTCGAGGGCAGAAAAGCGGTTTTCGAGAGCCGTACATCGTGCCATGAGGGTAGCAACAGACTTGCGGAGGGCCATGTCTGGAGGTGAGGCAGGGCTGGTAGGAGGAGCAGACTGGAGAGGTGGTGGTGGTGGCGGTGGTGGAGCAATAGTAGTGACACGAGCCTGGACCTGACGTCGAGTACATCCATGCCACACATTAACCCCTGGCTGAAGGCATCGTGGACACTTCCATCGAGACGTATCCTCAGGAGGTGAAGGCTCAGAGGTGGAGGCAGCAGGACGTGATGGTTCGCCCCTGACAGGACACGTCTTGGAATCATGGTCGGCAGCACACCATGCACACTTCGGCCTGGCAGAACAGTACTGGGAGATATGCCCCACACCCCAGAACCTGTAGCACCAAGGCTGGTCATTATGAAGTTTCCTCACCTCACACGGTGGAAGACAAGGGAGGAAATCAAAGGAAATCTCATTTGGAGGTGGATCAGGTTGACTTCAGACAACAACAATACGGCTTATGGGGGAACCATCTTGGAAAAAACGACGGGCAAAGTACACACCAGGGTATCCCTTAGCAAGTTTCGGGTCAACATCAATAGGAAAACGGGTAAGGATGTAGCTGGGGAACTTACGAGGCCTCTCGGGTGAGTCTTCAAGAATGAGAGGCAGAGACAAAAATTCACCAGCCTTCACTCTATCAATGATATCCTGACGCTTCCTAGAGATGTAGACAAACCGGGAGGTGACAGCAGCCATCTTCACTTCACCCAGTTCACGCTGCAGCTGGAAGGCCCTGTTGACATCAGACAACCAACGTAGCTTTGTGTCCGTAGATGGGTTCCCAGAGAAGGAGAGCTTGACATAGGCATTTCTTGGGGCAAAAGCAGGAAGGTTGGACGAGGGCAAGGAGTTGGTATACAGGGAAGAAACACCATGTTGAGGCAGAGAAGGTACATCATGCACAGCTGAAGCACCCTTGGCAGTCTTGGCAGCTGGAGGCAAACAGTCCACACCATCGGAATCCTGCAAGGAGTCGGACGAGGCATCAACGGGTCGCTTGATAGAGGTTGAGGAGGTGGAAGGCTGCAACCTGAGCTGCGGAGTGACCGAGGAGAGGGGGGGAGGGTTGCGAGAAGGCAGCTCAGGCCAGTGATCCTCGATAGGAGACTCATCCTCCTCCGACATGGCCAAGTCGGCCTCCAGGCAGGAAGCCACATCCGAATCCGCGCTCTACATCAGGCCAGGCAAGGCCTAGATGGGAAGCGAACAACTGAACACACACGAACACACGAACATACACACACAGAACCACAATAAAAAAAAAAACACACAAACAACAATACCACAAACAGCAAAACCACAAAAAAAAACGAGATAGAAAATATAAACAACCCCTATAACACCACAGACACAACAACATACAAACAAGAACGTTGAAACAAGACAAACAACAACACAAACAACAACACAGGCAGAGCGCCAGGAACACGTCTTTACTCCAGGAAGGTTGGGGTGAGACCGGGTGCAGGGTATGGGTACGGGTTTGGTAACTGTGGGAAAACCTCACTGCCAGACGTGCATAAAATCGTAGCTGTTACCTACCGTACTACGAGGTGCTTCACTAAACAAGGATTCGCTGAAAAAGAGAATATCCTTGGTGTTTTATTACATTATTAGTTCTGTTGTTGTTGTTGTTGAAGTTCCTCAAGCTGTCTGACCGAGCAGCCCCGATTATTAGTTCTGTTATAATTATTACTGATTTTTTTTCTTCTGTTTTATGTCATTGCATTAGGTGTTTTTCTGTTCTCAAGTAAAATACAGTAAAATCCCCTACTTTGATCAGCCTATACAGCTGTGAATAGAGAAGTTGGAGAGAGGTCGACTTTTGTCAGAGAATGCAGCAGATCATAATATGAGAAGGAGTGGAATAGAGAGTCACATTCATAATATTTTCAAGTATCATTTAGTGCAGTTGTCTTTAATATATTTCACTAGGGAAAGATACTTTTTATGATTGAAATTTGGTGACGATTAGGCAGTAACCTTCTGCCACTTTGTATGCTTAAACTAGCTGTCTATTCATGTTGCATTTAAATTAATAATATCTGTATGTTGCAATAAATCTTCTTCGTAATGTCTTCATATTTTTTAGAAGATCTGCTTCGAGTGTATGGATATAAGTGAAATAAAACTCAGCAACCTTTCTAAACAAAAAATATTATTTATTATATAACACAGTTTAATTCTATGTTCATGTAATGTAGTGTATAATATTGAGGGAAGCAAGGATAAAACCCAAATAACTTGACGAAACCCCTTTAGCTTCTGTGACCTCCTGTAATCTTTTAGGCATTGATGACACCAAGTTGTAAATGGTCGCTTGATTTCGTCGAAGTGCTTCCCATTCTAACATGACATGCTGCACGACTTGGCCCCTTTACTTCTCCTGGCCCTGCTCCCATGTGTTCACCATCAGACCCAAGCTCTTGTCAATGGGATTTATGTTTCATCCCTTCGACGGCTAATCCAATAACTCAATGGACAGTTAATCGCGAATGATACCTGCTGTAAGGACAGGGCACCTGTCCTAATTAAAAAGAAAAAGTAATGTAACATTAAAATAAAAAACGGAAAATTTGTTTATCGTTAACCTCGTAAACTTGTCCGCTGGCAGAAGGTGTGTGTGTGTGTGTGTGTGTGAACCCGAACTTGAGATTGTGCTTGCTTCGGTCCAATCAAATCCCCCTCTTTCTCCTGGTTTGAAGGGCCTAAGCGATATTTGACCTTCTTTCCCCTGGCCTCAACAGAGCATCTCAGATGGGATGATGATACGCTTATCTTCCTAAGCTTTTTTTTTTTTTTTTTTTTTTGAGGGGGGTGTACCTGATCTTGGATGATATCGTAGATTACCCTCCACGAGCCATCTCTTCCACCACTTGTGAACAGCAGACTCCGAAACTCCAAGTTCCACTGCTATATCAGGGACGGAAATCCCACCTTCTTTCAAGCCGATAATTTTACCTCTCAGAGTTAATTTGTCGTGAGGTCTGTCCATTTGGGGTGCTGAATGATTATATAGTTCCTGCTGCTGTTGCTGACTGTATGGAGCCCCGAAGAAAATTTAGGGCTTTATGCCTATCGACTCATGGTGGTGGTCATTAAGGCAGTCAGTCTTGTTACATCAACACATCTTCCCCCATCTTCCTCTTACAGCCGAGTACCTACTTACTGCTAGGTGAACAGGGACATAGGGGAGTGGAGAAATTGTCCAACAATTCCACAGACCTGGGAATCGAACCCAGGATCTCTCGCTTGCGAGGCGAGTGTGCTATCCATTACAACATCAGCACCCCTTTATTTAGATGTCAGTGTGTACTGCAGATAAAATTAGTACTGTGGTGATTATAATTGGTTATATTAACCAGGTTATCGCATCACAGTATTATTTGGTTTGCTACCATTGTTAATTACTCAACCAGAACTCATTGGTTACTCGAATTTATATTCAGAATACAGCTGCATTCAACCGTTTCCGTGTTTTTCTCCACCTTATTTATCTTTGGGTCTCTCTCCTTCACCCCCCTCTCTCACAGTCTCGCCTAAACCTTATTGGAGTGAAGACATCCTCCTGGCGCTCTGCCTGCATTGTTGTTTGTATTGTTTCTGCATTCTTGTTTGTGTGTTGTTGTTTCTGTGATGTTCTAGGTGTTGTTTGTCTTTTCTATCTTGTTTTTATGTTGTTTTGTTGTTTTGTTGTTTGTTGTTTGTTAGTTTTGTTGTAGTTCTGTGTGTGTGTGTTAGTGTGTTCGTTTGTGTTCAGTAGTTCGCTTCCCATCTAGGCCTTGCCTAGCCAGATGGAGAGCGCGGATACGGATGTGGCTTCCTGCCTGGAGGCTGACTTGGCAATGTCGGAGGAGGATGAGTCTTCTATCGAGGATCACTGGCCTGAGCTGCCCTCTCGCAACCCTCCCCTCCTCTCCTCGGTCACTCAGCAGCTCAGGTTGCAGCCTTCGACCTCCTTAAACCTCCACCAATCGACCCGTTGATGCCTCGTCCAACCCCTCGCAGTATTCCGATTGTGTGGACTGTTTGCCTCCAGCTGCCAAGACGGCGAAGGTTGCTTCAGCTGTGCACGACGTACCTTCTCTGCCTCACCCTGGTGTTTCTTCCTTGTATACCAACTCCTTGCCCTCGTCTAACCTTCCTGCTTTTGCCCCGAGAGATGCCTTTGTCAAGCTATCCTTCTCTGGCAACCCATCTACGGACATAAGCTGCGTTGGTTGTCGGATGTCAACAGGGCTTTCCAATTACAGCATGAACTTGCTAGAGTCAAGATGGCTGCCGTCACCTCCCGGTTTGTCTACATCTCTAGAAAGCGTAAGTTCCCCAGCTACATCCTCACCCGTTTTCCTATTGATGTTGACCCGAAATTTGCCGAGGGATACCCTGGTGTGTACTCTGCCCATCGTTTTCTCCAAGATGGTTCCCACATCAGCCGTATTGTTGTTGTCTGGAGTCTTACCGACATACCTCCAATTGAGATATCCTTTGATTTCCTTCCCTGTCTTCCACTGTGTGAGGTGCGGAAGCTTCATAATGACCAGCCTTGGTGCTACAGGTGCTGGGGAGTTGGGCATATCTCTCGGCACTGTTCCACCTCGCCGAAGTGTGCCTGGTGTGCCATGATTCCAAGACGTGTCCTGTCAGGGGTGAACCATCACATCCTGCTGCCTCCACTTCTGAGCCTTCACTTCCTGAGGATACTTCTCGATGGAAGAGTTCACGATGCCTCCAGCCAGTGGTTAACATCTGGCATGGATGTGCTCGACGTCAGGTCCAGGCTCGTGCCTCTACTATTGCGCTGCCTCCACCACCACCACCTTTACCTCCCCAGTCTGCTCCACCCACCAGCCATACTTCGTCTCTGGACCTGGCCCTCCGCAAGTCTGCTGCTACCCTCATGGGACGATGTACGGCTCTCGAGAACTGCTTCTCTGCCCTTGAAGCCAGGATTGATGGGCTGGTTGCTGCTAAGGCTGCTAATGACTCCAAGCTCTCAACCTTGGATGAGGCTCAGCAGGCCATCATCTCAACTGTCACCGCCTTTACTGAAAGGATGGATACTGTTGCATCTCCCCTTGAAAAGCTCTGGAAAGTAGAGAGAAATTTCAGAATAGATCAATGAGAATAATTCTCGGCTGTCCCATGTCGACCAGGATAGTGATTATGCAGCGTGAGTTGCATCTTCCCCCACTAGTCGAGAGAATTTACTCAAATGTTACATGTTTTACTGACAAGTGCCTCCATTTCCCACATCTTTCACCCCACTACTCTCATAGAGTCAGGACCTCTCTTAGACCAAACTCCCCTGTCCATCCCATACTGCATGCTGGACGTACTCTTTTAAGGTCTGTTCCCTCTATGCTCCATAGTCTTAATATAGATATAATGGTTGCAGACGTCCCTCAAGGGCCCCCTCCGTGGATACTACCAATACCTGATGTGAGCTTCACACCTACTTCCAAGTCGGAACTGCCTTCTCTATAGCGGCAGTTGGCTCTGGAACACGTAGAAACAGTGACGTCCTCCATCACAGATCCATACAGCCTCTACACTGATGGCTCATTGCAGGTGGATGGTGCAGCAGGTTGTGTCTTTTTCTCACCTGACTTGGAGTCACCTCCAGGGGGCTGGGTTGGCCGTCGTCTCTGTAGCAACTCTAGCTGAACATTGTGTGAACTGTATGCCATTCTGGATGCTGTTAGTCTTGTTTGTCAACGTGGAGTGAATGCTGCCATCTTTTATGACTCCAAACCTGCCCTTCATTCCCTCTCCCGTGTCCAGCTCACACACTCAACTGTTGTTCATCAGATTTCGGCAATTTTTGCGTTATCGTGTCATTGTAACAAGACTGTCAAAGTTTTATGGATACCATCCCATGTAGGTTTACGTCAGAAATGCTACAGTTGACAGATTCGCGAAGGAGGCCTGCCGTCTGCCTCCTGGTCGTGTTGGATGTCCTCTCTCCCTGACATGTTACCTCTCTAGAGTTCGCTTGCTGCTCTCCTACCTGTACGACGATGCGGAGACATAGAGAGGCCCTTCAGCATCTCCATCACCCATTACGAGTCTGTCTGCCATCACAAATATTCCTACGGTCGTCGGGGCCTCATGGTTTGGAGGTACAATGTAGTTTCTGCTCGTTTGAGGCTTGGCTACCGGCCACCGTGGCAGGTTGCTGGGATGCAGGGTGAGCCTCCCTTCACCGAGTGTCGCTTGTGTCGAGCGCCTTGTGCTAACACTATAGAACACTATTGTAATGTTAGGAGGTGGTTACTACCTAAGGGTGTTATAGTAGACTACCATACTAAGCACGGTTTTATTCAATAGTATAACAGGGATGTGGAGTGGACCCAAGCACAGCATTGTGGTGTGGAGGCGGCAGGAGTCAGGCGAGGCAGAGCAGAGAGGGAAAGCTAGTGTTCACTCTGCAAGCTGCTGGGTCACTGAGAGGTCAGTCCTGGAGCGGGTGGCTTAGCTGGGTGGGGTAGGTATGAAACGAGACATGGCAACATATGGCAAACCTACTGCTTGGTTCAAGCCAAGGTGGGTAGGTATGAAACGAGACATAGCAAAATATGGCAAACCTCTTGCTTGGGTCCACTACACTATTGTCTGGCCTGCCCCACTGTCCGACACTTGCTGCCCAAGGGCCTGCTGCTTGATGTGGTTTGTCGACACCTGCTGAACCACCAGGTTTTAGAGGAACTTCTGGTACATCACCCTCGTTTGTCTGAATTCTCGTGTTTCATTCTGTTATGTTTTCGTGATGTGTGTGTGTGTTTCACCCGGTCTTGATCACGTCCTGGACACGTGCTCACCAACTTTTACCCTCCCGGAATGAGCTCAGAGCTCGTAGTGACCGATCTTTGGGTAAGGCTGGAACCTTTTTCCACACACCGGAATAGCGAGGTCACAACTCCTCGACTTACGTCCCGTACCTATTCTCTGCTAGGTGAACAGGGGTTACACATTTAAGGAAACAATCCCAAATTGTCTCCACCCGACCGGGTATTCGAACCCAGGACCTCTCGGATGTGAGCCGAGCGCGCTAACCACTACACCACCGGGCTGTGTGTGTGTGTGTGTGTGTGTGTGAATGTGTGTGTAATCATTGAATTTTCTTTTGCCCCGCCTACTGTTATATTTTGTTGTCTGTTCTTTTGATTGACGCCTCGGCGCAATAAAAAAAAAAAACGAAAAGAAAACTCAACATAGCGAATCACAGTATTCGAAGCAATATCCACCTGAGATAGCTTCACCTGTGGCGTAGCCGTACGTACCTCAGTCGGTTGAAAACCAGCATCATATTTGATTATCCACAACCTTAGGAGACTCGTAACAAAATACAGGTTTTCAGATAAGTCCCGGAATTGTAAATGGGGTATCTGCTGAGGTTTTCCGTGATAATGGTTCATCGGGGTGTTGTGTCGCTGAGGTTTTTGTTTCTCCCAGGGATTATACTGGTGAGCAAGTAACCATCACCATGATTGATGGTACAGTTGGACACATGAATGGGTGGTACAGCCCAGGTGAAAGATACTTGTCCCATTTGAGTAACCAGTGTCTATTATCAGGTACTTGCTTTTAATTACCATCCTCAATACTGACTTCTGCCCCTGATGTCTCCTATTTGGCACTAAGGAACTTGCTATTGGGATAACTGTACCAAGAGGCTCTATCCACATGCAAAAGTTGCAGTGGAGAGTCCTTTTTATACAGGGCAAGTAATTGCAGCAGTTATGCAAAATCCTGTGTCAGACCTGGTAATAGGAAATATACCAGGTGTGACAAATGCGTGTTCAGTGGAAGCTTCCACACAGACTGGTGCAGCATATGTTACCACGGGAACAGCCCATGCAAAGAGAATGGCTGTTCTACTCCAAGTGACAACGGCCGTCGCCCTTGTCAATTGCGAGGATGTAGTTTTTGAACAATCAAGTGACCCTACATTGGCACATGTTCGTAAACACGCACTTGAAAGAGATGTATGGGAACAGCAGGGGATAGTAACAAGTTTTGTCAGAAGGAGAAATAGGTTCTACTGCCGTACGGTAAATCTCGAAGTTGAAGAGCGGTTTCAGTTCCTCGTACCACAGAAGTACCGACAAGCTGTGTTCACCCTTGGTCATCACTCAACTTTAGGAGGTCATATGGGAACTAAGAAAACACTGGATAGGATCCAGTCCAATTTCTTTTGGCCAGGTATGGGTAGGGAAGTAGGTAGGAGGTTACGATCATGTGACGTATGTCAGGAAACGTGCGACCTTGGTCGGGTGAAGCCTGCACCTCTGAAACCACTACCCCTCATCTCAAGAGTAATTTTAGAGGGTAGCTGTTGATATTGTTGGACCGATAAATCCGAGAGCTACGGACGTGAAATATTATGTCGTGCCGGCATACCAATACAGGTATTATCTGACCGAGGCAGCCAGTTTACCTCCGTGAAGGGGTTGAGGAAAACGCCCTATCACCCAATGTGTAATGGGTTATGTGATAGGTTCAATGGTACTTTCAAAAAGATTTTGAGGAGGATGGCAGTAGGGCAACCTAGGGTATGGCCCAAGTACATTTCGCCTCTACTGTTCGCTTATCGCAAAGCCCCTCAGGCATCGTTACAATTCTCTCCATTCGAGTTAGTGTATGGTAAACCTGCTCGAGGACCGCTACAGGTTCTACTTGAACTCTGGGACGATGAAGAATCGGATCCCACATTTAAAACCACGTATATATATGTCATTGACTTGGCAGAACATCTGCAGAAAACATGCGAAATTGCAAAAGAGGAGTTAGTTAAAGCGTAAGAGCTTCAAAAGTCTTACTACGATAAGAAGACTAAGTTCCGAACTCTGCAGGAAGGAGGAAAGTACGTACCTCGTTCGGTTACCAACAGCTCATAACAAGCTGTTGGCTCAGTGGAAAGGTCCCTTTGAAGTAGTTACGAGGGTAAACGACCTCAACTACATAGTTAAAATCGGAGGTGACAACAAACGATTCCACATATATATGCTTAAGGAGTACTACACAACCCAACGAGGGTGTACTTCTATCATGGCGACAGTTTGTGGTGGCTACCATAACATCACCTCTGAGCAACGTGATTGTTTAAGGTTAGTCTGTGGTCATTATTCACCAGCGGTAGACATGGTTAGTGCTGCCGTAGTGATCCCCGAACGAGAAGAGGGATACACTCCACAGACGACCGAAGCTCGCCAAGGTGAAACCGTGGCTGAGGTCTCCGTGTCGGAAAATATAAGACCAGACCAGCGTGCAAAAGTCAATGGGGTGCTGGCAAAATATTCACATGTATTCTCTGACAGGCCTGCTGTTGCAAACGTAGCCTGTTCTGAGATTCAGCTCACAAGCGACACGCCAGTGAGGGTGAAACAGTACCATATTCCTGTGCGGCTGATTGATACAGTACGCAAGGAAATAAATGACATGGAAACGGCTGGCATCATTGAAAGGTCAGACTCGTCATATTCCAGTCCTATTGTCGTAGTTAAAAAGAAGGACGGCGGCGTGCGTATATGCGGAGATTATCGTCGTGTAAATGCTGTCACCAGGGTCGGCGCAGAACCCGTGTGTGACCAGTAAGAGATCTTCGCTAGAATCAGTAATGCTAAGATATTTTCAAAGATCGAGAAGCGAAGTCGTCTCATCACAGCGATATCCACACCAAATGGGCTGTACCATTGTTCTTACGAATTCTCCCGCAGTCTTTAATCGTGTCATGCGTCAGGTATTACATGGTATCAAGGGACTAGCAGCTTTTGTTGATGACGTTCTCGTGCACTCAACCACATTTGAGGAGTACCTTGTCATATTACAAGCTGTATTGCAACGACTGCAGTCAAACCATCCAAGTGTGAATTGCTTCAACGGGAAAAAAATATTCTTGGGTCACACTGCAGGCGAAAGACGCTGTGGGTGCCAAATAAGATACAGAAAATCAAGGATGCATCGAGACCTACTATCAAGAAACAGGTACGGACATTCCTTGGGCTTACCGGTTATTACTGTAAGTTCATTCCAAATTTTTCTGTCATAGCACTGCCACTTAGTGAGCTCTTAAAGTAAAACGCTCCTAATAAGATTACTTGGGGATCAGAGCAAGAAGAAGTATTCGTTTCACTTAAAAATTTTCTTTGCAAGGAACCGATCTTGCAATTGCCTAACAACCAACGACCTTTTATACTTAGAACTGATGCGTCCCATTTCGGTATTGGTGCAGTTTTGTTCCAAGAGAAGGATGGTGAAGTATTTCCTGTTGCGTATCACAGATGCACACTGAAGTCTGCTGAAGCAAACTACAGTACAGTAGAAAAGGAATTTCTGGCAGTAGTAGATGGTATAAAGAAATACTACTACTATCTGTATGGCGATAAATTCGTGCTATAGAAACCGATCACATACCTCTTGAAAGTTTGGTAACATCAAAAATCGCCAACGCACGACTCATGCACAACAATACTTACATCAATTAATGCGATACATAAAGGGAAGAGCGAATGTCGGAGCAGACCTTATGTCGATATTACTTGAGGGAGAAATAAGCGTGTAAACTAATTCGTAAGCGAAGTGACCCTATTCGTACGTAGCAAATAGTTAATCGAAGTTATATTATAACTGATTATTTGGCGTGTTAATTATTACCGCTCCGAGTGCAACGAGCACAATGACATTGTATATGAATTGCATGTTCCAATGTTTTGTATTTTCTTACACACCATGTAACATTTACACAATGTAATACATACACCACACTAATATCTTGCTTCACTGAGCAAATAATTAGGCTATTTACCCTTGTTGTGGAGTTTCTCCTAAGAATTGAAAGTTAACATAAATGTTGGAGTTTTCCACTCATTGGCAAGTTGCGAATACAAACTTACTAACGCTTCCAGGGCCCGTGTCGCACTGTTTTTGGGGAATAACTTTGTAACTAAAGGTTGGATCAGTATGATGTTTTGCCACGGGTTATTTCACACCTTCCGCTAATTTTTGGCACTATAATGGATTATCAAAAGTGAATAATTAAAGCACTTGTCCCCGAGAGATGTGTCATTTTTATGAAATTTAACACTGGGATACGAACGATCATAGTGTGACGTATATACCACGTCAGTCCACAGGCTCCACCCATCCCATTTTTTCTCTCCCCCACCCTACTCTCTCTCTCTCTCTCTCTGGTCTCGAAACTTTGTTCGAAAATACAACATGGTCACAAGATTTAGTCCTAAAAATATGTATAGGTATATAATGCTAGCAGGCATTATGTTTTAGTGTTATTGTTATAACTTTTTATCGTATAGTTATACATAACAGCAAGGATATATATATGGTAGAATTGTGTACGATAACGCCAGTGCTTGACGGGATAGCAATGCTTTGTTGGAATTCAGCAGGAGTGGTGTGTTTCATTCGTGTGAAATGGGTACACATGGACGAAGTGGTTTACACACAGTCAGATGCTGTGTGAGAGCCAACGGTGTCCGTCATGACGAAGATGTTACATTGTCCACGTGGCTGTAGGAACACTTTTGTCATGAGGCTGTACTCTATGTAAAACATTTGCCTTTTTTTTTTTTTTTTTTTTTTTTCTTTTTTTTTTAATTAATTGCGCCGTAGCGTCAGTCAACAGGCAGACAACAGTACACAAGGGTAGGCGGGACTCACGAGAACCCAATGACCACACACACACACAAGCACACACACATGCGCACACACACACACATCACGAAAACATAACAGAATGAAGCACAAGTACACAGACAAACATTTACATCATGACCTACTTAAATCCACCAAAACGAGGGTGGCGCACCAGAAGTTCCTCCAGAACCTGATGGTTCAGCAGGTGTCGACAAACCACATCAAGTGGCAGGCCCTGGGGCAGCAAGTGTCGGACAGTGGGGCAGGCTAGGCAATAGTGCTCTATAGTGTTAGCACGAGGCGCTCGACACAAGCGACACTCAGTGAAGGGAGGCTCACCCTGCATCCCAGCAACCTGCCACGGTGGCCGGTAGCCAAGCCTCAAACGAGCAGAGACTACATTGTGCCTCCGAACCATGAGGCCTCGACGACGGTAGGAATATTTGTGATGGCATACAGACTCGTAATGGGTGATGAAGATGCTGAAGGGCCTCTCTGCATCCCTGCGTCGCCGTACAGGGAGGAGAGCGGCGGCGCGGACTTTAGAGAGGTAACATGTCAGGGAGAGAGGACGTCCAGCACCACGAGGAGGTAGATGGCAGGCTTCCTTTGCGAGTCTGTCAACTGTACCATTGTGACGTAAACCTACATGGGATGGCACCCATAAAAATTTGACAGTCAAGTTACGATGACTCAATAAGGCCAAAAACGATAAAATCTGCTGAATAACAGTAGAGTGTGTGGGCTGAACACTAGAGAGGGAATGAAGGGCAGGTTTGGAGTCACAAAAAAGGGCAGCATTCACTCCACGTTGACAAGCAACACTAACAGCATCCAGAATGGCATACAGTTCACACAATGTTGAGCTAGAGTGGTTACAGAGACGACGGCCAACCCAGCCCCCTGGAGGTGACTCTAGGTCAGGCGAAAAAACAGCACAACCTGCTGCACCATCCACCTGCAATGAGCCATCAGTGTAGAGGCAGTATGAATCTGTGATGGAGGACGTCACTGTTTCTATGTGTTCCAGAGCCAACTGCCGCTGTAGAGTAGGCAGCTCCGACTTGGAAGTAGGTGTAAAACTTACATCAGGTGTTGGTAGCATCCATGGAGGGGGCCCTGGGGGGACGTCTGCAACCATTATATCTATATTAAGACCTCGGAGCACAGAGGAAACAGACCTTATAAGAGTACGTCCAGCAGGCAGTATGGGAGGGACCGGGTAGTTTGGTCTAAGAGAAGTCCTGATTAACTGAGAGTAATGGGGTGAAAGATGTGGGAAATGGAGGCACTTGACAGTGAAGCAAGTAACATTACAATAAATTCTCTCGATTAATGGGGGAAGACGCAACTCACGCTGCATGTTCACTATCCTGGTCGACATTGGACAGCCGAGAATTATTCTCATTGCTCTATTCTGAAATTTTTCTAAAGTTTCCAGAGTAGCCCTAGGAAGTTGAATCAAAGCAGGAGAAAGGTAATCAACAACTGAACGGATAAAAGCAATATAGATGGTCCTGGCTACTGGGATGGAGATGCCCGAGGAGTTGTTAGAGAGCCATTGAAGTGGTGTAAGTCGGCGCTGGAGACGACCCAATAAGTCCTGGACAATGGGATGGTCTTGAGGTCTGGCATGGACAATCGGCCAAATATTGACTGGCGCACCCAGGTAGCAGTACTGGGAACACATGGGAATGACAGTCCCTCCAATGGTGAACACTGGCTGAGCTTGAGGAAGGCGGCAGGTGAATATTCTGCTCTTATCTGGGGAGACAATAATGCCACAGTGAGAGGAGACCACAGAGAAGGAGTCAAGAAACCGCTGGAGATCCCTTGGTGAGGTAGATTGAACACAGATATCATCAGCATAGCATGTAATTGTAGTTCCAGGAATATCAGGGAGAGAAGTGAGCAACCGATGCAATTTGTCAATATGCGGGTTTAACTGTTCTCTAATAAATATCATGTAAGTAACCTTATTATATTGATAATGAGTAACATGTTATAAACATTATGGACATATTACAACAACAATATTACAACACATATATCCAAATAATGATACATTCATTTATGTGAGAAACACGATTTTCGAATACTGCATCAGTACCGAAACCAGTTTGTCTCGCACGAAATAAAGCTTCAGTATTTAATTATATGTGTTGTAATAATAATTAACCCTATGTCCGCCCTGATCTGTCAGTGACTCCATCAGATAATAGTTTACCAATACACATAATAAATGCTTCCAATATATATATATATATATATATATATATATATATATATATATATATATATATATGACAAAGCTTGTGACCGTGGTGTATTTGTTGGTGGGTGGTGTAGCCACCAACTATAAGTTGTGCTGCTACCTAAAAAAGGCTCCTGTGTAAGGGCCACTGTCAGGGTTTCTCTACTACACTTCTCAGCCTCAGGAGCTAGTGTCTATAACTCTCTTTAAGAAGTGCTCAAGGAAGAGAGAGATGCGGTGAATAGTTCCCTATTATTTTTTGTCAAAAAATAGTTAACAGTATATACAATTCTCTGCGTACCTGACGTTAACAAAGCTAAGAGTATTTGGTTATTGTATTAAATGTATAATACATATGTTGTATACATGAAATTTTGCAAGAGTATGCAGACAATGATATTACACAAAATGGCAAAGAGAATATGCTGAAAGAAATTGCATAGGCTATCTGCATGAAGGAATGTAATGGTAAATGAATCACAATACAGGGCTGGTAGATAATTAGAGAATGGTTACACACTCAATCAAAGAAAATCGACCTATTTTATGGTACACTACATATTTACGTGCCTTAATTATTCACTTTTGATAATCCATTATAGTGCCAAAAATTAGCGGAAGGTGTGAAATAACCCGTGGCAAAACATCATACTAATCCAACCTTTAGTTACAAAGTTATTCCCCAAAAAGAGTGCGACACGGGCCCTGGAAGCGTTAGTAGTGAGAGTTAATTGCCACATACCGAGTGAGTGAAGTGTGGATGAAATTATTAGTGTAGAGTTATAGAAGCAATGCGCCGTACCACTTCATGATTCTATTAGACATCGCGTGGAGCAATGTCTCGTGTGTGAGAATGTCACAAGTCGATACTTGTACATACATAATAAAATTAACCAGACGAAGTTGATTATTCACTGGGTTGATTGGTTTGTGTTAGCTAGCTTTTCTGTGTCTCCATGGATGCGGTACATATTTGAAATACTCTCACACAGCGCCTCTATCAAAAGGAATGTGAAATACAGTAGCATTTTCTAACTGTATACTCGAGTCCGTACCCCTTGTCTATATATATTACCGAAGAAATAAATTATATCGAGGACAGTTGATTGCTCGAGTTACATACGTTATCATGAAGTGGGAAAAGTGTAGGAATTATAAATATGTCGTTACATTAGATTTGCATGCATGTACGTAGGACAGTACTACAGTTCTCTTCACGCCTTTGTACAGTGTAGACACACGCAATCACGTCGTCCTCGAAATCTCTCCCATCTCACTAATTCCTTTGTTTCTAGCTGGTGAAGATGATTGTCTGAAGTCGGTTACCTCTCGGTTCGACACCAGAATATTCACAAAGCTATATGACTAGTTCCTAACTGGTTGTTTAGACAATTGGTTAGGCCAGGTAAGAGCGAGTGTGTAGGGGAGAGAGTAGCTTGCTGCACGAGCTTGTTAGAGGTGCCTTAAAGACAACGATACGAACCTCATGTGTAAGAAATTACGAGTGATACAGGCGTGAAGCATTGGAAATAGCAGCAGAGGTGTGAAGAAATTATATCTGGAGGTCTAGGAAATTATCTGATAGATAGAATCAAACCAGTGTAGCTTGAATTTGAATTATTAATTAAGGTAATTGAGTAGGAAGGTTCAGGAACAGCACCTGATAAATAATTGCAGTGTTATACGTAAAATTCGTAGAAAAAGAAGAAGAAAAAGCGAGGATTAATGTAGAAAACCGATACGATGACCATTAGAGACACGAGTACCGTAATTATCGATTTCTTACATTATTATTAGCTGGCTAGCATTTCAATTCGTGTGAAAGTGTATGCCTGTGGATTGATTTATTTTGTAATTGTTTAATTAATTATTGTTGGTTTTGACTGCAAAATAAATATAGTAAAGTAACGTAATTGGTCGTTTGTGTGAACCTACATACTACTGTTAAGAACTACTATATATATGCATACATAACGAGAGGACCTACTTAAATAAATAAATTGTAGACGATTGGGGAAGATAAAGGGATAGAATAAATCTCTACAGTGGACACGGCGCCACCAACACGTCGAGACGTCCTTAAAAAGTACGGGATTATGGTAAGAACAAAATTTACCAAATAATATAGGAAATTGTCATTCACCTTGTTACAATTCTAAACCTAATCTATGCAATGGTGAAATGTCCAAATGGCAGCATAAGATTTCTCCATGTGTATGAGAGGTTCAGTCCATCAGATATGCATTTACAGTGGAAAAAAAACTTAACTTGCTTCAATCTGTCTGAGCCAATCCCTCTGACTACATAAAGGATGGTGATCAAGTAAAGTGAGTTTGGGGCCACAAAGTGAACAGAAAAGCTGAAGCCCGTTGTGGGACATAGGTCACGTTCTGGGTAGAGCTATTATCACTATTGTCTCCGTCTACAACCCCAATTACCAGAAAAGCCGTCAGTGGCCTGGGGATTGAGGCCCAATCCTTCAGTCATTAATTGAATAGTAACACAACGTTTGAAACAGGAGAAAGTAGTGTGTGGAGCGTAGGGCAGTGTGATTTGTTTGAAGTTACCAGTATATATAAATCGTGATTATGTAAGATGGTTTAGTGAATACCTAGCATCTTCGACTTGTCCGCTCCTTCGTGGCCGCAACGCAGCTGGTCGTCCACTTAGCCACCCGCTCTCGACCTGGAAGGATCTCCTCTCCCTGCCCTGCCGTGCCTCTACCGCTACCTACCTACACCAAGACATCACGTGCCTCTCTGCACCAGCTACCTCTTTCTCTCTACATGATGCTTCCACGACAGGCGGGCTGACTAGCTACAAGGTGCTTGCTACTACTACAACTACCCCAGCCTACTTCTACAGTCTACGAGCTACGCTACACTTTATCCACGCAAGCTACGCCACTCTACGCTCACGCAAGCTACATCACTCTACATCCACGTGCTACGCTACTCTACACACACGTAAACTAGACCACCCTACTCTACGTGCTACGACCTACGCTACGCTTCATCCGCACAAGTTATGCCACCCTACGCTCACGCCAGATACATCACTCGACATACACGTGCTACGCCACTCTACGCTCACGTAAGCTACACCAAGACCAATAAGACTAAAGTTAGTTAGTGTTATTGGTCTTGAGCTACACCACCCTACTCCACATGCTACGACCTGCGCTAGGCTCCATCAACGCAACCTACGCCACCCTACGTGCAAGCAAGCTACGCTACTCTACACCCATGTGCTAAGGCCCTCGCTACTCTATGACACGTCCGTGGCTTCATCCTCCTCCACATGTGACCACGAAATCGCCGACGGCCCCGTCCTGCACTCCTCCGGCACGACACGACGATCTGCATGGCACCACTCATCGCCTACAACCACACAGGTACATTTACAGTTTACACACACCACCCCATTTCTTTTCCTTTGTGATACCCACCCCAGTGTTACCTATACCCCCATTGTGTCTTTCTCTTTGCGCCACGTTACCCTCTACCCGTCGCTCCTTCTCTACCCCCTCTTTTTGCCTGTAGCCCCCATTCCTCCCTGTTCTCACCCCCACTCCATCCCCTTTGTCCTGTCTCCCTTGTCGTTATTTGCTCCCCACTCTGCCTCGCTATCCCCAGCCCTACCACGTGTTTTTATCTTCGCCCTCCCGTTCCATTGCCCCATATTTTGCCCCCTTTGTTAACGTTTCTCCCCCCACCACCCTTGTGTCTCTTGATATATGTTGTTTCACCTCTACCTCCACGTGGTACTACCCCGTTTCTTTACCCCTCTGTCCTCTCCCCGCACCCGCCATCCCCTTACCCTACACCTTTGTCTATTCCCGTCCCCCCTCGGTCGCTCCATTTTCTGTGTTTCCCACCCCACCCGTCTCTCCTACTCTCCTAGCTTCCATTCCTCACCCCCGTGTCAATCGTTTTTCTTTTATGTTACTGTCTCCGTCTTTTTTTTTTCACTACCTCCACGTCCCCCTACACACTGCCCACACACTACGTCCCCAGTATCTCTAGGCCTGCCCCTATGTTCCACTATTTGGTAAAGGTACAGAAGTGGACCTTACTGTATAATAGATATTTTACTGTCATTACCCACTATTTTGGACCATTCTAAGACACTTTTCTTCTATGGTTTTTCTTCCTCAAATGCCCCGTTTTCGAGATATGCCCCATTCCCTATACCCATAGAAACATGGGGGGCCTGATGGGAATCGGGGGTTGACGGGTAGGGGAAACACGCATTTTACTATTGTTCTGCCTTTATAATACACTTCCTACCTTAATTAACGTCGTATATAGTGATATTGTAGTATTATAGTAACAATATGGTATCAAGTGAGTTCCCCTAACGTGTCGAGCTCCAAGCGACCCTTCGGGTCGCTTTCCACTCCTTGTTTGCGTGCCGGAGCTCCGGCCTACGGCCTTCGCTCCTGAATTGCCCATAAAATAATCTTGTATATGTCCGGACCAAGGAAATGGCAAATCCGTCATTGGCGTGGGATACAGTTTTTGTATACGTATTTCATATTTCCCCCACACGTCAACCCCTGATTCCCATCGGGCCCCCCATGGTTCTATGGGTATTGGGAATGGGGCATATCTCGAAAACGGGGCATTTGAGGAAGAAAAACCAAAGAAGAAAAGTGTCTTAGAATGGTCCAAAATAGTGGGTAATGACAGTAAAATATCTATTATACAGTAAGGTCCACTTCTGTACTAAAACCCACAAGTTAACTACGATATTCTCTCCTGGTTTCTCAGCCATTGCAGCAGTGCAGGCATCAGACGAGCACCTCAACTAACTCCTTAATAGCGACACAGGCATCCAGTTGGAGCACATACCGGCAATTCATGCTGTACAACTCGCCCATACATCCCCGCTCCCTTCAGGTACAAAGTATTTAACCACTTTCACTCCTTGAACCACCTAGGTGTCGCAGGTACTCTCCGCCTCATCAGCCGAAGAGCCGTATGGACTGGTATGAGAAAACAGATTAAGGAGTGGGTATCAGCGAAAGTTCCATGCCAGAGAGTGAAGGTGGGGCGCAACACCCGCCCTCCACTACTTGATTTCTCCATACCCACCAGCAGGTTCCACACGGTCCACATCGATTTCGTCGGGCCACTCCCACCATCAAGGGGTTTTCGTTACCTCCTTACCCGCGTGGATCGTACTACACGTTGGTGCACCGCGACGCCCATGACAGACATCACAGCAGAAGGTACTGCCTGCCACTTCTTCAACACTGGGGTTGCCAACTTCGGTCCACCAGCTGTCATCGTAGCAGACCAGGGCACGCAATTCGAATCCAGGGTGTGGCAGGAAATGCTTACTTACTCAGCTCCAGAAGACAGAGGACTACGGCCTACCACCTCAGCAGTAACGGAATGATTGAATGCCTGCACAGAAGGTTGAAGGATGCATTCCGCGACTTGCAACTAGACCAATTGTCAGACGCCCTTCCTCTTATCCTCCTGACCTTACGTGCCACAGTGACGTAGGATATACACCACTCACCAGCTGAACTCGTCTTTGGAAAAGATCTCCGCCTACCAGGACAGGTCACATTTCCCAACACGAACACCTCTCTTTCCTCCCAGCCTTGAAGGCAGCCATCTCTAGCGCTCATCTAATGCAAACGAGGAAATCTAACTCGAGAACCTCCTAAACACCACTGGGTCTACACACAGCCACACACCTATTCCTGCGCACCGACGCTCACAGAACACTGCTGCAAGAACCGTACACCGGCCCTCACCCCGTTATTTCCAGGACGGACACTACGGTCACAATTAAGGTGTCAGGAAAACCTTATGTCATGTCCTGGGAGCGGGTCAAGCTGGCGGTCACCACTACACCCCCACACTCACCTACACCCACACACCATATAACACCGGTACCTGCCAAACCACCCACTCCACCCTCAATATTCCCTCACTACAGACCACCACTCCTACCCACCCCACAACCCTATCACACATTCACGCTACAACCCTCTATACCCCCTACCATCACAACACAGCCTTCATCGCCACCGTCATCCCTACCCCGCTCTCGTTCGCCATCACCCATCCCTACCACACCTACTACAGAACTATTCCTAAATCCTGAGTCTATTCTTAGCCGGCCAGGTAGTTAATTCTCAACCCATGCAGACCTAAGCTGCCCTGGGACCACGCCTACTTCCAGCCAAGCCGCCGTTAACCTCCTGGGGGACCGCAGCTGTTGCCTCCACACCCAGGCTCGGACCAAATATAAGGGAGCATCCTGCCCTGCTAGAACACTCACTCCAGCACCAGCATCGGAAGAAGGTCCGTGTCCACTGTCGTCCTGCCTGCCACACCACCTAGCTGCCCTACTTCTACCTGTGTTCCCATGCTGATCACACAAGTAACCTCCTACCTCCAGCCAACTCTCCTGCAGCGACTACGGCACGGCACGACACACCAGCACATTACCATATCCTGTGTGACCTACATGTACTACCAATAAACTGTATTGTGTATCCTAGAGTGTGTTCACCCCGGGTAGCAACACAAGGCATCTCTTGATGTTTCACACTTATTCGAAGGAACAGAAGTTCCAAGCAATCATTCATTCCCTTCTGAATAAGGTGGTCTTCTCCATCTCTCCCCTACTATCTACATTCGACCAGAACAAGTTGTACGGCGAGGTTAAGACAACCATAATGTCTGTGCACAGCATGTCTCAGCAGCAGTACTTCAAGGCCCTCGAGGACATCCAGTTGGAGGGACGTCGTTCTTCAGCGCTTCTCCGCCATATGCAGCAGCTGAACGAGAAGGCCGCGATGCCCTTCACAGCCGTCGTCCTCAAGAGCCGCCACGCCAAGCTGCTCCCCAACATTATCCAGCTCCATCCTCAAGCGAAACCGAAACTTACCCTGCGCGAGTACGGAAAGCTGGTGGATTCCCTGATGGACACATTCCTCGATGACACAGGCACGTGGCCCAAACAACACATCACCCCCACGCCTCCAACACCTACTGGCTTACCTGCATCTCTACCACCACCGCAACATCAACAACCTCCACCACAACCTCAACAACATGTTCTCCCTACACATCAACCCCAACATATCCTTCCAACACCTCAACAACACCAACTTGTTCCACCTCAACCCCAACATTTCCTTTTACCTCCCCAGCAACTACATTTCGCACCTCAACCTCAACAACACACTTTACCACCTACACAACACTAGATTCAAAACCTTACACCACAACTGTACAACACCCTTTCCCAACACTTACAGACTCTCAACGACAAGATAGACTTCCTACAATCAACGCCACCACCACAACAACAACAACACCAGTGGGCCCTCCAACCGCACCACAGCAGAATTGGCAGTAGTGCAGAACCCCCAGATGTGCATGTACCACCAGAAGTTTGGCCACACCGCACGTAACTGTCGCCCCCCGTGCCAGTGGGGTTCTTCTACCAGCCGCCCTACCACCAGACCTACACAGGGAAACAAATAAGATGGTGGCAAGACAACGCCCTCCACGCTACCACTCGCACCACCACTTCCAACTCAGGACCGCCCAGCAACACACCTACGCACTACCCTCAACACCACCACGCACCATCTTCGAGCAGTTACAACATGGCCGCTAACCTCGCCACCTCATCCCTGTCTCCGGCCCAGCAACACCCAGGCAAACCGACACACACATCTCACCACACCGCTTGCACTCTCCTCTGGGTGGAAGACCTTGAGTCGGGCCATAACTTCATCGTCGACTCAGGCTCGGAGGTAAATGTCGTTCAGCCCCGAGAGAGAAACAGACGGCTTGTGACCTGGCTGCCAACAAGTCACCCATCGCCACGTACGGCACGAGGAGCAGGGGCGTCACTCTGCTAAAGCAGGGGTACGTGGTATGGCCATTCGTCGTGGCGGACGTGCAGGCCCCCATCCTGGGTCTAGACTTCATAACAGAACATGACCTAATAGACGCCATGAGACAACGGCTCATCCACCACCCTACAGGAGCCATCATACCCACCAAACACTGCCGACACTCAACACCCGCCATTACACACATAACACACACAAACACCTAGGAAAACTTAATACACGAATACCCACACATACTCTCCACCACCACCACACAACACACACTCGACCCAGGTATCCGCCACACGATCACGACGACTGGCCCCCCTATCTTAGCCAAACCCCGTCGACCGTCGGACAGTGCCTGGTCGTCTCCTCTAGTTAGTTAGTTAATTTATTGATAAAGGAACACATATTACATAAACAAAAGAAACTCAGTACATATTTTTTGTCCAATAAAGAATTAATTTATTTCCTATTGTAGAGGATATGATTTGAATTATTTATAAGTGCTCAACACTTCAAATACATAATTACACATTTCCTTTATGTGAGAGTTATTTTCCATTAAATCGAAAACGCTAGCAAAACTAAGCATGGAATATTTTTCACGAACTTGAGCAGTCAATGGACACTGTAGCAACACGTGTCATTCAGTCTGAACTTGACTGTCGTCACACAAACAAAGCCTCTGCTCGGAAGGTGTGCGACTCCACCTGCCCGTTTCTATTCTAAGACTATGTGACATCAGCCTCAGTCTTGAGAACGACTCGCGTTGGTAGTCAGGCATATATAAATCAGTCCTAGTATATACTTCATGTTCTGTCAACATTGGCTTGAACTCTGTTTAGTATGTGACAATCTTGGTTGCACTGTCTGGTTTGCTTCTTATAAAATGTCTTATTTTTTCCAGTGGGTCATTATCAAACCTTAATAACATTTCTCTGCACAGAAATCTATAGCCAGGTGTGTTTTCTTGTCTACACAGTTCATATACAGTACAAAAAGGTTGTTCCATATCCATAGAGTCTAGCTTAGATTTTAAGAAATTATACCTTCTTTTCTTCACAATGTCAATTACAGGTGAAATACCACTTTCAATCATAGACAGATTTATGCTTGTATTTTTCCGTACCCCTAATAAGCACTTAACCATCATGTTGTATTGTCTTTCCAAGCTTTTAAACTTATTGGTTAACCACGACTCGCTACTATACAATAACGCTGATGTCACCGCCGCATCGAACACTTTTTCTTATATACAAATGGCATTTTCGTGTTTGCAGCACAAAAAATTGAAAATTTGTTAAGCACTGCCTCACTCTGTGTCTGGTGTAAATCCAACACCTCGTCCATTTTAGTAGTGTACGTAAACCAGGCGCCAGGAACCATAGCTCACGCTTACCCTACCTACTCTGATGTCACGCTTATCTCTCTCTTCACCGTTGATAACAATTTTTTTTTTTTTTTTTTTTTATTAATAATCATTCCATGATCACTGCAATAACGCCACACAATATTCATCTTTTTTTCACACATTTCCCTACTTGTTGCTAGTATCACAGCATCATCCATTAAGAGCATAGTGTGTAAGTCACCCAAGAAACCATATGTTTCAATTTCATTTTTCAGCATTTTCACCATGTTATCAATATACAATGTGATCAGCAGACAACTGGTCGGGGCCCCTTGGCGAACACCTATGGATGATTCAATTACTGCAGACTTCATAACGTTTTTAGTACAAGCATACATAGTTCTTATTGCCCTAGTCATTATCTTACCACATCCTAAATTCTTTAAACACTCAATAAGTGTTCCCCTAGGGACCCGATCGTATGCCTTGCTAAAATCTACAAAGAACACATAAAATTTTCTTTTCTTGTACTTCACATAATCACAGAGTAATCTTAAAGCAGCAATTTGCTCAACACAGCCTCTTCCTTTTTGTGCACCTGCTTGACATTTGTCTATATTCCACCATGATTTAAGTCTATTCAGTATCATGGTGTCATACAGCTTGGCCAGGGTATCCATTATACTGATCCCCTTATAGTTAATGCACATCATGCGGTTACCTGATTTTAAAAAAACTACTAACTTACTGTGACACCACAATACTGGGAAACATACACCACAGAATACTACATAAAAAATTGTCAAGAGGAATAGTCTTCATGATGCATCAAATATACTCAACAAAGCTGGGCATATTCCTACATACGACTTTTTCTTCATTAGGTTTATTGCTTCATCAAGTTCAGTCATAGAAAATGGATTGCCTAAAATCGGTATGTATGGTAAGTTTTCTAAGTCATTTTTTAAGATACTCATCATTGAAACTATCTTGCTCATTGGGTAAATTCAGTAATTATTCCAAGTGTTCTTTAAACTCATTTTCTGGAGGCTTTTTCACCTCATCGTCCTGTACTTTCCCTTTCCAATCAATTGCCTTCCAAATCGTCTTACAATCATTTTTACTCAGTAATCTTTGCCATCTCGGTTGGTCTTCGTCCCATGAGCGGCTGTGATCCGCATGCCAAGCGGTGTGTCTGCGTGCACAATCCATCAGAATGTTACATCCCGCCACCAGCGCTGCCTGGACATCACTGCTCTCATTCACTTCTGGCGGGGTAAGATTATTCAGTTCCCTTGCCATACCCTCCATATCCACCAACTCGTGACATATGCTCTTGCGTAACTTCTGTAATAACTGTGGGCAGCAAGAATCTCCTAAGACTGCTGACCTCGATAGGAGTTCCCCAGGTGACACACATACCCCGCTGCCCAGATTTATCGTAATGCATAGTGGTGCGTGATCGGATCCACCAATCTCTTGATTTACCATAAGTTCCTCAAATAAATTTAAGGAATTTTCTTTTACAATGCACAAATCAATTTCAGATACTCAGCCATCCCTTCTTTTAAATGTTAGGTCCCCACCCATAACCTTTGCATCTTTTCTCAAGTGGTTAACTATCACCATACCATTATTGTTACATATATTCACAAGTGTTCTACCATGGTCATTGATTGTCTGGTCTTTTACTCCTCGATATTCGTACTGGTTACCACTTTCATCTCTATTTCTGGGCTCACTCACTCTGGCATGTAAGTCCCCCATCACCATCACTTTCTCTGTTTCATTAGTGCGGGCTGCGAGCTCTCCGAACTGTGAGGCCTGGTAGTCCGGTGAATCGTCTGGGGGAATATAAACACCTAGTTTTAGCTTAGGCCACCAGGACAACTGCAACCAGATCTGACCTTCAGCATCTGTGTCTATATGAGAAACATGTTACGAGCATCACAACACCACCTCTGTGCGGGCCGCTTTTCGACACATTGATATATGCGCTAAAATCAGGCCCATTCAAATGAAAGTATTTCTTAGTCTCCAACAACCACACAAGATCGTAATCCAAAACAAATTTTAATATGTTAGGTTCTTGCAATTTATCCTTCAGTCCACTGATATTCCAGGAAACTAGATGTAGCTTGTGATTTTTTCGTCTGTCACTTAGAAAAAATGAGGAGAATACCTATCAATAATGACGCCGTCTCGAAGCAGAACGCGATTCTTTCGGTCGTAGGTGATGTTTACGCCCACATTTGCAGGCTTCTCTCTTTCTTCACGTTCTCTCTTCCAAAGGCGAGCATATTCTCTTACAGCTGGATGCATGTCCTTTTTGATGTACACAGTTGACAGCGGTTCCCGAGCATTTTTCAAATTCTTTGCCACACGTAAGGCATCCCTCTTCTGCTGGTTCTCCACGGTGATGAGAAGTGGTCTTTTCCGATGACCGTTGGCTTTTCCTAGTCTCCTCATCACCTACCCCTTTGTATGCGTAGGCTCAGGATAACCAGCTGCTTTTAACACCTTGGTGACCTCCCCGTCTGTTTCGCCGATCTCGTCTGAGTCTTCCGATAGTCCAGTCATTACCAAGTTACATCGTTGCTCCTTATTGTCAAGTGTCTCGAGGAACAACTGTTGGTTATGTATAATATCTTAAGCCTTATCCAGACTCTCTGACATACGTTCTACGTTTTGAGCTAATCCTTTCATTTCTGCCAACTCTTCTCGAAGAGAACGTAGCTCCACCAACAGTAGGGCATTAGATGGCTCTGTGGTTCTCTCTGTTCCCAGTACTGCTGTCAGGGCACGTTTCAGTTGTTGGTTTGTCATTCTACCAATATTGGTTGGTACCAGTTCACGCACAACTGCAGCATCATCAAAGTCAGTCATTGTGCTATAATAATCAATTCAGTATGAAGAATCAAGGCATATTGTAGGTAGTAGGGGTTAGGTAGCCCTACCCAGGGAGGTACTACCGCTGAGGCAACGGGAGATTCAAGGAAGTACCTGATTCCATTTTAACCCCCAGGCCTCAGTTGCTGGTTACACATCTTCTGCTTCACACATCTATGGGGAGCCAGGTAATCCCTTACACTACACACACATCCATACAAACTACATTCACTTACACTCCTATCCTTGACATTAACATACCAACTTCTCACAACTCAACATGAAAAACAATACAAGCGCAAAAACATTTTAAAACTTCATACCATGGCTGATGCAACTCTTAGAGCAAGCGAGGTGGTTTCTCGGATGACCACCACCGGCAGGGCGGGGTCTTTGACACAGGGCCCTCCCGGTCGTCATCACGCGACAGTGTCAGCACCAGTCATGATGCATAAAAACAACTGCTCGTCAGCACAGTGAATTAATTATGTTTGCAAATATTCGGGGGCTTCACTCCAACATTAACTCGGTACACTTACTTCTTCAAACCGAAACCCCTAACATTCTTTTCCTCACTGAATGCCAGGTTACTCCCTCTTCTGACCTGACTAACCACAACTTTCCAGGCTATATTTTAATGTCAAATTTTAGATCAAAGGGAGGCGTTTGCTGTTTTACTAGATCAACAATATCCTTGGAGAACATTTTCAATCTCGCATCACCAGATTTTGATTACTCAATTTACAAGCTAAATTCTTCAGGCTCAGTTAAATATTATTGTTGTATTTACCGATCACCAAATGCCTCCCCAGATAATATCCTCTTTGATTCCCTGACCTCCATTCTTTCTGATTTAAACATTAATGCTACATCTGATATATCCTTACTGGGTGATTTTAATGTCCACAATGTTGAGTGGCTCACTCATTCGGCCAGAACTGATGAACCTGGGCTTGAATGCGAGTTATTCGCAGACTTCCTGAACCATATTACTGACTTTATAAAAATAGGAATGGAATCATATATCCCTCACCATCAATACTCAAAAAGATCTAACTCTCCAAAATGGTTTGATCACAGCTGTGCCAGAGCTACAGCAAAAATCAATAGCCTATAATGCCTATACAAAGTCGAAAACTCTTCAGTCATACAATTATTTCAAAATTGTCAGATGCCATGCTAAAGCTGTAACTAATTTAGCCAAATCTAACTTCATACATAAACAAGTTAATAAATTACTGAATAATCCTAATGATAATAAGATCTTTTGGTCAACAGTAAACTCATTCAAATCTAACTTCAACCATGGTTCATCTATTCCCCCTTTAAAGAATAGCAATGGAAATCTCATATGTGATCCACGTGGTAAAGCAAATCTTTTGGCCAAAATCTTCGCCACAAATTCAAACCTCAATGACATTGCTCAAAACACTCCCATTTTGAATTTTAACTCCCCAGAAAGTCCACCCTTAATAATTCATACAAGACAAGTGCGGACCATTTTGGAGAATCTATCTATCGACAAAGCTCCAGGGCCATATGAAATTCCTCCCACTGTATTAAAAAATTGCTCAAAAGAATTAGCTCCAATTCTCTCAAAATTATTCCGTGTATGTCTCCATACCTCGTCCTTCCCAGCCGCCTGGAAAGAAGCCAATGTACAACCAATTCCCAAAAAAGGAGCTACCGCAAATCCATCAAATTACAGACCAATTGCCATCACGTCTACTCTCGGTAAAATATTTGAAATAGTTCTTAACAATTACTTTGTAAAGCACCTTGAGAAAAATCATCTGCTAAATGATAAGCAATATGGCTTTAGACAGAGACGATCTACAGTGGACCTGCTCTGTTATTTCACAGATAACATATTCCAATCAACTGATAAACATGGAGAGACTCACACAATTTGCCTTGATATATCTAAAGCCTTTGACAGAGTATGGCACAGATCATTACTGTCTGAGCTTCCACATTATGGCCTTCAATCTTTTGTTTCCCTAATTAATTCATTTCTTAGCAACAGAAAATTACGTGTGATGGTAGATGGTCTGTATTCCGACTTTCATCCCATTAACGCTGGTGTTCCTCAAGGAGCGGTCTTGGCTCCAACTTTGTTCCTCATTCATATTAATGATCTTTTGTCAGTTACTCAGAATTCAATTCACTCCTATGCTGATGATTCAACTATTCACAGTTCCTTCTCATTTAATGATAGTTTTACTAAACACAATATTTTAGAATACAAACTTGCCACTTCAATTTCATTAAATGAAGACTTAACGAAGATCTTTGAATGGGGACAAAACAACCTAGTTTCTTTCAATGCAAATAAAACAAAATACATCCCGTTCTCAAATAGATCAGATAATCAAGATTCTCACATTATTTTCAATAATACAAATATCCCCAAGTCCCACAGCATTGATCTCCTTGGTGTAACTTTAAATGAAAACCTCAGTTGGACTCCATATGTAAAATCCATTGCCAAAACTGCATCTAGGAAGATGGGACTTTTTTACAGAGCTTGTAATTATTTGACTGACGAGCAGTTAGCAGTAATATATAAGAGTCATGTGTGTTCCCAGATGGAATATTGTTCACCTCTGTGGGCTGGTTGTGGATCGGTGGTGTTAAGACAATTAGATAAAATTCATAACAGAGCTATCAGACTGATCAATAATCCTATGATCACTAATGAATTCCCTCCCTTATCAGTACGTAGATATGTTGCTTCCCTTGCACTATTTTAAAGATACTTTTATAAGAAATGTTCGGATGAACTTCCCCTGATTATACCACCCCTTCGCGTCTTCCCACGGAGGACTAGGGCAGCTGAGAATGCGCAAGTTCACACTGACTCCTCCACGTTGCAGGACAACTGCTTACAAAAATTCATTTACTCCCCGTACTACTTTCCTGTGGAATTCTCTACCAAGGGAATGTTTTCCAGCAAGTTATAACCCCCAGCAATTTAAATCCAGTTGTTTTAAATAATTTATGAGTGGAGGATGCCAATAGGCAAATGGAACCATTTATTTATTTGCTTTTTCCCTTCCTCCACTCACTATATGTAAAAAAAAAAAAAAAAAAAAATATGGGCTAGTGGTAATGAGTGTGCGTAGGGTAGTTATGGTGTACGGCTGGTTGCTATGGACGCCGTGCCCTGAGTTGGTTGCCAAGGGCTATTGTGCATGCGCGAGAAGCGTGTTGAGCGTCGAAGGGGGGTGCTACTAGAGCACACTATTTTAGCCTTAAAATCTAGACTAAGTCCAAAAAACCCCAACCTCTTATTTCACATAAACTGACCCTGTGATATTCACACACCTCTTGATCCCTTCTGTGTTGTCCGGGATCCTTTATATTCCGTATAATTTGCAGGAAGAGCAGGAGCACTTCTTCCACTTGTTTACACCACTGCCGCGCCCTCTACACATGGTCCCCAAGCAAGAGGAAGGTGAATGGAGGGCATGTGGTGAACACAGAGCCCTAAACACTACCACAGTTCCCGACAGGTACCCGATACTGTACGTCCTGGACTTCCACTCCAAGTGCTAATGATATGTGGTATTTTCCAAGATTGACCTAGTCCGCGCTTTTCACCAGACTCCTGTTGCTGAGGAGGACATCAAGAAGACGACGATCACGACACCTTTTGGCCTGTTTGAGTTCCCGTCCATGAACTTTGGATTACGCAACTCTGCCCAGACAATCCAACGTTTCATGGATAAGGTGCTGCGTGGTCTGGACTACACTGTTGTGTATATCGACGACATCCTAGTTGCTTCAGACTCTCACACTCAACACCAGCCATCTTCAGCAGCATGGCCTTAAGGTACACCCCTCTAAGTGTGTCCTAGCGGCTGACCGGCTGGACTTCCTCGGCCACTGTGTCACACCCAACGGCGTCACCACACTACCACTGAAGGTAAAGGCCGTCAGAGAGTTCCCGCTACCCACCACTGCCAGAAAACTCAGTGAATTTTTGGGCGTGGTAAACTACTACTACCGCTTCATCCCTTACACCACCTCTGCTCTCGCTCCATTTCATGACCTACTGAAAGGCCTAAAGGAGACCTCCCAAAAGAAGCTAGTGTGGCCTACAGCCACCAAGGAGGCCTTCATCTCCATCAAGAAGAAACTGGCGGACATCACCCTTCTCGCATACCCTACTCAGCATGCACCGACATCCATCTACACCGACGCCTCCAGTGGTGCCCTTGGTGCAGTCCTGCAACAGGAAGTGGACGGGGTACTCAAGCCTATCGCCTTCTTCAGCAAGTGCTTAGAGCCACCATAACGCAAATACAGCGTGTTTGACAAGGAGCTTGTAGCCATCCACGACGCTATGAAGCACTTCTGCCACTTCCTGAAAGGAGGACGTTCCACATACGCACTGACCACTATGGCTGTGCAGCAACTGTGCACTAACTGGTCTCCGAGGGTGACACGCCACCTGGCATTCGTCTCCGAATTCATGACTGACATCCGCCATGTGAGAGGTGAGGACAACACCGTGGCAGATGCCCTGTCTAGAGCACCCTTAGTGCAACCAAATATCGCCACCATCCAGCAAATGCCGCTACTGGTCTTCCCAGCTGTTGCCACCCCTCAAGCAACAGACACCCACCTCCAAGTCCCAAGACCTACTCACAGGCGACACAGGACTCCGCGACTTGTACATAACCGCCCCAGACGCCATCGCCAAGCTATTGTGTGACACTTCCTGCGGCATGCCACGCCCATACATCCCGACACAATTCAGAGCCACAGTCTTCAATCACTATCACTCACTCAAACGCCCAGGTGTCGCTGGTACGCTCCATCTCGTCAGCCGCCGTGCAGTCTGGCCAGGGATGAGGAAACAACTGAAGGAGGGGGTTACCTGTTGCATACCCTGTCAATGCGCCAAGGTTGGACGCCACACCTGACCACCAGTCCATGAGTTTCCAGTACCCACCAGCAGGTTCCATACGGTACACGTGGATATCGTGGGGCCTCTGCTGCCGTTACTTGGAGCACGTTATCTCCTCAACTGCATTGACAGAACAACTCGTTGGTGCACCGCGACCCCATGAGCGACATCACAGCAGAAGGTACTGCCTGCCACTTCCTCAACAATTGGGTTTCCAACTTCGGCCCCCCGTCCGTAATTGTAACAGACCAAGAAACCCAATTTGAGTCAAGGGCATGGCAGAACATGCTCACACTGCTGGGGACAAATCGGCAGGTGACCACAGCATACCACCCATGTAATAACGGCTTGGTGGAACGACTACACAGGAGGCTCAATGACGCCTTCAGAGCTCTGCAGCCAGACCAGTGGACAGACGCCCTTCCTCTCGTCCTACTTACCATCCGTGCCACCTTGAAGGAAGACTTACATCATTCGCATGTGGAGTTAGTGTTCGGGGAAGACCTCCGCATGCCAGGCCAAGTCACGGGACAGAATCTCGACACCTCCAACCTGTCTTTCTTGCCGGCACTGAAGGTGGCATTCAACAATGCCCAACCTACAAGCCAACACACCAGGACAACCTACACACTCACAGGTCTCCACACCGCCCCTTACCTCTTCTTCTGCATGGATGGAAACCGTACGTCACGTCCTGGGAGCGGGTAAAGCCTGTACACACCACACACACCTCTACCACACAGACCCACACTCACTCCACACCCAGTCACACACACACACATCTTATTACTAATACACACACTTGCCATTTCCACCCAAAACAATCCACACTACACCCGTACACTTATGTATTTTCATTTATGTATGATTTTCTTTATATGTATTTCCTCATGTCTGTATTATGTATGTTTATTTATGTATTAGGTATTATGTATATGTATTATGTTTAGTTTATGTATTTTATATGATGATGGCATACCTCCCTTCTTTCCTAAAAATATTGGGGTGATGGCATACCTCCCTTCTTTCCTAAAAATATTGGGGGAGGGGGGTACTGTAGTGAATACCAAGCACCTTGACGCATCTTGCATTTCACCTGTCTGATGCTCACGCATCTTCGACTTCACCTGTTCTACCCAATGTCACTTATAAAGAATGTCAGTCCATTTCAAGAAGCACCACCCACTAGGGGTGGTGCTTCGTGACGTAGACGAGTGTTTTGCGTTTTCAGGTGTGACTGGCAAATTTTAATCAAAGAAAATGACCTTGTCTTAAATTTGATGAAAAGACGCACCCAGTCTCTCTCTCTCTCCTGCCATATAATATATTTCTCTTTATTTCCCATATTATTATTGTTTTCTTTGTTCTCTTTTACAGTATTGCTGCAATTGTTTTCATACATTTAATCTTCTCAATTTTTCACCATGTATCTAATAACTTCATGGAGAGAGAGAGAGAGAGAGAGAGAGAGAGAGAGAGAGAGAGAGAGAGAGTGCGGGTGGAAAGGCGCTCGTTAAGCTGTTAAATACACCTGCGACCTGGGAAAGGATATTGCTGCCAATGGAGGACAGGAATTATTTTATGAATATATATATTTATTCTAACCAATATATATTTGCACTATTTTGACTCCTTATGAACTGCATAGATGAACAAAGAAATTTGTTCCATTAGTACTTCAACAGTGTTCATACATGTGAAAGAAACTTGATGGTACAAAAAAAAAAAATATATATAAAATAATGTTGAAATCACTATCTAGCATCTCTCTCTCTCTCTCTCTCTCTCTCTCTCTCTCTCTCTATGCTTATGCACCTGTTAACTTACTGTAAGCCTGCCATACAATAATTTTCTCTGAATTTCCCATACTATCATTTTTCATTTATTTATTTTTTTGGACTTGTAGTAAAGGTACATAAAAACTGTAAAAAAAAAAATCTCACACACACACACACACACACACACACACACACACACACACACACACACACACACACACACACACACACACACACACACACACACACACACACACACACACGCACACACACACACACACACACACACACACACACTGACCTTGGTAGGGTCAACACGCGTGGTACAGGCGCTCCTCAGTGTGCTGCCCAGGTCAGTTTGTCGGCCTCTCACCTTCATTCACCCCCATCCTACGAACTTATTCGCGCCTATCCGAACTGTGTGTGCTGTGTAATCAATCAACTGAACAATTTAAAACACTGAACTGTGTATGCGGTGAACGCTAAATGCAAGTCACGATGTGTACCAGGTATAATATCTCCTCACTCTATAAACTAAGAAGAAATACCGGATATCCTCCCTCAGACGTTGTGGCACGACTAAAGGACCTAGACATCTTCCACATTCGAAGCCGCCGAGGAGGTGTTAACAGAGTGAAACCTATCCCTATTGTGAAAGGGTTGAAAAGGAAAAGAAATAAAGTGAGCAAGAAATCGCCATACAAACATATTGAGGTAGGACGTAAGTGGTACGATCTTCCGTCACTACTACTATCCAATGTTACCTCCCTGAACAACAAAGTGGATGAACTAACCCTGACTGTCGAACAATATAAAAGTGATATTATTGCAATAACAGAAGCTTGGCAAATCGTACCAGAGCTCAGCAATATCAGTGATTTTGAACTATTTCATCATTTACGAAGCAACAGGAGAGGTGGAGGAGTGGCCCTTTATGCCCGGAAACAGCTACGTGCCTCACAGCTGAGTGTTACTGTCCCGCAGGGAATCGAAGCCCTTTGGGTCAGAGTAACCCCCCCCTCACACCCCAGACAAACAGCCTCCATTATATATTGTGTTGTGTACCACCCTCCAAGAGCACCCACTGGACCAGACCTCATAGAACATATCATCGAAACATGTGACGACCTTAAACTGCAGTTTCCATCCTCAAGATTGGTGATTTGTGGTGATTTCAATGAACTGATTACCACAGAGATACAGGACCAAATTCACCTCTCACAAATCGTGGATTTCCCAACACATGGCCACAACACTCTGGACCTCATCTTGACAGACCTAGGGGACCAGTACCTCCCCCCTGAGCCTCTACCCCCTGTGGGTCGTAGTAATCACACCACCATATTTTGGAGTCCAGCCCCCACCACTTCACACCTACAGGCGCCCACCATCAGGTCCTACCGAGCCACACCTGACTCAGCTGTGAGAGAGTTTGGTAGGTGGCTGGTTAATTACCCATGGGTGGAGGTACTGACTGAGGAGGACGTCATCATCAAGTGGGAAAAGTACAAATCAAGCATCACCACAGCATACCATAAGTTTTTCCCACTAAAGAGAGCCGTGATTCACCCATCAGACGCCCCGTGGATCACCCCCAGGATTAAAAGGCTACTCCAAGACCGTAACAGAGCCTTCTACGTCGACCACAACAGGTACAAACAACTTAGAAACAAGGTAATTCAAGAGACTAAGAAAGCCAAAAGGTCACACTATCCGACCAAAGTCCATCACCTGAGGCACACTAATTCCAGTCAGTGGTTCAGCAAAGTTAAGAACCTCTGTGGGCTTGGCAAGGGATCACCATCAATCCCTTGTGTCTCTCACATCCCTAGCCAGGAGGCATGTGAGACAATTAATAACCACTTTGCCACTATCTGCCAGTCACTCCCCAAACTCGATAGCACCAAATTACCTGCCTACCTTCCCTCCCCAGCCCCCCCAACTATAGTTCACCCTTATGAGGTTATGAAGAAATTAGCCAGTCTAAGATCAAATCGCTCCATAACACCAGAGGACCTTCCGGTTAAGCTCTACAAAGAATTTGCTGTGGAGCTTGCCATACCATTGTGCTCAATTATAAATGCATCACTGAAGCAGAGCAGGTGTCCCCCCGACTGGAAAACCTCATATGTGACCCCAATTCCCAAGTGCCCCTCTCCAAAGACCCTCAGTGACTTAAGACCTGTGGCTATCACACCAATACCCAGCCTAATCTGTGAGGAATTTGTTTTTACCTGGGCCTATACACAGATTAGCCACCTGATCGACCCCAGGCAATTTGGCAATGTCAAGGGCTCCTCCACCACCCACTGCCTGATCAGTCTCCTTAACTACATTTACACCAACATCGAGAGAAGGAAAACCTCAGTAGCCCTCACTTTCATCGACTTTAGGAAGGCTTTTGACCTAGTTGACCATACGGTAATCATCAACAAGGTCATCAACCTTGGCCTCCACCCTTCCTTGGTTGAGTGGTTAGCTGACTTCCTCAGTGACAGGAGGCAGGCAGTGAGGTACCAAGGGTCAGTATCTTCACACCAACTACTGACATGTGGGGTCCCCCAGGGAACAAGGGTCGGCCCCCTCTGTTTCCTCACCCTCATTAATGATGCTCTACAGGACACCCCACATAGGTGGAAATATGTGGACGACTCCACCATAGGCATCAGGGTGGACAACACTTCTCCCACCAACGACTACAACACCCTACAGGACACCCTCAGCAAACTTCAGGACTGGACTAAAGAAAATAATGTCACTATCAATTATGACAAGACTGTGGTGATGCATGTCAACACTGCAACCACAGAGGTCCAACTACCAGCTGTCACCCTCGGCCAGCACAACATCAAAGTAGTTGACTGTACTAAATTGCTTGGTGTTACAATTGACAACAAGCTGACCTGGAATAAACACGTGGCTACTGTGGTGAAGACAGCATCCTACAGGTTGTATATGTTGAGGCAGCTAAGATCACTGGGGATGCTACAAGCCGAACTGGGGAGTATATACAACATCTTTATCCTCCCCAAGCTCACTTATGCCTCCCCCGCTTGGTCCTCCTCCCTCACATTAACACAACAGCGTCAACTGGAGAGAGTACAAAAGAGGGCCTGTAGGATTATCCTGGGATATGACTACACTGGCTACGAGGCCGCCCTGACCACCCTAGGGATGCTTCCTCTCTCCGGACACCACCTCACTATCATTAGCCAGTTTGCCCAAAAGTTACTAGTCCACCCCCGCCACCGAGACCTACTACCACCAGACGCTCCAAGACCTACACGGACAACAAGACGTTACAACAGACTACAACCTATCAGGGCCAGAACTGACAGATATAAGAAGAGCCCCATCCCTACTATGACTAATATTATAAATAACATGTGAACACACACACACACACACACACGCATGATAATCCTTTCTAGTCCTTCCCTACCTGAGTCACATCCAGTAATCCAGTAATCCTCACCAGACCTCACGCCACACAGTCTCCCACTCCCAAATTTCACTATCACACACACACACACACACTCGTGTATGTAAATACTATTTATTATGCATCATGTATCATGTACTCATGCTCATTTTCATTACTCATACTCATAATTTTAATGTATATTTTCAGCCCTATGGCTGCCATACTAACCAATAAACCGTTTATTATTATTATTATTATTTACACATACATACATACATACATACATACATACATACATACATACATACATACATACATACATACATACATACATACATACATACATACATACATACATACATACATACATACATACATACATACATACATACATACATACATACATACATACATACATACATACATACATACATACATACATACATACATACATACATACATACATACATACATACATACATACATACATACATACATACATACATACATACATACATACATACATACATACATACATACATACATACATACATACATACATACATACATACATACATACATACATACATACATACATACATACATACATACATACATACATACATACATACATACATACATACATACATACATACATACATACATACATACATACATACATACATACATACATACATACATACATACATACATACATACATACATACATACATACATACATACATACATACATACATACATACATACATACATACATACATACATACATACATACATACATACATACATACATACATACATACATACATACATACATACATACATACATACATACATACATACATACATACATACATACATACATACATACATACATACATACATACATACATACATACATACATACATACATACATACATACATACATACATACATACATACATACATACATACATACATACATACATACATACATACATACATACATACATACATACATACATACATACATACATACATACATACATACATACATACATACATACATACATACATACATACATACATACATACATACATACATACATACATACATACATACATACATACATACATACATACATACATACATACATACATACATACATACATACATACATACATACATACATACATACATACATACATACATACATACATACATACATACATACATACATACATACATACATACATACATACATACATACATACATACATACATACATACATACATACATACATACATACATACATACATACATACATACATACATACATACATACATACATACATACATACATACATACATACATACATACATACATACATACATACATACATACATACATACATACATACATACATACATACATACATACATACATACATACATACATACATACATACATACATACATACATACATACATACATACATACATACATACATACATACATACATACATACATACATACATACATACATACATACATACATACATACATACATACATACATACATACATACATACATACATACATACATACATACATACATACATACATACATACATACATACATACATACATACATACATACATACATACATACATACATACATACATACATACATACATACATACATACATACATACATACATACATACATACATACATACATACATACATACATACATACATACATACATACATACATACATACATACATACATACATACATACATACATACATACATACATACATACATACATACATACATACATACATACATACATACATACATACATACATACATACATACATACATACATACATACATACATACATACATACATACATACATACATACATACATACATACATACATACATACATACATACATACATACATACATACATACATACATACATACATACATACATACATACATACATACATACATACATACATACATACATACATACATACATACATACATACATACATACATACATACATACATACATACATACATACATACATACATACATACATACATACATACATACATACATACATACATACATACATACATACATACATACATACATACATACATACATACATACATACATACATACATACATACATACATACATACATACATACATACATACATACATACATACATACATACATACATACATACATACATACATACATACATACATACATACATACATACATACATACATACATACATACATACATACATACATACATACATACATACATACATACATACATACATACATACATACATACATACATACATACATACATACATACATACATACATACATACATACATACATACATACATACATACATACATACATACATACATACATACATACATACATACATACATACATACATACATACATACATACATACATACATACATACATACATACATACATACATACATACATACATACATACATACATACATACATACATACATACATACATACATACATACATACATACATACATACATACATACATACATACATACATACATACATACATACATACATACATACATACATACATACATACATACATACATACATACATACATACATACATACATACATACATACATACATACATACATACATACATACATACATACATACATACATACATACATACATACATACATACATACATACATACATACATACATACATACATACATACATACATACATACATACATACATACATACATACATACATACATACATACATACATACATACATACATACATACATACATACATACATACATACATACATACATACATACATACATACATACATACATACATACATACATACATACATACATACATACATACATACATACATACATACATACATACATACATACATACATACATACATACATACATACATACATACATACATACATACATACATACATACATACATACATACATACATACATACATACATACATACATACATACATACATACATACATACATACATACATACATACATACATACATACATACATACATACATACATACATACATACATACATACATACATACATACATACATACATACATACATACATACATACATACATACATACATACATACATACATACATACATACATACATACATACATACATACATACATACATACATACATACATACATACATACATACATACATACATACATACATACATACGCCAGTTATTGTCTACGGAATGCAGTTCAATGCACGAGCAACTTTGATAACTGAGCACAGACCTCCCTATGAGCGTGTGGAGTCTGTGGACACTGGTCGGAGCACTTTTTTATGAAAGTTACAGTGTTCAGGAGACAACTGACTCAGTGACCTGTGGCCAACCTCACTGTCCCAACACTTACTGACGTCACGGCTTCGTGGGCGGAGCATGAGTTCAAAGTGGACTGACATTCTTTATAAGTGACATTGGTTCTACCTATGCTGGCACACGCACCCTTACCTGCCCGCTCCTCCATGGCTGACCGCAACGCCGCTGGTCGTCCACTTAAGCGGGTATCACATGGGCACTTTTTCCTGTGACATCGTGTCGTGCGACACTATTTTCGACGACATAGCGCGGGAAACGGGAGAATACGGACGACGAGGTGTCCACGGAAACTATCGAAAACTGTCGGGGATTTCCTACAACAGGGAGAAAGTCGTTGAAAGTCTATAGTGAATATTATTGTATATAATATATTATGACATATTATGATTTAAGTAGTGTTAGGTATCATTATTTGAATGTAAAAATTGTATTCCTAGATCTTATATATTATATACACCGAATTTAACTGTTAAATATGAGCATGGAACATTGATTTGATTTTGGGGTTTGTTTACATTTCTGCTTTCGCCTGCCGCCTGATGCAAACCTCTTTCCTCTTTTTCTTCTTCCAAAGCAATTGCACATGCTATAACAGCTAAAATTGCTCGGTTAATGGAGTCCATCCTTGGTGAGTTCGCTTTTGTGACAGAGTGTTTAGGTTGTCCCGCCGCCTGCGTGGTGTCGTCGGTCGTCGTTGTTGTCTTTATTGAGAATTTGCCGTGTGCATTTAGTTCCCGCGACATGTCGTCGAAAATGATGTCGCACGACACGATGTCGCAGGAAAAGAGCGATCGTGTGATACGGCCTTTAGCTACCAGCTCTCGACCGGGAAGGATCTCCTCTCCCTGCCCTGCCGTGTCTCCACCACTACCTGCCTACACCGAGACACTACGTGCCTCCCCGCACCAGCTACCTCTCTCTCTCTACACGACGCTTCCACGGCGGGTGGGCTGACTAACTACAAGGTGCTTGCTACAACTGCATCCTGTATTTACCAAATAAATTGTTACCTTGTATACAATTTTGTTCACCCCGGTAGTAACACTGTCCCAAGTGTTTACAATGTCTTTCAGTTTTATGTTCAAACAAGGAAACAAATAATAATGAAGTATATCTTATCTGGGATAAGAAAATCAGAAAGACTGTTTATAACATACCCATGTGGAGATTCGTACAGATTCCTCAAACCAGTAATGTACCAAGCCACTTTCAACAATTTTGTAAACGACTTGGTCTACCTTTGGTTTAAGAGGCGACATACTCTGGATGCCCACACCTACGCTGAAAGGCCATGTGCATTCCTGCAACATAAAATAGAATGTCTTGTTTCATAATATATTGATGCTTGTTTGTATATGTACTGTACACTCTACAAGATTTCCACCTGCACCACCCCCTCACTTGGCGAGGTTAACGTGGCAAGAGCGCTTCGCTTGTGTAAGCTCATGTGAATATACAAGACGCAATCGGCAAAGCTTCACCTGCCGTATTCGGGTCGGAGAAAGGAGGGTGGCGTACCAGAAGTTCCTCCAGAACCTGGTGGTTCAGCAGGTGTCGACAAACCACATCAAGTGGCAGGCCCCGGGGCAGCAAGTGTCGGACAGTGGGGCAGGCCAGGCAATAGTGCTCTATAGTGTTAGCACGAGGCGCTCGACACAAGCAACACTCAGTGAAGGGAGGCTCACCCTGCATCCTAGCAACCTGCCACGGTGGACGGTGGCCAAGCCTCAAACGAGCAGAGACTACATTGTGCCTCCGAACCATGAGGCCTCGACGACGGTAGGAATATTTGTGACGGCAGACAGACTCATAATGTGTGATGGAGATGCTGAAGGGCCTCTCTGCATCCCTGCATCGCCGTACAGGGAGGAGAGCGGCGGAGCGGACTTTAGAGAGGTAACATGTCAGGGAGAGAGGACGTCCAACACCACGACGAGGCAGATGGCAGGCTTCCTTTGCGTGTTTGTCAACTGTACCATTGTGACGTAAACCTACATGGGATGGCACCCATAAAAATTTGACAGTCAAGTTACGATGACACAATAAGGACAAAAACGATAAAATCTGCTGAACAACAGTAGAGTGTGTGGGCTGAACACTAAAGAGAGAATGAAGGGCAGGTCTGGAGTCACAAAAAATGGCAGCATTCACTCCACGTTGACAAACAACACTAACAGCATCCAGAATGGAATACAGTTCACACAATGTTGAGCTAGAGTGGTTACAGAGACGACGGCCAACCCAGCCCCCAGGAGGTGACTCCATGTCAGGTGAGGAAACGGCACAACCTGCTGCACCATCCAATTGCAATGAGCCATCAGTGTAGAGGCAGTATGGATCTGTGATGGAGGAAGTCACTGTTTCTATGTGTTCCAGAGCCAACTGCCGCTGTAGAGAAGGCAGTTCCGACTTGGAAGTAGGTGTGAAGCTCACATCAGGTGTTGGTAGCATCCACGGAGGGGGTCCTTGTGGGACGTCGGCCACCATTATATCTATATTAAGACTATGGAGCATAGAGGAAACAGACCTTATAAGAGTACATCCAGCAGGCAGTATGGGAGGGACCGGGTAGTTTGGTCTAAGAGAAGTCCTGACTAACTGAGAGTAATGGGGTGAAAGATGTGGGAAATGAAGGCACTTGACCGAGAATTATTCTCATTGCTCTATACTGAAATTTTTCTAAAGTTTCAAGAGTAGCCCTGGGAAGTTGAATCTGAGCAGGGGAGAGGTAATCAACAACTGAACGGATAAAAGCAATATAGATAGTCCTGGCTACTGGGATGGAGATGCCCGAGGAGTTGTTAGTGAGCCATTGAAGTGGAGTAAGTCGGCGCTGGAGACGACCCAATAAGTCCTGGCCAATCTGATGGTCTTGAGGTCTGGCAGGGACAATCGGCCAAATATTGACTGGCGCGCCCAGGTAGCGATACTGGGAACACATGGGAATGACAGTCCCTCCAATGGTGAACACTGGCCGAGCCTGAGGAAGGCGGCAGGTGAATATTCTGCTCTTATCTGGGGAGACAATAATGCCACAGTGAGAGGAGGACACAGAGAAGGAGTCAAGAAACCGCTGGAGATCCTTTGCTGAGGTAGAATGAACACAGATATCATCAGCATAGCACGTAATTGTAGTTCCAGGTATATCAGGGAGAGAAGTGAGCAGCTGATGCATCAGAATATTAAATAACAATGGGCTGAGAACACCCCCTTGAGGCGTACCAAGATGAAAACTGCGCAAAGGACTGAGCGCACCACTGAAAAACACACTGGAGGTCCTGTTACTCATGTAGCCCCGAATCCACCGTAATAGATTACCCTTTATCCCAAAGTCAACCAGTTGATCCCAAATGACGACTCTATTAGCAACATCGAAGACACTTCGAAGGTCAATGAAGGCCACCACACTGTCCCTGTTAAGACGAGTGTACAGGTCGACTAGGCAGTGGTGTGTGCTCCGGTGGGGAAGGAAACTAAACAGCCATGGAGAAAGGCGATCTTGCAGTCTGTACATGAGACGATTGAGTAAGATTCTCTCCATAACTTTACAAAAACAGGAAGTCAGGGAAATAGGCCTGAACTTCGCAGTGCCGGGCTTAGGGATGGGTATTATTGTGCTGCTGGTCCAGGCTCGTGGTACACAACCATAACGAAGACAAAGATTGTACAGTAGAAGTAGAGGGTTCCCAGGAACTTGTTGAAGTAGGCGCAGCACAGCATAAGTAATACCATCATCACCAGGGGAAGAAGCTCTATCCCGAGAGAGAGCACGGCGCAACTCCTCCTCAGTTATCTCCCCTGCATCATCGTCATAATCTTGCAACAGAGCAGACATTAGACTTAGCCGATGGACAGCAGCACGGGAAGTGAGTGCATCTTGTATGTGGATGGGTAGACTGGCTGAGGTAGATTGTTCTGACCAGGCATCGATAAGTTGTTGGGCATAGTCGGCGGGAGTGTGATGACGAGCAGTGGCCGGTGTCTTTTTAACAACCCGACGGATGAGGTGCCACATAGAAGCCACACTTGTTTGCTGGTTGATGCTGTCCGTGAACCGCTGCCAAGACTCAGTGTGAGCACACTCCTGCAGGGCAACTAAAGCGTCCCTAGACATCTGGTAACGATGGAGCAGGTCAGGGGTTGGGTTGGCTTGAAACAATAGGCCATCACGTTCAGCCTCCTCCTTTGCCTCCTGTATACGTGCATCCAGCGTCCAGGAGTGGGCAGTATGGCGATGCTGGAGGTGTGGCCGGGAGAAGTATAGCCTATAAAAGTCATGAGTAGCAGATATAAGATCAGAGTACAACTGTTCAGCTGATGATATGTCAAATGTAGGGAATACATGGGCCATGAATAAAATGTAAGTCAGGCAATATTTAGGGGGCACAGCAATATGCAAACGAGTGGTTGAAGCACTTGACTTAGCAGTTAGAGAATAATGAAACCTAAGAGCGATGTGATCAGAGAATAAGTCTGGCACGGAGGAGCACAGGACCTGAGATGCTATCAGGCCAGACGAGAGGATGTAATCCAGAGTACCTCCCCGGCAATGAGTGGCACCGCCAGTGTCCCAGCATGTCAGATGATGCTTGCGGATGTATGAAAGGAGACGAACACCATTACGATTAATAGAGCCAGAACCATCACCCAAATCAGAATGCCAAGTATTAAAATCTCCCATATAAACCATACCACGCACTGTTGGAGAAGGAAGAGCCTCAAGAGTGAGCCTAGCTGGGGCAGAATAGACATTACATAGTTGTAGTACTCCATTCCCAGGTAGAACCTCAAATATCTGAAATGTCATGTCAGGATCAGTGGAGGTACGGAGAAGGCGATATGGCAAGGAGCTATGTATGTACGTCAGGAGACCATTCCTTACCAGATGAACATATGGCACATAACCTGAGAGAGGAGGAGCTTGCCCAGCAGCGAGCGGCCGTCCTGGAAATGCTTCCTGGAGAAAAATAACACTGGGATGATGACGAAAAACATAGGCCTTGATTTGAGTGAGCTTAGCATAACTGGTGATACCACATACATTCCAGGAGATGACATTCAGCCGGCAATCACTAGCGAACTCTGTATTTGGAGGTAGAAGTCTGGTGAGTGGGGGCAGATGAGCGACCTGGAGAAGATGGACCCGTAGAAAGGACTGACTCGAAATGCTTTTCAAGGCGAGATGCAACAGTATCCATCTTTTCGGTAAGGGTAGTGACAGTTGAGATGATGGCCTGCTGAGCCTCGACCAAGGTGGAGAGTTTGGAGTCATTGGCAGCCTGCGCGGCAACTAGCCCATCAATCCTGGCTTCAAGGGCAGAAAAGCGGTTCTCGAGAGCCGTACATCGTGCCATGAGGGTAGCAACAGCCGTGCGGAGGGCCAGGTCTGGAGGTGAGGCAGGGCTGGTAGGAGGAGCAGACTGGGGAGGTGGTGGTGGTGGAGGAGGAGGAGCAATAGTAGTGACACGAGCCTGGACCTGAGGTCGAGTACATCCATGCCACACGTTAACCCCTGGCTGAAGGCATCGTGGACACTTCCATCGAGACGTATCCTCAGAAGGTGAAGGCTCAGAAGTGGAGGCAGCAGGACGTGATGGTTCGCCCCTGACAGGACACGTCTTGGAATCATGGTCGGCAGCACACCATGCACATTTCGGCCTGGCAGAACAGTACCGGGAGATATGCCCCACACCCCAGCACCTGTAGCACCAAGGCTGGTCATTATGAAGTTTCCTCATCTCACACGGTGGAAGACAAGGGAGGAAATCAAAGGAAATCTCATTTGGAGGTGGATCAGGTTGACTCCAGACAACAACAATACGGCTAATGGGGGAACCATCTTGGAAAAAACGACGGGCAAAGTACACACCAGGGTATCCCTTAGCAAGTTTCGGGTCAACATGAATAGGAAATCGGGTAAGGATGTAGCTGGGAAACTTACGAGACCTCTCGGGTGAGTCTTCAAGAATGAGAGGCAGAGACAAAAATTCACCAGCCTTCACTCTATCAATGATATCCTGACGCTTCCTAGAGATGTAGACAAACCGGGAGGTGACAGCAGCCATCTTCACTTCAGCCAGTTCACGCTGCAGCTGGAAGGCCCTGTTGACATCAGACAACCAACGCAACTTTGTGTCCGTAGATGGGTTCCCAGAGAAGGAGAGCTTGACATAGGCATTTCTTGGGGCAAAAGCAGGAAGGTTAGACGAGGGCAAGGAGTTGGTATACAAAGAAGAAACACCACGTTGAGTCAGAGAAGGTACGTCATGCACAGCTGAAGCGTCCTTGGCAGTCTTGGCAGCCGGAGGCAAACAGTCCACACCATCGGAATCCTGCAAGGAGTCAGACGAGGCATCAATGGGTCGCTTGGTAGAGGTTGAGGAGGTGGAAGGCTGCAACCTGAGCTGCGGAGTGACCGAGGAGAGGGGGGGAGGGTTGCGAGAAGGTTGCTCATGCCAGTGATCCTCGACAGGAGACTCATCCTCCTCCGACATGGCCAAGTTGTCCTCCAGGCAGGAAGCCACATCCGAATCCGCGCTCTCCATCAGGCCAGGCAAGGCCTAGATGGGAAGCGAACAACTGAACACACACGAACACACGAACATACACACACAGAACCACAATAAAACAAATAAACCACAAACAACAATACCACAAAAATAAAACGAGATAGAAAATATAAACAACCCCTATAACACCACAGACACAACAACACACAAACAAGAACGTAGAAACAAGACAAACAACAACACAGGCAGAGCGCCAGGAACACGTCTTCACTCCAGGAAGGTTTGGGTGAGACTGTGGAAGAAGGGGTGATGGTGCAGAGAAGAGGAGTCACATGTGCTAATGCAACATTACAGCCATTTTAATATATTAATGATCATATTAGTAATGTGTTATCCCCCAAGTAATAAAAAAATTATTTACATATATTCATTTTTGTAGACACACTTGCCTACACATTTGGACACAAAACATAGTTTACTTTATCTCTCATTACGGACAACAAGCGACCTGCTCTAGCTCCTTGTTTCTTTCTCTCTCTTGCTATTCAGTACACACACACACACACACGCTATCACTCTAGCACCTCGTACCTCTCATTCTATCTCTTGTTTCTCAGCCCCGTTGGGGGGTATTGCCTGCACTAATGATGTGGGTAATACTTTAAGGGTTTTGGTGCCCTTTCGGTCCCAGTCACTAGCTTTTAGTTCTTCAACTCTCCCTCATTTCTTTCTATTCCTTCCTGCTTGCTGTCACACCTCTCTATCACCTTTTTCTGCCGCTATATGACCTCGCTGTTGCGGCGCCTAATATCAATCAATCAATTAATCTTGCTTCTCAGTACACTCACACACACACACACACACACACACATTATCAGGTTTGGTATAAAGCCGTGACATTGCATATTATCTGTTGTTATATATGCGTTTATCAAACATTGAAATCCGTGTCAAAATACTGTAATATCCTTATTACCTCATAATTATTTCAGTTTACGTCAGCCAGTAAGAAAATATTTATTGTTCTTTCAGTAATATTGACACGATAGCCATACTAACAGCAATGTATTTTGTTAATAGGTAATGAGGCGTTCAGTGACAGACCATAAGAGGGAGGTGCGCTATATGTTAACCCCTAAAGCATGATTGTGTGTTCAGTTATGACTGTAAAGATTGTTAGTCAATTTGATTAATTAATATAACCTTACATGCCAAAGAATAATAATTCATACGCGTATTAAATGTTAAAACCATTGTAACACTCCATTTTAACATTAGTCACTCTTTATATTAAAGCGCCGTTTTCTCTTTGCTAAGATTAACGGAGAGAATGGGAGCTGATACATTTACCTATAGTATATATATTACCGTATATGAATTAATTAATTGTGATGTAATTAATATTGGAAAAGTATGTAATGATTTGTGTGTCTAGTTTATTTATAATTGCCGGTTTAGTTTTGAAGTGAATTGTAATTGTTTGTGTATTATTATTTTAAATGGGAATTAATTTTAATGCGAATGTGTCTTAAATTCCGATTGACTTACGAGTTGTTCTAAACAGGTGACGCTAATGTCGAAAGATCGAGTTTACAGTGACTAATTCAAGTTCAAGTTTAGGGTCCCGCAGAGGGCCGCTCATGGGCGGCATAATATGCGGGGGTTGTGCGGGGGATTTAGGAATCCAGGGCAGGATTAGGAAGAGGGTTAGGATAAGGGTGGATTGGGTCAGGGACTGTGGGTCGAGGATTAGGATTGGGGAGGTAATGATTGGTGATCCTATTTCTAAACGTGTCAAGAGTGGGGCTATTAACTACGTGAGATGGGAGATGATTCAACTCTTGGATGCTGCGGGGAAAGAATGAGTGCCTAAATATATCAGTGCTTGTCTGGTATGTATGGTATATTAAGTTGTGGCTGCCTCTATTGGATCGTATACTTGTAGGGTGTGTCTTTGTCTATGTCAACTAACTTGTTTGTGATTTTGTATATCATCTGTTGTCTGTGTATATGTCTTCGTGTTACTAATGGGTCTAGTTTTGTGTCTTGTTTAAGCAAAGTGACTGGTGTAGTGTGTCTGTAATCACGTCTGGACCATCTTGCAGACTTGTTTTGTATGGACTCTAATTTATTGATATTATTGTAAGTGTGTGGGTCCCAGACGGTGTAGCAATAATATAAATGTGGCCGAACGAAAGTGTTATATGCAATAATTTTGGTGTCTGTGTTACACCTGCTGAGGTTCCTGTGCAAGAACCCCAGGACCCTACTAGCTTTGGCCCTGATGCTACCTATGTGTGAGTTCCACCTCATGTCCGCTGAGATGTGGACGCCCAAGTATTTGTGGGAAGTGACTGTGTTGAGGTTGGTGTTGTGTAGTTGGTATGTATATGGAATGACATTATGGGCACGGGTAAAACGGCATTTGATGGCATTTGTCTGGTCTAAATGTCATCTGCCACTTGATTTCCCAGTCTTCAAGTGCAGTTAGGTTGTCCTGTAGTCGAAGGCAGTCATTCCTATCTTTAATCGGTCTGTAAACTAAGCTATCGTCTGCAAAGAGTCTAGTGGTAGAGGAAAGTGAGAGTGGGAGGTCATTAATGTATGAAAGGAAGAGAAGGGGACCCAGGACAGTGCCCTGGGGTACTGGAGACTGACTACCGTCAAGAACTACACGTTGCTTTCTGGTAGTCAAGAACGTTCTAATCCAGTGAAGAAGTTGTCCCTGTATGCCATATAATTCTAATTTGTGTAGTAGTCTTTGGTGAGGGACTTTGTCGAAGGCTTTGGCAAAGTCTAATACTATTGCGTCAACCTGTCTAATTTTTGTGTCATTGAGGGACTGCAAGATGTCATGATTAGTTACCAGTAGCTGCATCTCACACGAGCGTTTAGGCCGAAAACCGTGTTGATTGTCAGTCAGTATATTTTGTCTATCAAAGTGGTCCATTACGTGTCTATGAATAATGTGTTCTAAAATTTTGCAGGGGACTGAGGTAAGTGAAATAGGTCTATAATTAATGGGAAGGGTTCTGTCTCCGGATTTAAAAATTGGGGTCACATTTGCCAAAAGCCAGTCTTGGGGGAGTTCACCGGTCTGTAAAGTCTGTGAGAATATAACCTGCAGGACAGGGGCAAGAACGCTAGCGTTAGTCCTCAATATCCTGCAGGGTATATTGTCTGGTCCAGTCGCTTTGTGTATGTCTTCCTCAGATAAGAGTTTCTCAATTCCTTGGGTGTTTATATGAATGGGAGGGATAGGTGGGTGTGATGGTGTTGGCATGTCTGGTAAGTGTTCATGTTCATGGGTAAAAACGGACTGAAATTGTGTGTTAAGGGCGTTGGCTTTGTCTTGTGGGTGTGTAACCAAGGAATTGTTGTGTAGTAATGTTGTAATACCGGTCGAGTCTTGTTTGCGTGCTTTAAAAAAGCCGAAGAATTTTTTGTGTGTTGTCTGCGAGGAAAGTGGATGTGTATTTAGTTTCTGCTTGTTTAGTTTCTTTCTGTAGTGTTTTCAGTATATTTTTGTATTCTAACCAGTGTTCTGTATCGTTGTATCGTTTTGCTCTGTTGTATGCCTTTACCTTGTTTCTTTGTAGTCTTTTTAATTGTCTATTGTACCATGGTAGTGACCGGTTATGTGTGATGGTTTTCGTGGGTATGTGCTTGTCCATTGTGTCACGTATAAAGTCACGAAGTCTGGTCCAGTTTGTTTCCACAGAGCTGGCCATTGGGTCTGAGTCAAGGAACGAGTCACGAAATTCAACTAAGTCTTGGGTAATGCCACCCATGTCAGCTCTGTTGTACATGTAAATTGTCCTGGGTAATTGTTTTTGTGTTGTTGGCTTGATGTTTGCGTCAATGAGTACCATCTCATGGTCACTAAGACCAGGTAGTACTCGTGTCCGTGTAATTAAGGAAATGTTGTTTGTGAGAAATAAGTCTAATATGTTGGATGTGACCCCGTGTCTTATGTTAGGATTATGTCTTTCTACACTGACTTGTGTGCGTGTTGGTTCGAGTACTGTTTGAGTAAGTGAGTGGGTGTTAATGATGTCAATGAAATTTTCATGTAAGAGTTTCCTATCAGTCTGTAATAGTAAGTCGCCTTCATGGGAAGAATTGTCCAGTGTCGCCTATGCTGTCCAGTTTATGTCGGGAAGGTTAAAGTCACCAGCCAACCATATATTTTTGGAGGGGTCAATTTTAGATAAACAATCGTCAAGGGTCTGCAGGTATTCTAAGTTTGAATTTGGGGGACGATAAAATGATCCTATAATGAGTGTCCTGCAGCCCTGTATCTGTATTTTAGTCCATATAATTTCAGAGTCCGCATTCAGTTCGGTGGCTGGGGTCGCAACTAGTCCTGGCTTTGTCGCAATTAGGACTCCGCCATGTTTATCGTATATTCTGTCCTTCCTGTGTAGGGTCATATTATAGGGACTGTCCGTCGGGAAGATTTCACTATCCTGGATGTCAGGTGTGAGCCAGGTCTCTGTCCCTATAATAATGTCAGGGTCATAGGTCTGGAGGGTTTGGTGAAAGGCGGCTCTTTTGTTTATGATGCTGCGGAAGTTAATGATTAGGGTACGAAGGGAAGACAGTTTTTTATGGGTGATGGAGTCGAGTGTGGTGTTGGTGGTAGAATGGGGTGTGAGGATGGATGATCTATTGGGGATGGTGATTGGTGTTATGGAGAGTCTGGTTGGGTGTAGAATGGTTTGGGAGTGGAGGAGTGGATGATGCGGAGTTAAGGGAAGTCATGTCTTGCTGTCGGTTTTGTGTAGGGGAGGAATTGTCTCTGTTGCGTCTACCTAAACGTCGGGTGATCCTATCTAATGGTGGAGGTGTGTTGTGAGTTGTGGGTGGTGGTGAAGATGAAGTGGTGGTGTCTAATAAACTGAATCTATTGGTGTAGTGTATTGGGGAGTGAAAAAGGGAGGAGGTAAAATTGGGCGCACCACAGTCCCAGCAGATCCACGAAAGGCTCCGACCCTCCAATCCGTCGAACGCCGCTGTGAAGCCCCCAACACAGCTGACATGATTCCAGCCTGCATGCTGGGAAACCTTACAGCAGCGATCGCACTGGATGGCCCGCTGGCCCCATTTGACCACCCGTCGGCATAATTGACAGAGATACTTTGGGGCGCAGGGGCCAGGGTTGATCAGAGCCCCTGTGTCACCACACAACATAAGGAGCAACAGGGCACCCCGGAGATTGCCGAGGCAAGCCACCTTTAACCCTTGAGGGCCCTTAGGGGTGCCCAGGTTCCCAAACAGGTGTGTGTATATGGAGGTGTGGGTGTAGATGTCTGGTGTAAGTGAGTCTGGTGTGTTGGTATGTGTGCAGCAAGTGTTTTTATTGTCAGTGTTGTAGAGTATTAAAACTAGTGAGCAGTATGTGTAGAATATTGTTAGTGTACATGTGTATGTTGTTTTGTGTGGAGTGTGTCTGTACATGTTTATAAAGCACCAATATAAATATACAACTAAGTGTTGAATAAGTTCCATCTTAATTTGCATTAAGTTCTCATCCTTATAACCCTTATTTTTCACAAATTTAAGTCGAGAGAGAAAATAGAATGTGTTTGAAAGTACCATGGGACATAGTGTTCCAATAACCAAAGGGGATTTCTAAATACTATTTTTATAATAATTATTGGATTTATTTAACTATGTTTGAGAAGTTATTTTATTTTAGTATGAAAGAAGCTTATTTAAGGATTAATTTTGGTAAGTGTATTGGAGGGGAGAAAGTAGAGAAAAGTTTAGGAAAATAGAGGTTGTTGAAGACAGTTGTGAGAGGAAGTAACTGTCTACGGGGAACGCAGATCGGAAAAGAATCAGGGAACAGCATTGTTACCGGCTCCTTCTCCATTCTAGGTTCGTCCGATAATCGCTCTACAGTTGTTGAGTATAAATAATTTGAATTAATAGTTTGAACTTTAATTACTGTGTGTGTCATGATAACCGAGAAGTGTCTGCAATGTGTGTTGATATCAGAAGGCTGTAAGAGGTGAGAATATGGTGTTATTTATTATTTAAATGTGATTGTTACCGGCTCCTTCTCCATTCTAGGTCGCCATTGTCGGCGGACCGGTGAACACATAATAATTGGTTCTGTGAGCTGTGTCAGTGTATTAGGAGTGTAGTATTGTCGAGTGGAGGGGTGTTCAGCAGTCATTTAAATATTTTCAGTGGTTTGTCATAAGGGGTTGTAAGTGAAATTAAGGGTTATTGTGATCAAGGGAAATGTTGTCTCCTATGGCTGAAGAATAGGGATCTTCAGGAATCCAGCTATATCTCTGACATCGTATACAGCGTTACGATGTGACATAGTTCTTGCTCTGATATATGCTTGTGGAGATATAGTAGGTACTGTAATACCTATTCTGGGTGTTTGTTGTGGTGAAAATTGGGAGTTAAGGGGGAAGGTTTTTTGTGTAGTGGTGAATGGCCAGTATTCTTTTCATTTAATTTATTTATTTATTGTGATAGCATAGGTATTCATTTTTGCAGTAGTAAATTAGGTCTAGTTTAATATCAGGAGGTTTAAACATTTATGAATTTATTTGAAATAATTACTTAAGGTTTAATTGCTCTGTTAATGATTAATTAATTGGGGGTCTAAAAATAAAGGGAGGGATCAGTCATAATTAATTCGGTCATTATTATTAATTTTTGAATCAATAATAATTAAATAGTCAGTCAGCCCCCGTTGGTCATGACTGACCATGGGTAAATATATCCGTCAGTTATTTTCCCCGTCTGTCTGATCGGCTTGAGCAGCGCCTCTTATGACTGTGTAGACCGATGCAAGAGTGGCAGTCACGGTCACATAGGTCGCATCTGTGTGTTGATTTTGGTCTGTTGGCTGTAGTATCCTTTTTGTAAGCTCGCTTCTCTGTTGCCACAGCAGACAACTTCTCTTCACCAGTCAGCAGCTGCTTGTGAAGCGTGCTTCTCCAGTTGGCGCAGTCGGCTGCGAGGTCCTCCCAGGAGTTAGTGTTGATGACAAGCACCTTCATGTCTCTCTTGCACACATCCTTATACCTCAGCTGCGGGCGGCCAATGCTTCTCTGTCCTGTGGCAAGCTCTCCATAGAGGATGTCTTTTGGGATTCGGCCATCCTCCATGAGGCAAACATGACCTAGCCAGCGCAACCGACGTTGTCTCAGCAGGGTGTACATGGTGGGAAGACCAACGTGAGATTGGACGTCAGTGTTGGTCACCTTGTCTTTCCAGGAGATGCCGAGTATGCGTTGGAGGCTTCTGAGGTGGAAGGAGTTGAGCCTTTTCTCCTAGCAGGCATAAGTGGTCCATGTCTCGCTGCCATATAACAAGGTGCTGAAGACGCAGACATTGTACACAGCCATCTTCGTATTCATGGTCAACTTGGGGTTGGTCCACACTCTTGATGTGAGGCGAGCGAATGTTGTGGCTGCCTTCCCAATCCTCTTGTTGATCTTAGCGTCAAGGGAGAGGTTATCGGTGATAGTGGATCCAAGGTACAGTCGTGGCAGATAGTCCTTGACCAGCCTGTGATGGAAAGGTGCGGCCAGCTGTTTCGAACTGTGAACACGTAGATTCGTTGCTTCAGTCAGCTGCCTGATGATAGTATGGGTATAAATGTTTCGAGTTTTCGGACGCTCTTATGTTGGTCATGGCTATCCATCACTGACTGGTCAAGGACTATTTGCCGCAACTGTACATGAACTGGTGAACAACATGAGGTGGTGCAGGTATGTCTTGGCCCAGGACGTTGGTCTTCTTCAGACTAATGGTCAGCGCGAAGTTTTTGCAGACCTGGGAGAAGCGGTCCATCAGCAGGTGCAGTTCCCGTTGGATGTGTGTCGCCACTGCGGCATCATTAGCGAACAGCAAGTCTCTGATGAGGGCTTCTCGGACCATTGTCCTTGCTTTTAGGTGGGCAAGATTAAAGAGCCTGCTATCTGATCTGGTCCGCAGGTAGATTCCCTCTTGTGCTGTGCCAAATGCGTGCCTCAAAAGGAGAGCGAAGAAGATCCCAAAGGGAGTTGGGGCGAGCACACAGCCCTGTTTGACCCTGCTGCGTATGTTGAAGGGCTCGGAGAGGTTGCCGTTGAACTGCACAGTCCCCTTCATATTTGAGTGGAAGGACTCGATTAAGTTGTGCAGTCTTGGGGGACATCCAATCTTTCTGAGAGCCTTGAAAAGACCATCTCTGCTGACAAGGTCAAAGGCCTTGGTGAGGTCGATGAATTTGACGTACAGGGGCATCCGCTGCTCTCTACACTTCTCCTGGAGTTGACGAAGGGAGAAGACCATGTCTAACGTGGACCTTTCAGCTCGGAAGCCACACTGTGATTCCGGGTAGACATGCTCTGCCAGCTTCTGCAGTCGGATAAGGAGGACCCGAGCGTAGACTTTGCCTACGATGCTGAGCAGGGAGATGCCCCTGTATTTGTTGCAGTCACTCCTCTCGCCCTTGTTCTTATATAGGGTAACGATCTTGGTATCTCTCATGCCCTGTGGCACAGCTCCCTCTCCCCAGCACTGGCAGAGGACTTCATGCAGAGGCTGCAGTAGGGTAGTCTTGCAGTGATTGATGAGGTCTGGAGGAATACTGTCGCTGCCTGGTACCTTTCCTGTTGCCAAACTGTCAATGGCCTTGCCGAGTTCATCCACGGTTGGCTCTGTATCAAGCTCTTCCATGACTGGCATGAACTCAATGGCGTCAAGGGCTGAGGGGGCCACTGTGTATTCTCTGGAGTAGAGGTCGGAATAATGTTCCACCCATCTATCCATCTGCTGGCCTTGGTCAGTGATGATTTCCCCAGTGGCGGATTTGAGGGGGACCATCTTGCTCTGCATTGGCCCCAGTGCCTTCTTGATGCCACCGTACATCCCTCTGATGTTGTCCGTTGCAGCAGCCATCTGGATCGTCTCACTGAGCTCTGTCCAGTATTCGTTGGCACAGCGCCTGGCAATGTGCTGGACCTTGCACCTGGCAGCCCTGAGCATCTGCAGGTTCCTCTCAGTGAGTGACTGCTTGTACTCGGCGAGTACGGCGCGCTTGGCATCGATAACAGGGGTCATCTCTGATGCCCTGGCCTCAAACCAATCATGTGACTTCGAGGTTTTCTTCCCAAAGGTAGCCAGGGCGGTGCGGTGGATGGTCTCTCGCAGAGTTTCCCACTTCTCTGTGGCGGTGTCTCCGGGCTGCGATGCATCGTACTCCTTCCCAAATGCCTCTGTGAACCGATCTACAAGATCTGTCTGGGTCATCTTGCTGACGTCAATGCATGGGATCCCCGGTTTCTTTGCACGGTGGAACTTTTTGGGTTGCAGCCTGATCTTGCAACATACCAGGGAGTGGTCTGTGTCGCAGTCTGTGCTGTGGTAAGAGCGTGTGTGAAGAACATTCTTGATGGTAGCACGCCTAACCAGGATCAAATCCAGTTGGTGCCAGTGCTTTGAGTGCGGGTGTCTCCAGGAGACCTTATGTTGAGGCTTTGTCTTGAAGAAGGAGTTGGTGATGCACAGGTTGTGAAAGGCACAAAACTCGAGCAGTCGCTGTCCGTTTTCGTTCAGTTTTCCAACTCCAAACGGACCAAGGCAAGAAGGCCACGGGTCAATGTATGCACCTACTCTGGAATTGAAGTCACTAAGGAGAACAAGTTGTTCAGTCCTGGGGATGTGGCAGTGTCGACATTTAGTCTCATGAGCTCGTCGTTGATAACAGCTGTTTTCCTGGTGTCACTGATATCCCGAAGGTCTTGAGAAAAGCTGGGCATCATTCTCCGAACATTCCAACATCCCAGGTTTAGAGCTGGTCTCTTTCTTGAAATTCTTTTGTTGTTGCCTGGTGCAGTAGTTGCTTGTCAGATGTTCTCCCAGTCCCCATGCACCCAATGAAGAAAGCAGACCATGGCGGGACAGCACCTTACTGGCTGGGGGCTGCCCAGCTTGAGGCGGGCAGTAGCTGTCCAATGAGACTCAAAGATCTCCCACCGTTAGAAGCAACCCCTGGCGCTGCACTCCACGCCAATTGAGTGATGGCTTATAACAGGTATCTGTTGCTTCCCGTGTTCTGTCGACACCAAATGAATGGCGAAGCTGGAGTGTCCTCTCCAGGTTGTAGGTGTGAGTGTGTAGGTGATGGTGTGGACAGATGTAAGCCTGGGCACTGATATGGAGGACAAGCTGTTGCCCATGCAGCAAGGTTGTTAAAAATAATAGAGACTCTTCCTCATTCCATTAACACTCTGCATGATATTCGGCTTCCTCTGCTGGCTTGGTAATGATCACGGGAACCGAATAAATTTTTTTTTCTTGTGCTAATGACGGTGCTGTTCTGATCATACAGGGAGTCTCAGCCTTAGATGCCTTTTTTTTTTTTTTTTTTTGCATATATTATTTTTTACATTCATTTTTATTTAATCGGTAATTATATTATTGGTCAGGACGGTGCCGGTCGTTACACCAGCTTGTCTGAAACTCTCATCTTAATATATACTCAAATAAAGAGCCATGGAGCTATGGATATTTAAGTATTGGGTTGGCTTCAGAGTCGGTAAAATATATATAAAACATCAGGTAATGATATGTATGAGTAAATCTATGAAGAAATATTATTACTATTAACTCAATTGGAGGCATAGTCGGCATCGAAGTCGTAAATATGAAACATCTGTGGTTGGAATCGGATTCGACTAATAGTTCTGTATTGACAGTAAATTATGTGGTTGCATCGAGATGTTGTATACATCCCTGCTGTACTAAATCTGATGTTCTATGGATATGAATTCTCACTGGCAGACGTAAACTGAAATATTTATGAGGTGATAATTATATTACTTTGACTCGGTTTTCAATGTTTGATAAACGCATATATAACAACAGATAATATCACCGTCACGGCTTTATACCAAACCTGATAATGTGTGTGTGTGTGTGTGTGAGTGTACTGAGAAGCAAGATATATATTATAGAGTCAGAGATACAGGGTGCTTCAGTTATAGTGTGTGTGTGTGAATGTATACTGAATACCAAGAGAGAGAGAGAGAGAAAAAAAAAAACGAGGTGCTAGAGTGATAGTGTGTGTGTGCTGAGAGAGAGAGAGAGAGAGAGAGAGAGAGAGAGAGAGAGAGAGAGAACAGGTTGCTTGTTGTCCATAATGAGAGATGAAGTAAATTATGTTTGGTGTCCAAATGTGCAGTCAAGTGTGTCTACAAAAATTAATATATGTAAAAAAACATTTATTACTTGGGAGATAACACATTACTAATATGATAATATATTAAAATGGCTGAAATGTTGCAATAGCACATGTGACTCCTCTTCTCTGCACCATCACCCCTTCTTCCACCCACCAACCCCTCTGCCGCCCCCCCTCCCCTTTCTCCGACCTTAATACGGAAGATGAAGCTTTGCCGATTCGAAATGTTGTCTTGTATATGAATAGGAGCTCACACAAGCGAAGCGCTGTTGCCACGTTAGCCAAGCCAAGTGAGGGGGTGGTCCAGGTGGAAATCTTGTAGAGTGCATTGTACAGTCACGGTCAATAGTCCTGCAACACCTTCCAATAAAATAGCTTCGAAAAATGATCCAAAACTTTAGCTGTTGGTCTCTGCAATATTGGTTCATAAGATTCACTCAATTGGCTCGCTTTTATTCACCAGGTTGCAGGACTTTTGACCATGACTGTACAGTTCCAGACAGATCAAGGGTACACACCCCATCCATCAGCGACTTGGTTTGGGCCTCGTCGGATCTGGCAACAGTTGCAGGTGGAGGGAGGGGGGATGTTAGTGGGAGAGGAGAGAAATGTGAGCGGAACTATACAGGGTGATTCAAAACTACATTTACAAAATGACAGGGTAAAGTCCTGACATGATGTTAAACATGTTTCCATATGTAATTTTCAAAAATTTAAAAAGTTAATTACACACATGAAAGCCAAATCCATTGCCGTGGGCGAACGATCGAACGCTTTAAAATAACACCTACCCCCACCTCATCCCCTGCTCTCTCTTAAGTGGATGAGGCAAGTTTTAAAACGTATGAAGCAATGAAACCCTTATCGATCATGGGATTCAAACAGATCCGTTGGCTTTTAATCGATCCCAAGGCTTCGTGTTTCTTGTAATATCAGATAAGTTAGTAGTACCGCCCTGGCATCTACACGTATCACTCGGTAAGTGTAACTCAACCACAAAACAATACCCGTGATCGATAAGGGTTTATTGCTTCATACGTTGTATTAAGTTCCCTCGTCTACCCGAGAGAGAACACGGGGTGCTGTGGGGGGGAGGAGTTAATTTTAGAAGTGTTCGATCATTCGCCCACGGTAATGGATTTGGCTTTCATGTCTGTCATTAACTTTTTAAATTTTTGAAAATTACATATGGAAATATGTTTAACATCATGTCAGGACTTTACCCTGTCATTTTGTAAATGTAGTTTTGAATCACCCTGTATAGGAGAGTAATGAATGATCAGGTAGAGAAGACGTGTGTCAGGAGGAATGAATGAAGTATACACTGAAAGGTATCGAATCACCAATAGTTTAAAGCAGGGTTCTTCAAACTTTTTCAGGCGTGACCCAGTTTTTACAATGATATCATTCTCGCGAACCATACAGAAATCTCTTTTACAAATGATCAGAAATATCAACTTAAAAAAATACAAGGCCAGAAACTGAAACGTAATATTTATGATTAAAAGGCATTCTAACCAGAATTATAAACACTGCCTCACCTACCCCTCTCTCTCTCTCACTCTCTCTCAAGAAGGCTAATATTTGTGCAATGATTTTGTTTTATTGATAATTAAATATATGAATATTCGATTATAAAAATATGTTAGGTGGATTCATGTATGAACTTCATATTTATTTTATTGTCACGAACATTATTATTCTATTTTATTCATGTACTTATTTTTTTGAGCCTGCGACCCAGTTTGGAGGAATTCGGGACCCGTAATTTGAAGAACCTGGGTTTAAAGAAGTGCATACTGCATTAGCGAAGGTGGATATTATATAGGAGAGAAGAAATGTGATGATTTGAGGCGAGGGTGAGGGGGAAGAGGGTAAGAAAAATGAAGGTGATTAGTTGAAAAGTAATAAACAAATATAATTAGAATATCTGTTACATTATATCCTTTAAATAAAGGCACTGTCTTTTTTTCACCATCGTAGTGGGATAGACTACTGATTATATATTATCCTTTGGATATTTGACAGCTATCCCTGTATTCCTTTTATCTCTCGTGCTTGCCCCGTAGGGGGGTATTGCCTGTAATGATGTGGACAATACTTTAAGGGTTTTGGCGCCCCTTTGGTCCAAGCCACTAGCTTACATTTCTTCAACTGTCCCTCTTTTCTTCCTATTTCCTTCTTGCTTGCTGTCACACCTCTCTATCACCTTTTCCATACCAAAATACGATCAATAACATAATCTCAGCCGTAGTTTTTCGAATAATATAATTGGACTATAAGTGATAAGGGAGAAAGGCCTATGTCATTAAAACTTTTTAAGAACGAATGAGAAGGTTAAAAATATGAGAAAGAAAAGATAAACGGTAAGAAAGGAGGGAAGGGCAAGCGAGAGAGGGATAAGACAGTAGGGAAGATGTGTAAGGTTGCCAGTTACTTGAGAGATACTGTAATATATATAGCCTATGCATAAAATTAGACCAAGTTTATTGAAAACGTCATATAGCGACGCCTATTTAAGTTTAACATAGATTATTTTTAAGGAAATGCATATTTAGAAGAAAAAATCCTGGTAAATAGCTTAATGAATTTGTTGACAAATATGATTATTAAAAAGTTAGAACATTAAACCGTCTTCTGCCGAATAAAAAAAAAAAAAACAGCTGGGCTTGAGAGAAGGTGATAAATAGGGTGGACTACAAGCACGAGGGATTTGATTGATATTAGGTGGCGCAACAGCGAGGTCAAATAGCACCAGGAAAAGGTGATAGAGAGGTGTGACAGCAAGCAAGAAGGAAATAGGAAGAAAGGAGGGACAGTTGAAGAAATGTAAGCTTGTGGCTGGGCCGAAGGGGCGCCAAAACCCTTAAAGTATTGTCCACATCATTACAGGCAATACCCCCCTACGGGGCAAGCACGAGGGATAAAAGGAATACAGGGATAGCTGTCAAATATCCAAAGGATAATATATAATCAGTAGTCTATCCCACTACGATGGTGAACAAAAGACAGTGCCTTTATTTAAAGGATATAATGTAACAGATATTCTAATTATATTTGTTTGTTATTACTTTTAAACTAATCGCCTTCATTTTTCTTACCCTCTTCCCCCTCACCCTCGCCTCAAATCATCACATTTCTTCTCTCTTATATCCACCTACGTTAATGCAGTATGCACTTCTTTATACCCAGGTTCTTCAAACTACGGGTCCCGAATTCCTCCAAACTGGGTCGCAGGCTCACAAAAAATAAATACATGAATAAGATAGAATAATAATGTTCGTGACAATAAAATAAATATGAAGTTCATACATGAATCCACCTAACATATCTTTATAATCGAATATTCATATATTTAATTATCAATAAAACAAAATCATTGCACAAATATTAGCCTTCTTGAGAGAGAGTGAGAGAGAGAGAGGGGTAGGGGTAGGTGAGGCAGTGTTTATAATTCTGGTTAGAATGCCTTTTAATCATAAATATTACGTTTCAGTTTCTGGCCTTGTATTTTTTTAGGTTGATAATTCTGGTCATTTGTAAAAGAGATTTCTGTATGGGCCGCGAAAATGATATCATAGTAAAAACTGGGTCACGACTGAAAAAGTTTATAGAACCCTGTTTTAAACTGTTGGTGATTCGATACCATTCACAGTGTATGCTTCATTCATTCCTCCTGACACACGTCTTCTTTACCTGATCATTCGTTACCCTCCTATATAGCTCCGCTCACATTTCTCTCCTCTCCCACTAACATCCCCCCTCCCTCCACCTGCAACTGTTGCCAGATCCGACGAGGCCCAAACCAAGTCGCTGATGGATGGGGTGTGTACCCTTGATCTGTCCGGAGCTGTACATACGTTTTATGTGTGTGTGTATGTCTGTGCGTAGGTGTTTTTGTAGATGTGGAAACATACTAGTTATTGTGAAAAACCGAAAAAAGTAAATCTTTTCATATCAGGATGGCCTCAAGTTTGCGTTATAATGCATTATTTGTGCAGAATGTTCAATTTCTTGATGGAAAATTTCAATTAACCTTCATGGAGCGCACAATAGGCTTGCTGTATTCACTGTTGACCTGGGCCACAAAATATTCAGAGTTGTGAAAACTTGTGAGGTACCCAGCCCGCCCTTCCTTCACTAATAACTCTGGCTCCGTTGGCATGGGGACAAAATTCTTAAATAGCTCCTGTAATGGAAATAACATTAAAAATAAGCTATAATTAACACTTAATTTTGTCAAGGGCATGGTTGACATCAGCCTCTCGAATTCCATTGCTCTATTCGTTTGAAAAAACAAAACAAAAAAACTTTATGTATGCAAACGAACACTATATGAAGACAGCACCTTTGAACCCAAAACCTTTGACTATTGACATTCGCATAAAAAATTTGGGTTTTGGTGAATAAATCGCACTTAACGTACGTATTCAGATATTGCTTTTATTTCTACCGGATGAAAGGGATTCTTGACTTTGGTCTTATCTTTCCTCATTATCGAAAACAAAATGGGAGCTCTGTAAACTCTGTAAAAACTCTTACGTCACGTAGTGGTATAGATGATCTTAGCTATCTTTACCCAGTAACAACCCTTTTTTTTTTCGCCTTAAACTAATTAGTTAGCTATTAACTTAAGCTCAATAATTATTAAGATGCAGGCTGATGAATAATTATGTGGTAATAAAAATAAAGTAGCTTTTAGTAATTGGACATCAGAACCACTTCCCACCGAAAGTATGTTTGCCTGAAAATAGTGGAACAGATGTCCATCGTTATTTTAATCCTCTATTATGTTATCCTCTTTTCCTATTCCTCACAAATCAATGACAATATTAATTTAATCTGACAACCATCTCTTTTCGTTTTTGTTACCCTCCCATGCATGAACATAGATTCAAATAATTTGGCCTCGTTCTACCCCCCCCCCTCACACACAATAAAAAAAACAAAAAAACAAAAAAACAATTGCATTGATAAAAAAATTGATCCTCTATTGTGACATGAACATTATATATCTTATAGAGAACAGCTTATTTTGTTACAGAAGCAATCACGATCACGTTAAATACCACCCTAAAACCATAATATTATATAACCAAACAGAGGTTTCAAGAATGTTATTAACTTCAATCTCGCTACCAAATTCAATACTGAACGTCTGTTTTACAAACTGATGATAGTTGACGCAACTCGACGATTAATGTAAACAGTATTTATATTCTTCTTCTCTACACTGTTAAGAATATATCACAAGTATAAGACCAATACACATTATTAACTCAATATGAAAAACAAAACAAAAAAAATTGATGATTTGTTGATATACTGAGTCTTCTAATAGTCACACCATTGGCTTAACAAATCAAACAAGCATTTCAGTATTCCATCGTCTTATACATGACTACTTAACCTTCATTGTCATTACCCGTACTGATCTTAGATACATGAATTCCTATCCAGTGCCATACAGTGTGATAGCATAAAGAAAAACACTATATAGTATACCGTAGTAATAGTATAATAGAAATTGCTGAGAGTACATTTTCAAATTGATGCTTTTTATTCTATGCCAATTATATAGTACTTTTGTTGATCCATAATGTATGAAAATATAACTAACAATTTAAGTGTAAAGTTTGTACTTAAAATATTTATTAATTCCAACTACCAGTGCCCAAAATTTTGCGGAATCTCTAACTACAGTCACTGTCTCCAGATCCCCATGCGAACAAATTATTAATCTTTTTCTGGAACGAGTATTCTCAATAAGAAACATGAATCCGTTTTTCCAATTCACATCCATCTCTATCATCCACTTATTTGTCATATTTCACAATTTATCAAAATATATTCAGTAGTGTACATTGAAAATTTTTACCTTCAGGTATACATTCACAGACGTCTTCATGAGGTTCCCAAATATTGGTCCGAGTCCAACGACTGGGAGGTCAGAGTCAAGAAGTTCTTTGAATGTGTCAATAGAACGAGGCTGGCGTACAACAGTGAGAAAAGCGGTAAGGTTGCTGCTGTAGGAAATGCCCAGGACCATCACATAGAGCCACAAAAAGGCTACGCTCAACCGGCTGGCATTCGTACTGGGCTCCCTGGGTAGTGGCTCACGAAGATGCATGGCAAAAACATGCAAGTAACTCGAGGTCAGAGATTGCAGGAAGGGTAGCTTTCCAAGGCTGATGATTGAAATGAAAGATATGTGTGCACAGATCAGCATTACTTCAAGCATTACCGTCAAAATACTTTAATTATATATTTATATGTAACTTTATATATTTACATAACCTTATTTAAATAACTTTGTAATTGGCATATATATTAGAAAATGAATAGCAAAAATGTTCAATATCACACCTTTTAGCAGAAACGTAGGCTAGTACATAGATAACAGGACCACTGAGAATGAGTCCCACAGCCAGGGTGATCCAAGTATCACTTCGAAATGGCCAAGATGGGGACTGCCAACGGGGTATTGGTGGTGGCACACGTAAGATGACACAATTCACCTGGTACACATAATACACCAGGCTATGAGGACTCAAGGAACAACCGAACAGGAAAGTTAATCTGCATAGACTTTTCTAATGCAAACTTTCATGCCAAGTTAAAAAATCTTTGGTAAACGGGCGTTACAGGATGCCAACAGAAGTATGGGTGAGGTTATGGCATTGGTCGTTATAAATAATTTTCTGAGAAAACAAAGGGAATTTACTAGGATTGAAGGTGGGTTTAAACTATTTCACTATGGTGTGCATGGGATAAGAAATAGTGTAGGGATAACCCTCAAGAAAGGTTAATTGACAGAGTGACAGAGTGATAAAAGTAAAGTTGGAAATTGAAAAGGTGATGATGATGAAGAGGAGAGTGAAAATGAAACAAAGGATCAGATGGTAAATGAAGAAAAAATGTTGTGTGATATTGAGGGAGGGGATGAGGCAGGCATTGGTAAAAATGAGGAGGTGATGGACGATTAGGCAAGTAGTGTAAATGTTGATGGAGACAGCTAGGAAATTACTTGGTGAGACTTCTGAACAAATGAAGTAAAACAAAGAGAGTTCGATGTGAAATGAAGAAGTGATAGAAAGTATAAGACTTATTACAGGAAAACGTAAGTAAGTGTGCTCTGTGAACAGCAATATGATTTTATGCAAAGAAAGAATATAACAAATGCTATTATATGCTTTAATTAATGTGAGAAATTTATCAGGGAAAATTGAAAGGTTTCTTTCATAAGCTCTTTAACACAAACACCTGATCTGTATATCCTTGACATTTCCTGAAACTACTTTGCTCCTCTCCTGTCAATCCTTTAGTTTGTGAAATTTCCACTTTCCCATTCTTCCGTGTAGTTTTCCTGGTAGACTTTCCACATTCTCTCTGGTCCTCTTTACCCTTTACATGGGGTTTCAACATTCGTTCACCAAATTTTAAGGGTAAGATGCATAGAGAAAAATAATAAATTATATTATGATATGCAGAGACAGTGTTGGTAATACTGAAAGAGAGAGAAAGAAATGGTTACGCTTTACGGAACATCAACTCCCCTCATGTGAATGCATCAACGCGACTGCAGTTTAGATTCGAATATCCTTCGAAGTCTCGAACCACGAACAATTCATGATTGTTGAAAGGAATTATAATGTCGGTCATTCTGGCACATGCTATGTTTATGACGTTTTATCAACTCCCACTAGGTAGTCTACTATACAGTCGGCGGCAAAAGTCCTGTCGCCTCATTTGCTTCACCGAAGCACGCGATGTTCATATGCTCGAGATCATGGCCAAGGAATACATGGTCAAACCGTTTCCCTCCCACCGGGGGGGTGAGTTATTCTGTGACGTAGGGTATCAGGATGACCTGTGGTCCGTGTTGGACTGTTGGGTATTTGCCTCAGTTCAACCAGGACTGTACTCACTTGACTCACCGTCACCGTCACCGTCACTGTAGTCTCGCGCTCATCTCTGACAACACACCCGTTTTTCTTTTGACATGGTATACTTGTGTACTAGTAGTCATAGGGATTCCACTTACAGTGCGCACTGTGTTGTTCGAGTGTCTCGTCCTTAAAAATTGCATAGTGTATGTTGTGGTGTGTGTGTGTGTGTGTGCATTGTTTTGATCTGCGGTGACTATTTGTATGCTTTTTGGTGAAATTTCATGATTTTCATAACTTGGTTTCCTGCTTCAAAATCTGCACCAAGGGTAAGGTCAGAGAGAATGAGGGAGAGAGCCGGAGAAATAGACACACACAGACAGACATACAAATAACAACACATAAGAGATTGATAAATAGATTATCGGTAGATAGACAAACAAATGGAGAAATAGATAGATATTGGGTAGATAGATGTGTGAGCTGAGAGACAGATAGATGTGAAGAAAAACAAAAAGACTGATAGAGATGGATATATGTGGGGCGAATATAGATAGATAAACTGAAAATAGACAGTAAAACATATTCGTTATGGAGGGGCGGTGGAATCCTTATGTAATGTTAAACTCGTAGCCAATATGTAGACCTTTATATATATATATATATATATATATATATATATATATATATATATATATTCAAGAGTTAAGGAGTGTCTTGCACGTGGAAGGTGATAATTGAGGGAGGCAGAGTTACTGGCTATGGACAGGTGACTCTATTCCCTTTCCCTCTTCTTTTTTTCTGTGTGCAAGTCTGCCTACCTATATTTTACTGTCAGTGTGTGTGTGGTTTTGTGTCAGCTGTAAGACACTCTTCATATGTGCAATCCTAAGGGGCTTGACCCTCATCCAAGAAGGATTATCATTATACCTGAGTACTGACTCTTTCTCTCTCTCTCCGCCTCCTCTATATTATACCTCCATGTGGAACACACTCTATCCCTGAAATTGATACCTTATATGGTGGGGTTAATGGTTTGACCATGTATTCCTTGGCCATGTTCGAGATTATTAGATGTAGAAAACGTGCGTATTTCTCGAGTCCACGAACACTGCGTGTCTCGGTGAAGCAGGTGAGGCGACAGGACCTCTGCCGCTGACTGTACAGCCAGTACAGGTGTAGGGTATGGGTATGGGTCTGGTAACTGTGGGAAAACCTCACTGCCAGACGTGCAATTTTTACTGCTTTTTTTCTGTTTTTGTCATTGCGTTAGGTATTCTTCTGTTGACAAGTAAAATGAAATAAAATACCTTACACTGATTAGGCCTATACAGACATGCTTTAAAGTATTTTCATCCATCTTCATTTCCCGTTGACTGAAGCTGTCATGATTCTGCCTGACAACCCACAATGTGGAAAGAGAAGAGCTGCGAGGGTAGAAGTTGGGGAGAGGTCGTCTTTCGTCAGAGAATGCAGGAGGTCATAATATGGGAAGAAGTGGAGTAGAGAGTCACATTCATCAATTCCAGACATTCATAATATTTTCAGATATTTAGTGCAGTTATCTTTTATTTATATCTCTTGAGAAAGATATTTCTTATGACAGATATTTGGTGAAGATGAGGCAGTAATCTTCTAAGAGTTTTGATATCGCCAATTGCCACTTTGTATGCTTAATCTGGTTGGCAATGCATGTTGCATTTAAAATAATATCTACTACAATATACTTTATTTTCGTTATGTTTTCATATATTTAAGAAGATGTGCTTCGTGTATTTGGGATATAAAACGAAATATAACTCAGCAAACTTTCTAAACAAAATATATTATTTACAGTGTTATGTATTTCAGAGTAATGTAATTTGCGTTTATCTTTGTGTGGGTCTCGCATTTAGCACTCCTAGTGATTTATTCGTACTTTTGCTCAAATTTGTTTAATAGCCAACGACTTTGAATGGAGTGAAGGGTGTAATCACCCGTCAGTCTGGGAAACTATCCAGTTTGGCTGGTTTCGCACCCACCTTCTCCTCTCCCTGTCCTTGTTCCCTTGGGTATATAAAGGGCTCGTTCACACCCTCGCGGAAGGGGATGCTAATGGTGTTTTTTTTTTTTTTTTTTTTCTTTTTTAAATTCATTGCGCCGTAGCGTCAGTCAATAGGCAGACAACAGTACACAAGGGTAGGCGGGACTCACAAGAACCCAATGACCACACACACACACAAGCACACACACATGCGCACACACACACACATCACGAAAACATAACAGAATGAAGCACAAGCATACAGACAAATATTTACATCATGACCTACTTAAATCCACCAAAACGAGGGTGGCGCACCAGAAGTTCCTCCAGAACCTGATGGTTCAGCAGGTGTCGACAAACCACATCAAGTGGCAGGCCCTGGGGCAGCAAGTGTCGGACAGTGGGGCAGGCTAGGCAATAGTGCTCTATAGTGTTAGCACGAGGCGCTCGACACAAGCGACACTCAGTGAAGGGAGGCTCACCCTGCATCCCAGCAACCTGCCACGGTGGCCGGTAACCAAGCCTCAAACGAGCAGAGACTACATTGTGCCTCCGAACCATGAGGCCTCGACGACGGTAGGAATATTTGTGACGGCATACAGACTCGTAATGGGTGATGGAGATGCTGAAGGGCCTCTCTGCATCCCTGCGTCGCCATACAGGGAGGAGAGCGGCGGAGCGGACTTTAGAGAGGTAACATGTCAGGGAGAGAGGACGTCCAGCACCACGAGGAGGCAGATGGCAGGCTTCCTTTGCGAGTCTGTCAACTGTACCATTGTGACGTAAACCTACATGGGATGGCACCCATAAAAATTTGACGGTCAATTTACGATGACGCAATAAGGCCAAAAACGATAAAATCTGCTGAACAACAGTAGAGTGTGTGGGCTGAACACTAGAGAGGGAATGAAGGGCAGGTTTGGAGTCACAAAAAAGGGCAGCATTCACTCCACGTTGACAAACAACACTAACAGCATCCAGAATGGCATACAGTTCACACAATGTTGAGCTAGAGTGGTTACAGAGACGACGGCCAACCCAGCCCCCTGGAGGTGACTCCAGGTCAGGCGAGAAAACAGCACAACCTGCTGCACCATCCACCTGCAATGAGCCATCAATGTAGAGGCAGTATGGATCTGTGATGGAGGAAGTCACTGTTTCTATGTGTTCTAGAGCCAACTGCCGCTGTAGAGAAGGCAGCTCCGACTTGGAAGTAGGTGTAAAGCTCACATCAGGTGTTGGTAGCATCCATGGAGGGGGCCCTGGGGGTACGTCTGCAACCATTATATCTATATTAAGACCACGGAGCACAGAGGAAACAGACCTTATAAGAGTATGTCCAGCAGGCAGTATGGGAGGGACCGGGTAGTTTGGTCTAAGAGAAGTCCTGACTAACTGAGAGTAATGGGGTGAAAGATGTGCGAAATGGAGGCACTTGACAGTGAAGCCAGTGCTCTATTCTGAAATTTTTCTAAAGTTTCCAGAGTAGCCCTGGGAAGTTGAATCAAAGCAGGGGAGAGGTAATCAACAACTGAACGGATAAAAGCAATATAGATGGTTCTGGCTACTGGGATGGAGATGCCCGAGGAGTTGTTAGATAGCCATTGAAGTGGTGTAAGTCGGCGCTGGAGACGACCCAATAAGTCCTGGACAATGGGATGGTCTTGAGGTCTGGCAGGGACAATCGGCCAAATATTGACTGGCGCACCCAGGTAGCAGTACTGGGAACACATGGGAATGACAGTCCCTCCAATGGTGAACACTGGCTGAGCTTGAGGAAGGCGGCAGGTGAATATTCTGCTCTTATCTGGGGAGACAATAATGCCACAGTGAGAGGAGACCACAGAGAAGGAGTCAAGAAACCGCTGGAGATCCCTTGGTGAGGTAGAATGAACACAGATATCATCAGCATAGCATGTAATTGTAGTTCCAGGTATATCAGGGAGAGAAGTGAGCAACCGATGCATCAGAATATTAAATAACAATGGGCTGAGAACACCACCTTGAGGCGTACCAAGATGAAAACTGCGCAAAGGACTGAGTGCACCACTGAAAAACACATGGGAGGTCCTGTTACTCAGGTAGCCCCGAATCCACCGTAATAGATTACCCTTTATCCCAAAGTCAACCAGTTGATCCAAAATGACGTCTCTATTAGCAACATCGAAGGCACTTCGAAGGTCAATGAAGGCCACCACACTATCCCTGGAAAGGCGAGAGTACAGGTCGACTAGGCAGTGATGTGTACTCCGCTGGGGAAGGAAACCAAACAGCCATGGAGAAAGGCGATCCTGCAGTCTGTACATGAGATGATTGAGTAAGATTCTCTCCATAACCTTACAGAAACAGGAAGTAAGGGAAATAGGCCTGAACTTCGCAGTGCCGGGCTTAGGGATGGGTATTATTGTGCTGCTGGTCCAGGCTCGTGGTACACAACCGTCACGAAGACAAAGATTGTACAGTCGAAGTAGAGGGTTCCCAGGAACTTGTTGAAGTAGACGCAGCACAGCATAAGTAATACCATCATCACCAGGGGAAGAAGCTTTACCCCGAGAGAGAGCACGGCGCAACTCCTCCTCAGTTATCTCCTCTGCATCATCGTCATCATCTTGTAACAGAGCAGACATTAGACGTAGCCGATGGACAGCAGCACGGGAAGCGAGTGCATCTTGTATGTGGATGGGTAGACTGGCTTGGGTAGATTGTTCTGACCAGGCATCAACAAGTTGTTTGGCATAGTCGGCAGGAGTGTGATGACGAGCAGTGGCCGGTGTCTTTTTAACAACCCGACGGATGAGGTGCCACATAGAAGCCACACTTGTTTGCTGGTTGATGCTGTCCGTGAACCGCTGCCAAGACTCAGTGTGAGCACAATCCTGCAGGGCAACTAAAGCGTCCCTAGACATCTGGTAACGATGGAGTAGGTCAGGGGTTGGGTTGGCTTGAAACAATAGGCCATCACGTTCAGCCTCCTCCTTTGCCTCCTGTATACGTTTTTCCAGCGTCCAGGAGTGGGCAGTATGGCGATGCTGGAGGTGTGGCCGGGAGACGTATAGCCTATAAAAGTCATGAGTAGCAGATACAAGATCAGAGTACAACTGTTCAGCTGATGATATGTCAAATGTAGGGAATACATGGGCCATAAATAAGATGTAAGTCGGGCAATATTTAGGGGGCACAGCAATACGCAAACGAGTGGCTGAAGCACCCGACCCAGCAGTTAGAGAATAATGAAACCGAAGAGCAATGTGATCAGAGAATAAGTCTGGCACAGAGGAGCACTGGACCTGAGATGCTATCAGGCCAGACGAGAGGATGTAATCCAGAGTACCTCCCCGGCAATGAGTGGCACCGCCAGTGTCCCAGTGTGTCAGATGATGCTTGCGGATGTATGAAAGGAGACGAACACCATTACGATTAATAGAGCCAGTACCATCACCCAAATCAGAATGCCGAGCATTAAAATCTCCCATATACACCATACCACGCACTGTTGGAGAAGGAAGAGCCTCAAGAGTGAGTCTAGCTGGGGCAGAATAGACATTACATAGTTGGAGTACTCCATTCCCAGGTAGAACCTCAAATAGCTGAAAGGTCATGTCAGGATCAGTGGAGGTACGGAGAAGGCGATGTGGCAAGGAGCTATGTATGTAAGTCAGGAGACCATTCCTTACCAGATGAACATATGGCACATAACCTGAGAGAGGAGGAGCTTGCCCAGCAGCGAGCGGCCGTCCTGGAAATGCTTCCTGGAGAAAAATAACACTGGGATGATGACGAAAAACATAGGCCTTGAGTTGAGTGAGCTTAGCATAACTGGTGATACCACATACATTCCAGGAGATGACATCCAGCCGGCAATCACTAGCGAACTCTGTATTTGGAGGTAGAAGTCCGGTGAGTGGGGGCAGATGAGCGACCTGGAGAAGAAGATGGACCAGGAGAAGGGACTGACTCGAAAAGCTTTTCAAGGCGAGATGCAACAGTATCCATCTTTTCGGTAAGGGTAGTGACAGTTGAGATGATGGCCTGCTGAGCCTCGACCAAGGTGGAGAGTTTGGAGTCATTGGCAGCCTGAGCGGCAACCAGCCCATCAATCCTGGCTTCAAGGGCAGAAAAGCGGTTTTCGAGAGCCGTACATCGTGCCATGAGGGTAGCAACAGACTTGCGGAGGGCCAGGTCTGGAGGTGAGGCAGGGCTGGTAGGAGGAGCAGGGCTGGTAGGAGGAGCAGACTGGGGAGGTGGTGGTGGTGGTGGAGGCGGAGCAATAGTAGAGACACGATCCTGGACCTTACGTCGAGTACATCCATGCCACACGTTAACCCCTGGCTGAAGGCATCGTGGACACTTCCATCGAGACGTATCTTCAGGAGGTGAAGGCTCAGAGGTGGAGGCAGCAGGACGTGATGGTTCACCCCTGACAGGACACGTCTTGGAATCATGGTCGGCCGCACACCATGCACATTTCGGCCTGGCAGAACAGTACCGGGAGATATGCCCCACACCCCAGCACCTGTAGCACCAAGGCTGGTCATTATGAAGTTTCCTCACCTCACACGGTGGAAGACAAGGGAGGAAATCAAAGGAAATCTCATTTGGAGGTGGATCGGGTTGACTCCAGACAACAACAATACGGCTAATGGGGGAACCATCTTGGAAAAAACGACGGGCAAAGTACACACCAGGGTATCCTTTGGCAAGTTTCGGGTCAACATCAATAGGAAAACGGGTGAGGATGTAGCTGGGGAACTTACGAGGCCTCTCAGGTGAGTCTTCAAGAATGAGAGGCAGAGATAAAAATTCACCAGCCTTCACTCTATCAATGATGTCCTGACGCTTCCTAGAGATGTAGACAAACCGGGAGGTGACAGCAGCCATCTTGACTTCAGCCAGTTCACGCTTCAACTGGAAGGCCCTGTTGACATCAGACAACCAACGCAGCTTTGTGTCCGTAGATGGGTTTCCAGAGAAGGAGAGTTTGACATAGGCATCTCTCGGGGCAAAAGCAGGAAGGTTGGACGAGGGCAAGGAGTTGGTATACAAAGAAGAAACACCAGGGTGAGGCAGAGAAGGTACGTCGTGCACAGCTGAAGCACCCTTGGCAGTCTTGGCAGCTGGAGGCAAACAGTCCACACCATCGGAATCCTGCGAGGAGTCGGACGAGGCATCAACAGGTCGCTTGGTAGAGGTTGAGGAGGTGGACGGCTGCAACCTGAGCTGCGGAGTGACCGAGGAGAGGGGGGGAGGGTTGCGAGAAGGCAGCTCATGCCAGTGATCCTCAATTGGAGGCTCGTCTTCCTCCGACATTGCCAAGTCGGCCTCCAAGCAGGAATCCGCACTCTCCATCAGGCCAGGCAAGGCCTAGATGGAAAGGAAACAACAACACAAACAACTAAACATTCAATCAGCCAGGGACACACACACACACACACACAGACAATCACAACAAAACTATACACAGAACCACAACAGACAAACAACACCAGCAACACCACAGAAACAACAACACATAAACAAGAACTCACAAACAACACAAAAAATACAAACAAGAGCTCCAAAACAACACAAAACAACAACACAAACGAGAATGGAGGCAGAGCGCCACGAGTACGTCCACACTCCACCTGTTCTGGAGCGAGACTCTGCTAATGGTGTGATGCAAGGCCAAGAGATATACCATATATCTCTTGGCCTTGGTGTGATGGTTAGCACACTCGCCTCGCAAGCGAGAGATCCTGTTCACCGAGCAGTAAGTAGGTACCCTGCTGTAAGAGCAAGGATAGCAACCTTGTAGGCTGGGGGAAGATGTGTTGATGTAACAAGACTTGACTGCCTTAATGACCAACACCATGACTCGATAGGCATAAAGCCTAATTTTTTTTTTTCTTCGCGGCAGATATTGGTGGAATAGTTGTGTTATATTGTTGGTCTGTTTGAGAGGGAAGCCGGCTGGTGTTGTGATCCTGACTGAGGTATAGTTATTGTATATTTTTCACCCTCCACCCCATATCTAGTTGTGTGTTCAATCAAGCATTACTTATTCAAGCATTTCATATGTATATAATTTGTGATTACCCAATGTATTACTGTGATGTTTTGGGTTAGATTAGCGGTGCTCTCTGTCTTTCCCAATTCTATGAATATTTTATTGCGAGTGATTTTCATATATAATTTTGGTACTGTGTCAAAGTAATTATATGACTGTGAATTAATAGAGTGTATTAGTATAACGTGGAATATGATCATGTGACTATATTTTATAGTCAACCTGGAATATGCTCAATCATATACATATACATAAAGGTTGCCCTGCTACAAGGTATTGTCATAAGTTTAATATTTAATTATATATTTTCAAAACTTTACCTTTTTTGTATATTTGACCTATGACTGATGAATACTCAGCCAACAATCAGTTCGAGACCAAGAATAACCAGGTCAGAATTGGTGGGTCTTATCCACGCATTTATCAAATCCAACCAATTCCCTTACACTTCAACCACGACTTCGACCTCACTCTCGCCAAGGGGGTAAAGAAACTTATGCTCGTGATTGTACACCACGTTCAATCTTATACCGTTCAAGCTCTATCTCTTTCTCCCGCAACTGTAACTCCCTTTTCTCCCTAGCCTCACTCTCTCGTAATTGAAGTTGACTTCTAGGCTCACTCTCCCGTAACTGTAATTGCAACTGCATCATACGGAATTCATAGTCACGCTTAGCTTGCTCATTATCAAGAAAGGTACTAGTCTGTATCACTGTCCATTCATTCACGTTCTCACGAGAGTGCCATCAACCATCAGACTCGCTTACTATCCTACATCAGTTCTATCGGCAAAATCATATTCAAGGACACCAAACAAATAATTATAAGCGAAAGGCTTACTACCCCCACATTTCTAAGCTACTTGTCTTCGATCCATTCGTCGGCAACTGTACAATGTCCATAGCGTCCTGCTGTGAAACTATGTGTAACGGGGCAGACATACCCACACCAAAGTGCTCAAGACCAACTTGTTCCACACAACTAGTCATTAATTATTGCTCAATAATGTATGGTACACAATATTATGAAAATGCACGACCCCAATGATAAATCACAGTAAAATCACGATAAATCACAAGAAAATATAATGAACGAGGAATCAGTTTATAAAGTACTGGGAATCCTAGCGAGGTCGCCAATTTTTATATTACGTGTGGAGAAGTGGGGGAAAATAGAATGACTATATGACTATTAGCCATGAACACTTAATAAAAGAAAGAATTATTATAATCCCTTATTGCAACACACCAGGTTCTATATTACTAGGTGTAGAGCCAAACACGAAGTAAAAACATTAACAATATGTATTAACACTAAGTAGTAGAACAAACACAATACAAAAAATGAAAATTAAATAAGGTTTTCCCGTACTGACCTCGAAGAACTAATTACTCACTCAACACTTGGTAAATGCACAGAAAAAGTAAATATGTATAAACTGCGAGCTCTGGGGGCCACACAGTACACAGTAATAATGGCACTGGTAAATCACAATGGGAAATGACAGCAATAATAATCACACAATATTAATAATCAATTACATTACTAATAATGATGAAAATTCACTTAGTTACACTATAATTATAATGATGATTCTTCACTTAATTATACAATAGTTATAAATCCTGAGTTATGACAGAGTTACACACCTTTCTTTAAAGGCTTTCAGCAATTCTTTAATGAATATACTCACTCAAAAAAACTTATATTGACTTGGATGAGTGCACACACTCAAACACTTGCATAAGGAGATCGCAAAATATACTAAACTATACAGAATATGTACAACAGGGATGTTTTCAAATCTTCCTCTCTGCAGACCCAGCACGCACACACCAACATTTACTACCGAATTCAAACAAGTATCGGACTAGTCACGTCGACTCTAGCTTATTATTATACAGGCGGTACAGACACAAAAGTACCACTACCCCCATGTCCCTCAGGTACACTCGTGATACAAAATCTCTGACCAGGGAGTTAGACCAAGTAGTGGCCAGACGCTGTCAGGCCGAACAATCAGACACTCTGGTATCGTTCCAGGAACTCAGGTGTTTCAGTGAACAATGTTCGGAGGATCAGTATTAATAAGAGAGTATTTGACGTTTGAGCGAGCTGTTGTAACGTGATACCGGAGAAATTTCAACCACTACCACAGCAGCCAGCACGCCGATAACAATATCAAAGGTTAGTAATCTTATAATTCAATACTATATGATATATCACAGAATCAATGATACCATTACTGTCTACTTTTAAATTTATGGCTTACCACCTTTACTAAAATTATTAAGGAATAGATCTTGAAATGCATAAACTTGCCGAATATCTTTACCATTTTCTTAATATCATATTCAGGAATGGACGGAAGAGGACGTGGAGCTCGTAGAGTCCCCCGAGCAAATAAACCTGAAGTGATTCATGAACGGGGTCAAATTATTGGTCGTTATAAGGCTGGTCAGTCTTTAAGTCAGATTAGCAGGGAGATGGGTCTTAGTCGTAACACCGTGAAGTTGTGGGTTCAGCGATACGAAGCTGAGGGTCATGTTATGACCCGAATGAGGCCAGGACGACCACGTCTTACCACACCAGAGCAGGATGCTATGATTGTTGCTGCTGCTCACGAATCACCACTTACAACGGCGATCCAGATAACCAGGTAATTAATGGTGTTATGTGCAACAATACGTCATGGACAACATAAAAGAATCCACGTATAAATTTCTGATTTCTAATATAAGCCATTCATGGAGTAAGATGAAATTTATATCACCTTTTAGTTATAAAAGGTATTGACATCGCATCTTTCATGATATATAGTTAACCCTCTCACTTAAAAACAAAAAACAAAAATGTCTACGTTAGATAGAATGGTGTTAGATAATGACAAACATAAACTTATAAAGTTGTAAAGTATGCGACTATATAAAGTGCAAAATTTTACTACAAGATTGCTACACTCTCTGAGTCTATACCTAGTAATTATGACATATGCTATGAATATTTAACAGCTCTGAGGTAAAACAATGTTCTACTTTCTAGTAAAGCAGAAGTGACGATGTGCTGAAAGATAGTAATTGTCCTACAACTTGTCAAGTCTTTTTTACTAAGCTGATTACTCGTAACATCTGAACGAGAACACACACACACACACACGTCCTTCTGTGGCCTTCTATCTTAGAGTTTATCAATCTTTCTATGCATGTTATTACTCCCTATTCTCTCTCGGTATTCGGGGGTGTATACTTTACTACTAACTTATTAGACATTACATGAAACACGAAGATGATGTGGGGGGGGGGGGTATAGGGTTGATTTTGAAGTATTCGATCGTTCGCCCACGGTAATGGATTTGAATTTCATGTCTGTAATTAACCTTTTAATTTTTGGAAAAATACATATGGAAATTTGTTTAATATCATGTCAGGACTTCACCCTGTAATTTTGTCGGTATAATTTTGAATAACCCTGTATATATATATATATATATATATATATATATATATATATATATATATATATATATATATATATATATATATATATATATATATATATGATTATCTGTATGAGGAGATATGTAATGCCCAGTTGAATAAAATCAGATAAAAGAAATGTAATGAAGGTATAAAATGAAAATTACTTTTGGTTCTGTATATCTTTCAATTCCCATTCATAATTATTGCTGCACAATGACTATTGTATTCTGACATGTCTAGTAAGATAATTTAATTAAGGATATGTGGGAGACTATTATTGGATGGTGGAATTTAAGTTTTCTTATATAATAAAAACAAACACACCACACGAGGTTTTGTCTGTCGCATTTCAATGTTATATAATAAAAAAAAATACCACCCAAGCTTTGTTTTGTCTTTTATACATGGGAAAGAAACCATGAATACATAGAATGATTATCAGAGATAGAAGGAGCAGAAACATGAACTGCTTCAAATTGCCAAGTTCAGTTCCTTGCTCAACTCGGTATTCGTGGAGGCAGTGTTCGAATGTGTGGCTTGTGGGGCCTCAGCAATGGTCGCTACTCGTCTCTGGTCAGAGATTTCGTATCACGAGTGTACAGCCACAATCAAATAACCAACGAAACTTTCCTTCCATCATGCATATATATATATATATATATATATATATATATATATATATATATATATATATATATATATAATCATACAACACCTTATGTCAACTCAACCCCTCAATTATTATTATGAGATGCTACAAAATCATACACGTGTTGATCTTTATTACCAAGATATTTACTACAATGGAAGGAAAGTGTCGGTGGATATTTGATTGTGGCTGTACCTGTGATCCTAACGGAAACTCACGCGTTCGGAACGAAACAAACGCATCTTCATGTCCCTTTGGTCTCAGGGTATGGAAAAGAATTCACGTGTCCACGACACGGAAGTCCCTCTCACAGGACCTCTCACCACGTTACACTCTCACTAGGCTACACTTATAGAATAAACAATGAAACAAAAATAAAGACTAATTGGGCTTACATAACAATACATATACAGTATGTGTGTGTGTTTGTGTGTCTGTAAATAAAATATATCAATAGACAAGCTAATGAATGAAACTCTTGGATTATAAAGGGCGTAAACTTAAAATATGTGGAAAGTACTGTATACTTACACTTTGATGGAATGGAGCACTAAAGTGCTGGTAGTCTCTACGACCCAGTAGGCTAGTAATGAATATGTTCGCGATGCCAAGGTCACCAGCACCACTCCCAAGCATACCAATAATTCCATTCCAGCTTCCATTTGATAGTCGCTCTCCCCAAACCTCACCTGTGGTACATGTTATATTATTTGTCAGTGTTGACAACTTATTTTATTAACTTAGTGTGAGAAACCATGAACAGAAAATAATTAAAATTGGTTTACGGATAGTATGAGACTGGTGAACAGACCTTGCTAAACAAATTTACACGGAGAGTGGAGTACTAATTTAAATTACAAGCAGAATGTATTTTAGAATTGCCGAATGATTAAACTGTAATACTTAGGCTTAATATGGATTTAGCCATAAGAACCAAAAAACGTCATTTCTCCCCTAGTCACGACTAACTAATCATTTGAAAAAAAAATCATAGTCTACGCTGCTTAATGAAGTAGCTTTGCATAATAGAGGACTAGATATTTGGGAGGGTGAAAGTAATGTCTGGGAAAGAAAAAGATGGATTGAAGTATTGTAGGCCTATGTAAGAAATTACTAGTGGGGGGGGGGGACTATATGACCTCGCTGCGGCGCCTAATATCAATCAATAATCACTAGGGAGGGATGGACGCACCAGTGAAGGAAATATTTGGATAGGTTAAGTGACTTTGCTATGGACTATTGTTATATTCGAGACTTCTATTTTTTTATTAGATAACCATCTGTCGGAGCTTTACGGAGTAACGATTTTAAAATGTCACCCATTATGATTCACTCACTCAAAACAGAATTCATGATTCACCTTGCAGTCCAAGGCTTTCTGATTCTGAAGAAAATGAATTAGCATCTTTCGTATGTTAATAATCATTATCTATTTGTGAATAAACAGATTCTGATGTCTAAATCCTCTCGTAGATTACCAGTATCATCTTCCATCGGTTATTATTCGGTTCTCTAGACAACTTATGTTCGTGAATATTCTCTTTGTGTTGCGAAATTGTCTATCATCTTGATGTAATGTAATATTTGTAAAAGGTGGTAGTTGTGAAAACTATGTCTATGTATCCTGTTGGTAGAGACCTGGAGTCACCAACATTGTAAGTACATTGATGCACCTCAAACACTGAGATTAGCAACACTTATCAGTGGCGGCGGTAATTTGCCTTAGCCTTCAAGTGCAGCTCGAGTGTTATCGCAAGAGGGCATAAAAAATGCAAGCTACAAGCCTAACCCAGATTCGATAGCACACTAGGACTACAGGAGAAAAATAATTAAGAAACATACAACTGATTAGGGAGACCATAACTCCTCACTGACGCTTGTCAGAGCAATTCGTCTGGATTCTGAGGCAGAGGAATAGACCATATAACAACTCGGAGGTTAAAAAATAACCCTCACCACAAATTCTGTTAACAATAAAATTCGCAAAATATCAGTCCGCAGGTGATGTAGCTGAGAGTATGAAATGTCTTCAGGCCTAAATGCTGTGTCACCACACACTGAGAGAGCAATTATCACCTCACGAAGGCTGAAATCTATATAAAAAGCTCTTTGCCACGATCTCTAATGTCAAGGTCCGGCTTCTCTTGATTCCTATGAGAAAATGACTGAGAGGATTGCCCATTCGTCCAAGTCCTTCCTTGAAGAGAAACCCCAGGACCTCTCGGTTCGAAAGGCAGGCTAGCTAATTACTACATCACAGCTTAATAAAGGGTATATATATATATATATATATATATATATATATATATATATATATATATATATATATATAACCAAGGAATGTAAAACAGTTGTCACCAGCCTTCATGTATTATTCAAGAAGTGAACCATGAGTATCAATATATTTGCAGTGTTGACAGCAGTCGAAAGTCACAGTATTAAACCAACCTGTTCATAATATTCTAGATTTCCCACACAGCATAATCCAAATTTATCCAAGAAATCGTGTCCCAGCCTGTACACCAGTCCCTTAATAAAGGGGATAATACTGTATAAATTGTTGGTAAATCTGAAGCAAGGGATTCATCCAAACTACTCCAAGCAACAGGATACGATTTTAATTGTTCATCTAGTCCTGTTTCCTGGTGTACCGGTTATAACTACATATATCTACGTATAATATACCTACATATATCTAGTGAGTCATATACCATGTACCCTCACATGAGCGTGGTAGGCTTTTGTCTCCGGAGTATATTTTTAGAAAAGGTTAGGTGATTATTATGGTATGGAGAGTTAGCACACCTTGTCTTGGTTTAACAAGATTTTATTAATAACCCAAGTGGTAGTACAGTTTCACAAAAGGGTTAAGTTAGGCTTAGGAGCTAACTTTAAAGAGAGAGATGGCTATGAGACCCCCTTGTGTAGCGATTGGGTATCTCTAGCATACTACCGTATAGGAGGTACACAGTAGGAGCTCTCTTTGTTGTACCCCGTGACTTGTGACGTCACTTATTGCCGAGGAAGCTTGGTTCCCATGATCAGATCTAGTCTAGGTCAGTTAGTTTGAGAGATCATGTGAGGGTACATGGTATATGACTCACTAGGTATATGTAGGTATATTATATGTAGATATATGTAGTTATAACCGGTACACTGGCATACTTTGGAGAAATCCATAAGCTTTAATTGATCAATTGATAGTATACCACAAGTATACTATCCCCGTAATACGTTTACACTGTGACTAAAGTACCACCAACAACAAAGACCAGCCCTGTCTGTCTTGAATGCTGCAAGATTAGGCCCACCCTGTAGATAAGTCAACTCAAGCTGCTAGGCAAAGCTACGGTTTATTTTAATTGACTAAACCTCGTTTCCTATAACTTCTTCCTTTATCTCATACTTTAATTGTCCTGTATATATATATTTCCCATTCAAACATCCGTCACTTTAACCCTTCACTCACATTTATGCTGGTATATTACTGTTGAAGATGTGTCTGAGGTCAAAAGACGTATCGAGTATAACAGCCATGAAACTTGGAAATATACTAAGAACCCTGGAGGAGGATGTGTGTAGTATCATCAAGTGCCATCAGTGATGTTGACCCCAATAAAATATGCATCTGAATTAGTTTTCTCCAAGTTTATTTTTCCCAGCACAGTTACCTGGAGGTACCTCCCTAAAGTTGATAGTAAAGTTGCCAGCTGCAGCAAGTGCCCGAACCACCTCCACGTCGCGGCCATAGAGACGAGGATTCCCAGCCTCATCTTGTTCGAAAAACACAGCAGGTGGAAAGTTGAATGTGGCCACCTCGTTTCCAAAGTTCACATCAACAGCAGGTCAGGGTCGATTGATGGAATACACATGAGTTAAATTAATATTACATCAGAGGAATAGACTACAACAGATGTCAATAGAGTGAGTGAATAACAATTATAGCTGTGGTGTCTTCGTTGACCTAGCTGACTGTTTTTGTTATGCATTTATGATTAGGATAGCTCAGAATGTTGCAATTATTAATATATTCAACATCAGGAATAAATATATCACTTAAATATATAATTTTATCATGCACTGGAGTTATTTTTTTATCTGTCCACCCTTATGGAATAACCCCTATGAAGGGAGCAAGTGTAACTGCAACCATATTGAAAGAGAAATATATGTCAACATTAAATCCTTCATAAAATCCATTTTTCATAATGAAATCAGTGTCAAAACGTACTTAGATATGTAAATAGTGCAAAAGTGAATTTTGAGTTGCGGTCATTCTGAGCGGGCTACCTATCCTACAGATGTCCATTAAGCTTTAACAAGTATATCAGATGACAGCTAAAGGTTTGTACTTCAATATCCTGTAACATTTATTTACATGCTATTAGCCGTCATATGTGTTGTTTATATAGCGACCACGAGTGCGGGAGAAAGGCCTGGGGGCGGATGCACGAAAGACCTTAGCGGAGTGACCGTTAAGGTAACCTTAGGCAGTTTCACTAAGGGGATGGTAAGGTTGCTGCTATGGTTGTATGCTCTATTGGCCTTAACATCAACCTTAGTGTTCCCTTAGGTGATCTTAGCAGTCGGCTATGTTTGTTTCGTTCCATTCCCTTCCGACTATGGACCACCAGCTGACATTCTCTGGGCCAATGAGAGGGCAGCTTCATAGACACGTTAGGCAACATAAGCCAATCAGAAGTCAGTTGGGATGACAGCTTACCACAGAAAACAAACAAATGACTCATTTTCATTGAGTGAAGTGGGAGGTGAACATTGTGTGAGATTTCTTGAGTATGAACTTATGAAGTATTTATTTTGGCATTTAATTACTTGATATGGCAGAAGAGCCTCCTACTAAGCTTGCAAGATTGCAAATTATACTGCAGCTGATGAAGAACTCATGATTATGATAACTGAATGGAAAAAAAAAGAACACATTTTCTGGTGGCTACCATTCGTCCACATCACACCAGAATACACTTTGATTTAGTATGTAGGCTATAGGGTAATTTGTTTCCTAGCATAGTTTGGAGGATTGAGAAACTTTGAATTTGCCGACTTCATAACAGGGGCCTAGGCCTAGCTATTACAACCAGAATATGCAGAGATTTCTGACCACCTTACTTCCTCTCTTACTGTCTACTTTTCTTCTCTATTTATGTGAAGGTTGTAGTTGTGGTAGTAGTGAATGTGGTGGTGATGATTCCTGTTAGCTGATTTTCCAAACTTACCATTCCCTGTGTAATGTTTGTTGTTGTGGTAGGACAATGGTGGTAGTTGTAGTAGACCAATACAATGTCGGAACATACAAAATAAATAATTATGGTAAGAAAAGAGCATCTATTCAAGGATATAATTTAAAAATAATAACAAATAAACGCATTTTTAACCTATGTGATTTTCCTCCTTTATAGTAGGCCTATAATATAACTTGGTTATTAAAAATTTGCTTATTAGTAAAGATTAGCACAGTACTGTGCTAATCTTTACTAATACCATAATTGATGTGCACAGCGTACCATAATTTTGAGGAAAGTACCATCATTTCGGTATTACTGTACGATAATTTGGGCAGGTCGGCAGCACAACCGCCACAACGCTCCACTACTCAACCCTACGGTCGTCTAAAGGGTGCTCTCGACCACCCTTAGCCGTAAGGTTAAAGATGGCCGCCACAATTGCCGCTAAGGTGTTTCGTGCATACCACCATAGTGAGTTAAGGGCAAAAATGGCTGCTAAGGTAACTTAACGGCCGCCAAGGTCTTTCGTGCATCCGCCCCCTGGACTGCAGAGCTGCCACGGTAGATAAGGCGCGCGCCAAAGTGGTTAAAGGTCGTGTCACACAAGGCCAAGAGATATACCAGAGATATACCAGGTCAGGACACTTGCGCTCCTCACCTCCCACCTGGGGGGTGAGTGAATCTATGACGTCAGCAAAAGGGCAAACTCACGGTCAAGAAGGGGCTATGCTGTCAGTCGACTATAGGCTGTCCATCAGTGTTGGTCTCCCGCTCTGTTTAGCAATGGATGTAGGGCGGTATTTCAAAATCATTAATAGGAATTAATGCCATGTGACTCTGTTCCCATGGGATAATTAACAGATTTTCCTTTACTATCTTCTCACTACACACACACATTCACTCTCTCTGCACACCGACACACACATACTTTTCTCTCCCTCTACCTATATATTCACACCCATACACACACTCTCTCTCCATCTCTACACATACACAGTTTCTGTCTCTTTCTCTCTCTCTCTACACGCATACACAGTTTCTCTCTCTCTCTCTCTCTCTCTCTCTCTCTCTCTCTCTCGTGTCATTCTGCCTGTTTAATTCTCTTCTATTACTATTCTTACTTTTATTATTAATAGTATTATTATTAACATACATTTGTTAATATCTATATGACTTATATTGTTATAGTGTATCTGTATGAATTGTTTATATAATGTTTATGTGTCACTTTCTTCTAATCTCTCTCTCTCTCTCTCTCTCCGAATTCGATATAAATTATAATTCTCTCTCAACAGACTTCCTGGCAAATCGTTTTGTTCGCCTTCCAATGTCTCCTTCAATCTCTCGTTTTCTTTGGATGGCCAGTGACGCGATGCAAAGGGCAGTAAGCTCCTCCCCCTGAAATTGATACCTGTAGTGGGGGGGTTATTGGCCTGACCTGGTATATATATGTTGGCCTTGGTGTCACATACAGTACGATAGACCCCGCTGACAGCCGATCTGTTAACAAAATTGAATTTTTCCCGAGTCTGCTAACATCATCTGTTATCGCGTTAAGGCATGGCCTCGATTCGTCTTTATCATGGAAGTGTTGTATGGGGCGGAAATGGTCCGCAGTGGCCGGCCAGAAAGATAACATTATTATTTATCGCGTCACTAACATGTTGTTATTGAATCACCGTTTTCATACAGTGATCGGTAAACTTCATCGACCCAGATCTATGTTCGATTTACACGTTAATAGAACGACCGCAACACGACAACAACAAGATAGCTATCTTCCCAAAATCGACATTCACAACCACTGTACGACAACAGCCAGATCACAACTCAACAATTGTAAGAGTCATTCGACTTCAGCACGATCAGCGTCCAGTGACAAGATAATATCCACACAAGTACAGTAATCGGGTGTGCATAACCGAGTTATCATGTGGCAGACACGGTTGACACTCGATCTACATGATAACTGTATAATAACAAGAAGATTGCCACACGATATACCACCATAGTCGTGTATGGCACCACTTGTATGGTAAAAATCTTGATTTACACACAGTCTACAGCATAGGTGCACGGGCTTAGTTGAATTTGCACATCACACACACATTGTGCACACGACACACTCAATAGAAGCGCGATAAAGCCTACGGCAGGTAGTAGGTGCCTGGCACCTGTATTAACACCTTGTGTCCTGCTTGGCTATCCTCGGTGTGAGCCTCTCTAGTATCTCTGTAGAGATCATTATCAATCATCAGGTAGTACTTGTAGCCGGGCATGTAGGTGTCCAGGAGGGTCTTCATTAGATTATCATAGTGGCTATGCAGGGGTCTTTCGATGATCCAATCCCTTACAAAACAGCTACGAGGCTTGCATGGTCTTTTCTTGCCCCGAATCTTCTCAAGGAGAATGGCGTTACAGAGCTGAAGTTTCAAGTTGCTTATCAGCAACTGGCTGTAGTGAATTTGGGCTTCAAGGGCATCGTCATCTGTCATGTTGGTGGCAAGTTGGTCGATGATGCCATGTTGTCTAAAGTAGCTCCTGCCCGTGGTAGAATGAAGTGAGTTGATTTTTATAGAGGGGCTTTTATGCCTATCGACTCATGGTGTTGGTCATTAAGGCAGTCACAGGCGATCACAGTTGAATAACAACACGTTGGTGACACGACAAAAAATAACGTATTTTTTCATCCCGCTGTCGGCCAAAAAAATAGTGGAGGCACAGTTTTTTTGGCCGACCAGAAATCGAGGCGATGTGTTTACGTGATAACAGATGACATTAGCCGCCTCGGATTTTTTTTTTTTTTTTTTTTTTTTTTTTTTTTAAGATCGGCTGCGAACGGTACGGGCTATCGTACTGTGTGTGACAGGGGCTTTAGAGCCGACCACTGATTTCTCTTACCCGTAAAATGTGATTTCATGACATCTCAGTGCGGCTATATTACGAAAATGTGCTTCTCACAAAATAGCATTAAATATACATGTGCATCATGCGTGGATTATGTTTTTTGTTTATTCGCCTTAATTACGATAAAACTGTTGCACGTAATTGGAGAGGTTGACGACATGAGGAATCTTGTCATACCTTACAGATTACTGATCATCAGAGATAATTGATGGGTAAGAGTATACATTAAAATAAACAGAATAATTCTATATGGCTAAAACGCAATGGATATTGAGATGCCTATATCCACAAATTGCTATCTGGTGACTCATGTCACTTGCTTTACCTCAAACATGATAACCTCAGTTTTACTACTGGATGCATCTCTACTTAAAAAACATATATTTTCACCACCTACACCCTCCTGTGTGTGTCTGACAGGGTAAGAGAGAAAGGGGGTAATTAGATAAAAAGAAATGAAGTATTAAGAGAGCATAACTAGAAATATAACTGTGTGAAAGATAGGAGCGAACGTGAAATGGAGATGGATGGAGTGATGGAGAATAGCTGAGAAAATCCTTGTCTTTGGTATTGATGCTTACTGTTGTAATTCCATGGACTCTGGAAAAGGGGCAAAAGGAGTGAAATAGCCTAATTGTAAGACTACCGGCCTGTATGCTTACATGCAGAAGTGCATGTATACAGGAAGATTGTCTGATCTATTTGATTCGTTACTCCTTTATCTTGTAGGTGGGGGAAGGAAGACTGTGTATATATGATTGCATGAATTCCTTATACGCTTTAACTTAGCAATTAATCAGTGGGGTGTACCAAATGCAATATGAGAAGGCGTCTTGTACGATAAAACAGCAAGTCTGCAACACTAATAATAGCTACTCAAAAGAAGTGGTGGTTAATTGACAAATATGTTAATAGAAAAATTTGACTTCTTCGAACATAGTTTGCAATTACATAATAAACATGCCTCTACTTCTTCCCCCCTTTATTCATAATTCTTTCCTCCCATTCGCCACCTTCCTCCAGTGGAGAGATAGTTTATTCCATATGTGACCGTGTGAAGTGAGACAGATCAAGACCGTCAAGTACTCTGTGAACTTGCGTTGCATGCTCTCTCTATCTTTTTATATATATATATATATATATATATATATATATATATATATATATATATATATATATATATATATATATATATATATATATATATATATATATAAAAGAGAGGCGTCTGTCTGTGTGCATTTTTCTTCCAATCCAAAAGAAATAGAAAGTACAAACCATATACAGTATATTCCGAAAGGGCAAGACCCAGGGAAGGTTTTAGGTACAGCTCCGGACAAAACTCTCGACTCGTTTGGCCGCATTTGGCAGCTGATAGGGTGATGGGGGTAGAAGTTAGGGGAGACTCTTCACTAAATCTTAATATTTAGTGTGTGTATGTGTGCTATCAGCGGGAGGTCCTGTGTATGTATGTATGATAGTATACTTAGAGCCAGTGTACATTAGTTTGTGCTTCTCTCAAGATTCAGAGATGCCAAATGCTACCAACCAAGTCGAGAGAGTTTTGTCCGGAGCTGTACATAAAAACTTTACATTTCGAATATTACAATACCCTCTGAAGCTGTCATTTGGAATGACTATTAATAAGAGCCAAGGTCAAACCATGACATCTATAGGGCTGGATCTCTCTGAAAATCCAGCCTTCACATATGGGCAGCTCTATGTTGCACTTTCACTTGTTGGAAATGCAGAGAACATCTATATATTGACTGCAAACCAGAAGACAAACAATTTTGTGTCCACAGAAGTTTTGCAATGAAAGTTTGACCACAACACAGAAAAGTTTATCCTGTTTATGTTTTATACAGGTTTGTTCAGTACATCCTTTACATCCACGCTACATCAGCTTACAAAAACAAAACTTAAGAAAAGAAAGAAAACGCGGCAGGTAAAGGATTGAGCAAAAAAGCCTGTATGTACACTCTCCCAAAAAAGTATCGGCATTGCTGGCTAGATCCTGCTGAGAAAAGATGGAAGCTACATGTATGACTGTACTGTGGGGGTTGGTATTCCTGCTGGCAATGAGTTGACTCTCATTTCTGTACTAACGTGAAATCCTCTAGCATACATAATTCATGCATTAGGCAAGTCGTGGAGTAAGAGTTGTGACTTCATTTTTACAGATATACATTATGTGATTTTAATGATTGATGGTTTGGGGAATTTACTGAATTATTGAATATAATGAGAATGATAACCTAGAGAATAAAGTTACCAAATCGGATTTTAACCAGAAAGGAATCTTTGTGTAGATTTGCTGTAACTGTAGTATTTTGTCTTAAATATAATGCAGTTATAGCATAGGGTAGGATTAAGTAGGCTTATTCTTTTTCTTCTCATACTTCTAAATAAGGTTTTGTAAAGTAACACAAACAGACATTGCCCTCTCCAGAAAGTGACCTGTATAAACAAACATGTGAAGCAACCAACACCTTAAAGCTTCACTCGATAATCTTGGGGCCTCAGTCTCAAGCCACGACTGACGGCCTCCTGTCCCGAGGTAGTGGTATATATATATATATAAAAAAAAAAAAAAAAAAATATATATATATATATAAAGAAAGATAACATATACCATTCGGCAATTACGGTGTGAATTAGCTGTTTTCAGCATTAGAAAGGGGCAAATCTTACGATAATATTTTAAATTTCTCTAATAGGTAAAGAAATGCGAATATGTTTCGATTTGCATCCACTATAGTTTCTCTGACTCATGAAGCAATACGAATATGCATAATTGGCAACTGATCGGCAGGAATACCACTATCTATAAGGTTTCAAAGCAATGTACCATAATGCTAGTTTTATTGTCGTTTTCGTTCATTCGTTAAAATGCCGATACTTTTTTGGGAGAGTGTACATACACCATACTGAAAAAAAAAAAAAAAAAAAAAAAAAAAAATATATATATATATATTGTTGTTACTCCTCCTCCTGGCAGTGTACAGTCTGTTACAGTTCCGACTGGGCCACCCAGTATCGAGAGATCGTAGATGTGGCAACAGTGTGTGTGTGTGTGTGCTCGAAAATTATACGGATCGTCAACACTCTCCCTCTGTAGTGAACATGACCCTGCCTCAAAGTTCATTCCATAGATGTCGCTGTGTAGTTGTGGAAGGAATGTGGACTGCAGGGTTGAAGTTTCGGGAAACAGCTATGCTCGTGCCAATGAGTCATGAGCTCTCAGGCAGTGGTTGAGGAATGCTGATATGGAAATTTAGAACCTATATTACACAATGAGTAGGTGAAGCTAAGGTAAAGTTGTTCGTAGCCTGAACAGTGAATATTTGTTCTTAATGGTTATCATGTTTGACATGCAACATTGCTCAGCCGTTCTAACAGAGCTCACGTCTCGTTGCCACGATTGTTATCTTGTTTTTCTACCAACTAGGATCGGGCAGATAGGTTGTTTTCTTTGTCCATCATATTTTGGTAAGCATAATTTGAGATCACCTATGATTTCGTATTTTATTTGTAAGTCAAGTTACAATGTATTACATGCATAGTAAAATTCCTTCATTGCTAAATACTTTCTCTCTCTCTCGTAATAAAAATTTTAATGTCAACTGTAATTCTCTCTCTCTCTCTCTCTCTCTCTCTGAAATAAACACCATCTTATCTTATCCTATCTCTATACTAATGAAATCGAACAGAGAGTGAGGACCAATTCCACAGTTGTTCGTTGTGATTTGTTAGCGCCAAAACGAAAGAAACTAAACTGTGTAAATGACTTATGTCTGAGTTATTGGAAGCATCTGATGAGTAAAGTATGCAGCTATTGTAATAATACAAATGCTCAATTGATAGTTTTGGTGAATAGGAATAATCAGCTTTTGGGAAATAACGAAGCCTTACAAGTGTGTTTGGGGAGGACTCTGACAAAATTACTGTGGAATCAGTCCTGGCTCCCTGACATTCTACGTTAATATACAAATTAGTAGTGTCGAAATAAGTGATCGTTTTGCCAGTGATAATCAACTCGCATTGATTGTTATCTGGGTTATGTTTGTTTTGAACCCACAGGTGAACGGGGAAGAGGGATCACTCCTAACGACCAAACGTGTGTTTAACCTCCTAATATATTACCCCAAGTTTTGCTAATAGATACATTAATGTGTGCATAGTAGTAGGTGATCTACCAAATTTGCACACCGTTCACATAATGATGGATTTATCCAGAGATAACGGTGTGTGGCTGTGGGGAAGAGAAGGGCGAAGTCTCAGAAAGTAGCCTAGGTGGGCAAGGTGAACTTCGTTGGAACGCTCCGGTTGAGCAGACGGATACGTAGGGTCACTATTTTAGCTTGGAATGTAGTTTGCCAGTCAGTATTTGATGAGCGTTTCAGAGTAACGACTCCTTATAATGATAAAAACCTAAAGATTTTTATTACTTTGTTTATTGTATCACCCGTTACCATAAATCCTACGAATTATGAAATTACTCCGAAACTATCCCTCTCGCATATTCTGTGTATCTTTCTCTCGAGTCATCAAGTAATGAATGGATAACGTTAGCTACACAAATTAAAGAAGAATGTCTATAAATTGACATTACCGATATCATGCTGTATGTGTAATAATCCTAAAGAAAATTAGCTCCTAGTAAAAGTCAGACAGAACACGTGATTAAACCAAGATTTACTTGCATTATAAAGAAATATGAAATATTCGCGTCCGTGCCCGAGATCACATCTTAAAACACGCTGCACACTCAGAGGGACCCCTATCCGGGGGCATATTTTTCAAGTCTGACCTGGTCAATGCAATCCGTTCAGTTAGGTTAGATTAAGTGTGGTTGGGTTGAAATGCAGTCAAGTAGGTAAAATGAGCTGGGAAAGACCATGAGACTATATAAAAAATTTCCTATGGTTACCTCTATTCCTATATGTTCGGCGCAATTTTCCTTCATTTTGTCCCAGCACTTCTTGCTCTCCAGCCAAATTCGAGAAATATGCCAACCAGCTGTAAAATCGGCGGTTGAACCCTCGTTGGCGCCAGAAGAAGGTGACAGAAGAGGTGGGACAGCAAGCAGGAAGGAAATAGAAAGAAAGGAGAGACAGTTGAATAACTGAAATAGATTGGCTGGGGGCGAAGGGACGCCAAAACCCTTAAAGTATTGCCCATATCACTACAGGCAATACCCCCCTACGGAGTCTAAAGGAGAAAGGGAGAAGAGGTGGAGATGAGGGAAAGGTGAAGAAAGAAGAGGATAAGAAAAGTGAAGAAGTTAGAAGGAGGTGAAGAAGAATCTATCATTGGCAAAAAGATCACATATTTCGACACTTGGTTGTTTAACGTAGAATGTCAAGGAGTCAGGGCCGGTCCCACATAGTCATTTTGTTTGTCAGATTCTTCCCCAAACACACTCGTAAGCCTTCGTTATTTCCCAAAAGCTGAGTATACCTATTCACCAAAACTATCAAGCACTAGTATTATTACAATATCTGTAAACTTTACACATCAGATTAATCCAATAAATCAGTTTAGATTCTTTCGTTTGGGCGCTAACAAACTACAACGAACAACTGTGGAATTGGCCCTAAATCTCCATACGATTTCATATCTAAATAGACTGGATAAGATAAGATAATGTTCATTTGAGAGAGAGAGAGAGAGAGAGAGAGAGATTACAGTAGACTTTAACGTTTATATTACGAGAGAGAGAGAGAGAGAGAGAGAGAGAGAGAGAGAGAGAGAGAGAGAGAGTAATTAGTAATGAAGGAATTTTACTATGCATGTAATACACTGTAACGTGACTTACAAATAAAATACAAAATCAGAGGTGAACATCAAATAATGCTTACCAAAATGTGATGGCCAAAGCAAACAACCTATCTGCTCGATCTTAGTTGGTAGAAAAACAAAAAAACAATGCAATGTTGCATGCTAAACATGAAATCCATTTAGAAAAAATATTCACTGTTCAGGCTACGAACAACTTTACCTTAGCTTCACCTACTCATTGTGTAATATAGGTTCTAAATTTCCATAATAGCATTCCTCAACCACTGCCTGAGAGCTCATGACTCGTTGGCACGAGCATAGCTGTTTCCCGAAACTTCAACCCTGCAGTCCACATTCCTTCCACAACTACACAGCGACATCTATGGAATGAACTTTGAGGCAGAGTCATGTTCACTACAGAGGGAGAGTGTTGACGATCCGTATAATTTTCGAGCACACACACACACACACTGCTGCCACATCTACGATCTCTCGATACTGGGTGGCCCAGTCGGAACTGTAACAGACTGTACCTAATCACTTCAAGTTTGGTTGGACCAGCGAAGCGGGCCGGGTAGCATATTAACCAAGTCCAACTATGTATGTGTCATAAAGGTCCTCTCAGCCAATCAGAACGCTTGCTGGGCCAGCCTCAGGTCTCTCAGCCAATGACAGCTCGTGGTACAAACCAGAGTCGAGCTGACACTGTATCCAATACAAACAAAATTCCCATTATCGTTCTTACCATAATTCGATCAATACATCTTTTTCGCTCACAGATCCGGTACTAAACAGACATATTAGTATCTGTAACTAATTATGATATCCATATATCATATGGAGAGTAGGTGGGAGGTGTCGCGGCGGATAGACGTGTCTGATACGTGCTCCGTGTATATTCGCGTCAACGGGCAGTATACTGTTATTTCATACTTAATAATCGATCAGAGAGTTATTGAATACCCTGGCCAATCATGGCCAGGTGTTATTCTTGTATGGAGACAACTGGGGGGGTGGATAAGTGGATTGGTTGTGAAACTTGTACTAGCTGGTGTCACTTGAAATGTGCTCATCTCAACGGTGTGAAACCTGACAATATCAAGTTGATAAATTGGTCATGTGATAGTTGCTATATAGGTCTGAACAGAGTTCAAAACGATATTAATGAGTTGAAGAAAGTAACGAATGATATTATTGAGTTGAAGAAAGTAACGAGTGATATGAAAGATCATATGAAGAAGCTAGTGGAAGGAAAGATGGAGGATGTTGTGACAGAGTTGGGTCAAGTTGGTGATGTGATCAGCGCTGACTCAGACCTGACTGATGAGACCTGGGCAACTGTAGTGAAGAAGAAGAAGAAGAAAAACGAGAAGAAGAATCTGCTTGTGGTGAAGTCTACGGACGATAAGCTGAAGGTTGCAGATAAAAAGAAAGAAGTTGCTGAGGCTCTTGATGGTACACAGATAGTCAACACAAGATTTACACAGAAGGGAGACATCGTAATGAATTTTGAGGACGAAAAGAAGAGAGATGAAGCAGCTCATAAACTTGGGGCTGTACCCGATGTGACGACAAAGAATGTAAGGAAGTTAAAGCCTAAAATAATGATTTGTAACGTCAACAAAGAAGAAGAATCTGGAGACAAGCTAATTGAGAACTTGATTGATCGAAATGACTACTTACAAGGGGTAACTGACGTCAAGGAAAAAATGGAGCTACTTTTTGACAAGCCTGCTACAGGTGGTACAGTTGCGGAAGGGAGTTTCTTTATCACCCTGGGCTCCTCTATACCCTACCCCACAAGGAGGTGACGGAGGTGTAGAGAGTTGAACATATAACGACGGAGATGATTGGTCGATAAGTTGCTAGGAAAGTTTAGTGATAATATAACCTTATTATATCTAAACAAGAGAGCATTGTGGTGAACTAAATATAGTATGTTTATTTGCCATATATACAGTATATGAAGAACAGTAGCATACATTGTTAATGAGGAACTGAATTATAACGCATACTGAAATAACTCGTATTTTATTCTCAGTTGTGGTTGTCATACATCAGCCAACTGATGGTGATGGGAGGGGATCTGCCTGGCATTGCTTCACGGGCTCACGGCTCGTGCTGTGATTCGTTTTATGGCTTCAAATATTAATTTCTACCTTAGTAATAGGGATAGGTTATATGCTTTTTATATAATTATAGACAAATTTATAACGATTTACATTTACAGATAGTGAAGTAGTGTTATCGTTTGTTGTTAATTTTGTCATCTGTTTTCTTATTTATTTTCAGTACGAACTATTAAAATTTATTTTAATAGAGTCTAGTGAGATGAAGAACGTTGAGTTCAAATAAGCATTTGCTTGACAAAATGGTAAGAACAACACTCTATGACGAGGAGCCTTTATTGACGACGTTTCGCTATTGCTTCTTCAGATCAAAGGCACATCCATATAACATACAGTACTGTGTAACTTATAGTTCTATTTTTATTTGTATGTGACTGTATTCTGTTTTGTTCCACTTCCTCCGTTACCATTCCATGTATTTTTTTTGTTTGCCCCGATGTTCTTTCCTTTCCCATTATCAGCTCGTCCTCTCCGCCTCTCCCCCCCCCCCATTCTACCTCCGTTTCCTTCCTCCTGCGTGAATTCACCCTCCCCTACTCTCTTTCCCCCTCCCAACTTCTCTTTCCCCCCTCCTCCCGCCTATCTCGTGACCCTTCCGCCTCTCCCCCTCTATGAGCGGTATACATATATATTCGTTTACTCTACCTGTCCTCACTCATACCTGAAGAGGGCTACGTGATGTAACCGAAAAGTCGTATATCTATTTCAATAAATTACAAATAAATGTGGGTTTTTCACGAGACTTCTGCATTCACGGCATTGTGAATTTTTCTAGTTCATTATACATTTATATATTTATTCTATAGCAAAATGCATAACATATATATATATATATATATATATATATATATTCATACGTTATTTTTTTACTTCATATATATCTCTCTCGCTCATATAATTTATATTTAATTACATCGTGGTTACTATATTTACAACACATTACACTGCACGTATTAAAATTTTTACTTTATTTTCTCACCACCCAAGAACTGCAATGTAGGGTGTGGAGAGTGTTGCCGCTCGTGATGCTTTTAACGTATATATTTTTATTAAGAAAAAGTATATTTTAAATTATTTTCATCCAAATTATATTATAGACATAAATGTTACTTTACTTACCTAACCAAGAACTATGGTATAATTCGATAAAAGAGAAAACATGGTATCATATAAGCAACATTTCTTTATTGCCACACAAAGACCTTAGTTTATTATTTTTTTAAACCTCAACCTCGGGATTGAAGGTCGTGGCCTGAGACTGAGGTCCCGAGATTATCGAGTAACGCTTCGAGGTGTTGGTTGCTTCACATGTTTGTTTATACGTCACTTAATATATTATGCTTTATATATTTCTTTTTATTTGGGATACCAAAATATTTACGTCGAAATTGTATTGTTATGTGTTATTATCTGTGTGCCTATTACATTATATCACAGAAGTTATGAATCCCTAGTTTAAGGAACATTGCAACACACTACACAAGGGACTACAAAGCCTGACCCCACCAGAAACTTGGTTTAACTTTTCTCAGCTTATATATATATATATATATATATATATATATATATATATATATATATATATATATATATATATATATATATATATATATATATATATATTCTCTTTCAAACAAACGAGGTTGAATGAAATGGCTTGCTCTGCATTAATGAGTTTATTATTTATATTTTCAATATCTCTTACAGTTTTTCTTAAGTCTTCACTTAGATGGTAGATAAGTGAAAATATAAATAATAAACTCATTAATGCAGAACAAGCCATTTCCTTCAACCTCGTTTGTTTGAAAGAGAATATACTCCCTGGCTAAACCAACATATATATATATATATGTGTGTGTGTGTGTGTGTGTGTGTGTGTGCAAATCTCTGTTTTAATATTGTAGAAAACCTCATAACAAGTCCTCTCCATTCATCACAAACGAAATTTTCTACCATCATAATAATCATCTCTCTCTCTCTGTTTGTCTTTCTCTCCCTCTCTCTCTGTCCATCTGTTTGTATGTTTCGTCCTCTTCCTCTCACTCTACCCCTCCCCCACTTCCACTCGCTATCTCAAACTCTCTGAGAATGGAGACCTGCTTAATATGTAATGGGTTTATAGTTATGTAATGCAGTTTATGATTGAGGGTTTACCAAGTGACCTGAATGAGAATTCTTAGGGATACTGAATACCAATATATTTGTTTTATCTTCATTGTTGCCATGTTTCCAATGTAAACATTGCAATTGTCATTAGCTTTATTCTGTCATCATTTCTGTTATTATATATAGTTTGTCAGCCTTAACGGCAACCTGGCTATCTCCGCCCCTTTTTGCTCTCGTTTCCTCCCTACCTCTCCTCAAGCACCCCCAACACACACCCAGTTCCCTCGCTCACCACCGCCTGTATACTCCCCCGCAACCTCCACCCCCCCCCCTACCACCTACGCCTCTACCCTTCCCCATGGAGCGAGCATGAATGCAGAAGTCTCGTGAAAAACCCACATTTATTTGTAATTTATTGAAATAGATATACGACTTTTCGGTTACATCACGTAGCCCTCTTCAGGTATGAGTGAGGACAGGTAGAGTAAACGAATATATATGTATACCGCTCATAGAGGGGGAGAGGCGGAATGGTCACGAGATAGGCGGGAGGAGGGGGGAAAGAGAAGTTGGGAGGGGGAAAGAGAGTAGGGGTGGGTAAATTCACGCAGGAGGAAGGAAACGGAGGTAAAATGGGAGGACGAGCTGATAATGGGAAAGGAAAGAACATGGGGGGCAAATAAAAAAAATACATGGAATGGTAACGGAGGAAGTGGAACAAAACAGAATACAGTCACATACAAATAAAAATAGAACTATAAGTTACACAGTACTGTATGTTATATGGATGTGCCTTTGACCTGAAGAAGCAATAGCGAAACGTCGTCAATAAAGGCTCCTCGTCATAGAGTGTTGTTCTTACCATTTTGTCAAGCAAATGCTTATTTGAACTCAACGTTCTTCATCTCACTAGACTCTATTAAAATAAATTTTAATAGTTCGTACTGAAAATAAATAAGAAAACAGATGACAAAATTAACAACAAACGATAACACTATTTCACTATCTGTAAATGTAAATCGTTATAAATTTGTCTATAATTATATAAAAAGCTTATAACCTATCCCTATTACTAAGGTAGAAATTAATATTTGAAGCCATAAAACGAATCACAGCACGAGCCGTGAGCCCGTGAAGCAATGCCAGGCAGATCCCCTCCCATCACCATCAGTTGGCTGATGTACGACAACCACAACTGAGAATAAAATACGAGTTATTTCAGTATGCGTTATAATTCAGTTCCTCATTAACAATGTATGCTACTGTTCTTCATATACTGTATATATGGCAAATAAACATAATATATTTAGTTCACCACAATGCTCTCTTGTTTAGATATAATAAGGCTATATTATCACTAAACTTTCCTAGCAACTTATCGACCAATCATCTCCGTCGTTATATGTTCAACTCTCTACACCTCCGTCACCTCCTTGTGGGGTAGGGTATAGAGGAGCCCAGGGTGATAAAGAAACTCCCTTCCGCAACTGTACCACTCATTACATTATTAAGTGTGATCCAGAGATAAGGGAGCTAATTCATAAGAATCGTGATCAAGTTAAATTGGAATGGGGTGTCTATTCCGTGAGGGACAGATATAGGGCGACGGTCTGCTATCATTGTCAAAGATTCGGTCATACTGCACTTACATGTTTATCCAAAGGAAAGGGAGAAGATCCAATATGTGCTAAGTGTGCTGGTAACCATAACACGAGGGATTGTACGTCTACTGAGAGAAAATGTATAAGCTGTAAGAGGTTTAAGAAAACTGATTTTGAGCATATGGCAAATGATGTGAGGTATTGTTCAGTGATGCATGAGGAACTCCAGAAAATCAAAAGTAGCACAGAAAACGGATACTGAACAGTAAAGCAATGGATATTTGCGATCTAATTAACAATGATCATTTTGATATCATGGCGTTGGCAGAGACATGGTTGAGTAGTTATGACAAAGCTAAGATTCGAGAAATGACACCCGTGACGCATACTTTCTTGCATGTGCCGAGGCAAGGCAAGAGAGGTGATGGAGTGGGACTATTTGTATCTAATATTTTTAAGAAAGTAAAATTAGATAAGGTGGAGTCATGGATTAGTTTCGAGCATATGCAGGTCAGTTGTGAGATGGGTGGGCGGAAATTTGTTTTCATAGTGGTGTATAGGCCACCAGGTGCTAATGCTGTTACATTTCTTGCTGAGTTTAGACTATATCTTGAGACAGTGGATTCAGTAAGCAGAAATGTATTCATATTGGGTGACTTCAATCTGTGGGTGGATGATACTGATAACCATCATGCTGTTGAATTCATAGAGATGATGAATGGTTTTGATTTAGTAAATAAAGTAACTAGGGCTACGTCCAGTACGGGACATATGCTGGATCTGGTTTTTTGTGATGCACGGCACGATCTCCTACAAAATGTTGATGTGGATGAAGTATGCAGCATATCTCCAATTCACAAGTTAGTTCGATTTGAAATTCCCTTTGAGAAAGAGAGGGCGCAAAGAAAATGGATCAGTTTCAGAGTTAAAAAATATTTCGATCCCGAGACACTTATTGACAGTGCGATACGAAGGTTGGAAACAGAGATGCAAAATAGCTGTGAACATGATATGACGGAGGCGGGAAAGTGTGTGCGCTGTGTATCGATTTTGTATAATCGTGTTTTTAAAGAGGAATATATGGCAATGTGTCCTGTAATTACAAAGGAAGTAATTGTGAAAGATCATGCACCATGGTTTAATGGTGAGATATCACGAGCTAAGGCAAAGAAGAAGAAAAAAGAAAGAGCTTGGCGTAGACTACGCTCTGATATTGCTAGAAGAGATTATCAACACGCAAAGAGAGAAGAAAACAGACTCATAGTACGGAGAAAGAGGCAATATTACTCTAGTAAAGTCAAGGAGGCCAGGTCAGATATGAATAAACTATATCTCATACTCAATAATTTAACTGGTAATAAAAAGAAGCCAAGGTTGCCTGAAGGATATCCTGATGAAGTACTTGCAAACAAATTCTTAGAATTTTTTGACAATAAAATAGCAACTATAGTGGAAAGCTTTCCAGGAAGTGGTTTGAATGTGATGCATAGACATACTCAAATGTCTGAGAGCAAATTACTTTGCTTTCAAAACATCGGTATGGCCAAGATGAAAGAAATTGTACAACAAGTGAAATTAACTCATTGCGATAATGATCCGTTACCTGTATCGGATGTTATAACGAGTAAAAATGTAGACGAAATCTTTAATGTGTTCCTGCAAATTATCAACCTAAGTTTTGATAACAATGTTTTTCCGGAGAGTGAGAAATTGGCAATTATCAAGCCTATTGTAAAAGGCAACCTTGATCCTCAGAGTCTTAGTTCGTATAGACCAGTATCAAATCTGACCTTTTTATCGAAAGTGATTGAAAATGTAATTTTAGATCAGTTATGGCATCACTTGAATAAGGTGAAGGCTATACCTGATAGTCAGTCTGCATATAGGCGGCTATACTCAACTGAGACTGCACTATGTACTGTAGTAAATGACCTTTTTTTTTTTTTTTTTAATTAATTGCGCCGTAGCGTCAATCAACAGGCAGGCAACAATACATACGGGTAGGTGGGACCCATGAGAATACAATGACTACAACCACACATACACACATCACACACACACATCACGAAAACATAACAGAATGGAGCACAAGCATAGAGACAAATATTTACACTATGACCTATTTAAATCCACAAAAACGAGGGTGGCGTACCAGAAGTTCCTCCAGAACCTGGTGGTTCAGCAGGTGTCGACAAACCACATCAAGTGGCAGGCCCCGGGGCAGCAAGTGTCGGACAGTGGGGCAGGCCAGGCAATAGTGCTCTACAGTGTTAGCACGAGGTGCTCGACACAAGCGACACTCAGTGAAGGGAGGCTCATCCTGCATCCCAGCAACCTGCCACGGTGGCCGGTAGCCAAGCCTCAAACGAGCAGAGACTACATTGTGCCTCCGAACCATGAGGCCTCGACGACGGTAGGAATATTTGTGACGGCAGACAGACTCATAATGAGTGATGGAGATGCTGAAGGGCCTCTCTGCATCCCTGCGTCGCCGTACAGGGAGGAGAGCGGCGGAGCGGACTTTAGTAGTGCATAGTATACTCCTAGATGATTTAAAGTCTATAGGTGTTGAGGGGAATGTACTGGTCTATCTGGAAAGTTATTTAAAAGATAGAACATATTGTGTACAGATATGGAAATCCTTTTCAAGAAATAAACCCCTGCGAAGAGGAGTCCCTCAGGGGAGTGTATTGGATCCTATTCTCTTCTGTATCTACACTATCAAACTATCACATATACTAGAGAAATATGGTGCGAACTTCAAACTATTTGCTGATGATACACAGTTTTATATATCAATAAATAATGTGGTGGATGCAGAGGTGAATTTGAGTGTTATTATGTCCGATATTAAGGATTGGATGGATTTGAAACAACTCAAGTTAAATCCAAGTAAAACTGAGTGTTTGATCGTTGGAAAGAAGACCAATCTTAGAAGATTGGACATCTCAAGCTTACGAGTGCATGGTAGTACGCTGGATGTAAGAAACAAAGTGAACGACTTAGGAGTGCTGCTAGACGAAAATCTCTCTTTCGAAGCTGAAATTAATCAAGTGGTGAAAGTTTCTGGTTATCACCTGAGGAATATTGCTTTTGTTAGAAAATATTTAGATCAGGATACCGTGAAGATGCTTCTTCATAACTATGTCATAAGCAGACTGGATTACTGCAATTCCCTATATTATGGTTTGCCAGACTATCGGTTAAGAAAATTGCAAAACGTAATGAACAGAGCAGCAAGATTAATCAAAGGTCTTCCATCTCGTGAGAGGATAACCCCAGCACTCATTGACTTACATTGGTTACCAATAAAGGCGAGGATTGTGTACATGATATGTCTTCTAACATTCCGAGCATTAAAATTTGGAAAACCGGAGTACTTGATGAATCTTTTAAGAGGTTTTCAAGTAAATACCTCAATGGAACTCAGGCATAGTGATGAGCAATACAGGTTAAATGAGCCAAGGAGTATTCTGACAATGGGTTTCAGAGCGTTTGAAAGGTGTGCACCAAGGCTCTTTAATGGATTGCCATTAGATGTCCGGAACAGTGAAAATTGCACGATTTTTAAGAAAAGACTGAAAACACATCTGTTCGCTGAGTGTTACGACACGGATGATATGAGTATTACAAGTGATTATAGTGTTTAGTAATATTGAGAGAGGCCCTGCGGAGCACCATCTGCTGGTGGAACAGGGCATAGAATATCCAACAACAAGTAACAAGTAACAAGTATATACGAAAAAAAAAATGTCTAAATACTCTAGGTAGAACGTAGCTATGGCAGTTTAATGACTGGTAACACTGTCACGCCGTTAAGTAAGTAGGCAAAAAGCATTATGAGTAAAACTCAGTTCTTGTTTATTTCGATATTATTTTTCAGATTTTAATATTTACGTAACTTTAGTTGAGTTTTGGCCCGAAATACCCGCTGCAGAGAAGAGCTTGTTATGATTCCAGTGCTGCCAGATACAACGAAATGTCCCCATTTTAGGGTAATGTATAGGGTTCCAAAGGGCTGACAAGTCGAAAAAATGGGAAATTTTACTAGAGATCCATACTCCTTTTTATTAATTAAACCATTGAAGATACGAGACTTTTAAGATTCCAAAAACACTCGATAAGTAGCCGCATTAATTAATGTATAAAGGGAATTATTTTTAGCAAGATATTATCGTGACTACTATCCTATAATTTTGGCCAGATTAAGGAGTGTATTGTATAAGGAACAAGCAGGGTTATTTAATATTATGATAAAGCTCAATGACTATTAAACATCTATACTAAACCAAGCTTTTTTGTACTCTTTTCTCATTGTTATACAGTACAAGATAATTAGTTGGCTTATGAATTTACTGTACATAAGTGTCCTAAAGCATGCTAGCTCATGCTAGATTATATTTATTTAATACCAGGATCTAAATAGGCCCAAACTAACTTGCCAATATTTAATTAAGAGACCACAGAGTAGCTTAACAAACACTAATTCAGCCAATGCCGATCTTAAATGGTAAATATGGTCACTGCTCATGTAGGCTATGCATCATTGTGTGTTACAGCCGTCCTATTGAGAGTTAAGTGTTATTTTTATCTCGCAATTTAATATTAATTAGTACACAATTATTAAGAATATGTTCCCTGAATTCATTGGTTTCCTGTTGATGCATTGGTTTCAATAATATTTCTAGTGTGGAGAGGGCCTAGGAGTTATTTTTATTATTGCAGATTGGTTCTTCATAGGAATGTAGAATTTACAGAAGGCCTACATCAAAATACTACATTACTGTAGTCAATACTGGCCTTTTAATAACCTGAAGGTAATTTACTAGTTTAGTAATACTATACTGTATAGATTTTGGATAGTAACATTATGAGTTATTATGATATAAATAAGATTTTACCAGTTATAGACTGAGGAGACAGAGAGCTCTTTTATAAAATTTTGATTAGTAGGTGGATGGTGGAATACAAGGGAAGACTAAATGAAGGAGTGTTATATTTTCTATATTAGAACTCCAACAAAGATTAGTGTCCACTACCATGGTACTTAGCATTGGCCACATTGTGACAGTGTTACCAGTCAATAAACTGCCACAGCTACGTTTTACCTGAGTATTTAGATTTTTTTTTTTTTTTTCGTATAGCCTATACGAATATCATAAATAGTTACAGATACTAATATGTCTTTTTAGATACAGGATCTGTGAGCGAAAAAGATATATTGATCGATTTATGGTAAGAACGATAATGGAGATTATTGTTTGTGTTGGATACAATGTCAGCTCGACTCTGGTTTGTACCACGAGCTGTCATTGGCTGAAAGAACTGAGGCTGGCCTGGCAAGCGTTCTGATTGGCTGAGAGGACCCTTATGACACCTACATAGTTGGACTAGGTTAACATGCGGCCGGGTACAGCTAATATATATATATATATATATATATATATTTGTGGTCATTGAAATAAGTGCGGCGGGGCTTGCTTTGGTAACCCTGTCTGAAATTCAAACTGTTGCACCAATCTCCGTTATGGTTTAGCATCAGCTGGGTTGTCATATGTCTGTCAGCTCGGGACAGTATACTGTTAGTAGGTCAGTGGTAACATTGATATTACGGTTGTCCTTGAGATCGTGTATGGGGTGGAGAAATTAGTGGGTGGTTCCGCTAAGCCTGCTATTTTCTTACTACTGTATCCTGCTTTGTGCGATAGTGTAAGACAATGGTTGGTAATAAGGACTTAAGAACTGATGAGACTGCAGTCATAATATGCCTTTACAAGGCAGGAAAGTGTAACAAAGAAATCTCAGCCATAAGTGGAATCAAGTTATGTACTGTGCAGACGTGGACTAAAAAATTCAAAGACTCAGACACCATTGATAAACCCACGCACAAGAAGAGGCTAAGCAGAGCTTGTTTTACTTCTTCAAGGGCTCTGCTGATAATTAAACGTGAATTAGAGACTTATCTTCGTCTTAGTGCACACCATGGGTGTACATGGGTTTAAGGTGCCTTGCCTGGGGGTCATAATTATAATGAGTAATTATACACTGGGAGTCTAAAATTTTATCCTTATCCGAAACACAATATGTTTCTCTACCAACTGAAGAGAATCAGGCATAGTAGGATGCGAGATTAGTAGACAGACATTCATGTTGTGTCTCGGATCAGGCAGAATTATTGACCTCATGTGCAACAGGTAGCTGAGCATGGATTGGGTCTGTGGATTCGGCACCATACAACAGTTAAATTAATGTGCCTGTCAGGAACTTGTTGTAAGGTGTTAATGGAATATGATGCTTTATGATGTTAAACGAACAGACTTACATTCAATGTGGCTCCATGCAGATTAGATATTTTGTCCGGGAATATGTCCACATTGTATGTGAAATTTGTGGAGCGCCAATTTGTCAGCAGTTTAACGCTCTGCTTGGAATATATCTGGTTGATGTATACTTTCCACTCACCAAGTTTCTCAGACTGATGGGTGAAAAGAGTAGAATATTACTTAACAATTTATTATGCAATAATTATGCTACAGAATATGATTTTCCCTGGCTAATGAGTCATTTACTGATTATTTGAAAGACCAAATGCATATGGCCACATACTGATGACACACACGGAAGAAAATCTAAGCAACCTGCACATGGAAAGCATGATTGTAGAACATAGGTTTGTTTGTCAAGCCTGAATATACAAGTAATACTATAAACATCTTTAAAGGAATAGGATTGGTAGTAGTGGATTCAAAACTACTAAAATAGGAATAAATCAGTAGAACCATAATCATGAAATTTACTCCTTCCTTGTGATATTTCCTTTCCTAATGAATTTTTTTCATCAAATCTTATATATATACGGTAACTGTCTCTACATAGCCATGGGAATACGGAACTTCAAGGTCAGGATTGATCATAGGTAGAGGAGGTAGGAATATTCGCTGCAAGCATACCCTGTGGAGCGAATCAGTTGGTCGGACAATACTGTATAAAGAATAGTCCCCACCAATGTATTTAAATGTTGTTATTGGAGGGGTTTTATGTTTTTTCATTTATTTAGCATATGCAAATTATTAGCATATGCAAATGTAAACGCTTTCATAACACAAGTTAAAATGGCACGTAAGAATAATAATATAGTATTTTAGAATTCCGTTACCAGCAACTCATCCCACCTTTCTCAACTCCCCCTAAGGAAGTGTTGTTCACCTCCACATCCCCGCCCCTCTCTCTTGTTGCTGTCAGTATAGTAAGTGTGACAAAATGAATTAAGTGAATTAAATAATCCTTATTTTTATTCGCATCCTATCCCTGCCTTCTCCAATTCATTCATTCAGGCACAGCATAAGTAAGCTTATTTCCAATATTCTAGGAAATTAATTTATTGTTCGACACTTATAGTAATAATAAAGTAATCTGAAAAAGTAATACAAAATATTCAAAACCTCATGAGGCAACACTATTCCTTCCTATAGCCTACAGTATAGTCAATCTTACTATTTTACTAGTTTCTCTAAATCTGATGCAGTGATCTGAGTCATTAGTTCCTTTTCATGTATCAGTGAACAGCATGATAAACCCTTACAAAGATGTAGTCATAATGAATACTTGAATCTTCATCAGTACGCTGCTAAACCCCACACAGTCACAATCTACAAAATATGGCCCAAATCCAAGAGAAGATAGCCATCCGAGGGCGTATAATTGGTATGAGGGCGGCAGACCGATCGATTGCTGAAGTTTCTCATAAATTATTATGGGTTTCAGGGCCCGTGAATTTGCAATTATCTTCCAAAGTAATTGTTGTAGCTGATTGGTTCTTTGGCACAGTGTACAACACACGTCAACCTAATTTTTAGTGATGTAGTGCAATGGCAAATGTTGTTAATTACGGCGTTTTATCTTAACGTTTAAAGTCAAAGTCAAATTAGTTAGCATGACTGAAATACACATTCGAACGTCGTCTAGCGCCTATTCCATCCCTCCCCACTCTCTTTCCCTCCTCCCTCTCGTTTACTCCCCCACTCCCTTGTGTGTGTGTGTGTGTGTGTGCCGGCTGCAGCACTTGTTTACCTTTGGTCTAGGGAGGCTGATTGCTCATAGCAGTCATGGCCAACAGGCTACATTGTCCACGTGGATGCAGAAATGCATAAACATTATTTGTCATTGACGTCACATACCATGATGCATAATTCCCTGCATATTCCCACCCTTGCCTATTTATGATTTATAATCAACCTCGTATTAATAATCAAAGTCTCAATTAATGCATTCCATTGCACCTCCAATATGAGTCGTCACATGAATGTCTGTGTGTGTGTGTGTGTGTGTGTGTGTCCACCTTTATGCAGATGTTGATAGTGTGGCTTTTAATGAGATCAATCTAATTATGACTATGTATCTTCGAAATTTGAATAACCACTGTCATGGAATAAAATGATTCTGTCTTTGATGCCTAACACCGTTAACGTTATTAACTTGTGAAAATGAGGGTCACACACTGGAAAGATTAAAATTAAGAATAAAATTGTATTTGATTCCCTATTGAAATAGTACATGCACGTAATACATCTATATAATATTACAGAATGATATTATCTCGAACTCTTAGTTCACACACCACCCTATATCATCGTTTTAATTGTCAGAGGGCTTGCACTGGAACTTTGTATATTTAAATAATACTTACAATAACATACGTTATGTATATATGGTAATGGGGATAAGCAAGAAGATGATGGGGATTCAAAAGAAAAAATATGTGGGAGGAGAGAATGGGTGGGGAAATGAGAGGGAGGGAGGGAGGTAGGGACGGATGGGGGAGAGAATGAACTGGGGTGGGGGGGGGGGGGGCGACGGGAAGGTGGTAGGATGAACGGGATTGGGGAGTAGTGGGTATTCGAATGCCAACGTTGGCAATGCTCGGCTATGCCATCAGAGTCAGGAGTAAACGCTGTAATTAACAACATTAGCCATTGCACTACATTGCTAAAAATTTGGTTGAGGTGTGTTGAACACTGTGCCAAAGAACCAATCCAATACAGCAATTACTTTGGAAGATAACTGCAAAAAACGATGATTCACGTGCCCTGAAATCCATAGTAGGTATGTCTCATACAACTGTGGATAAATGTTGGAGAAGATGGCGAGCGGTGGGTGATTTATATGACCGATCAAGGTCTGGGGTACCTAGGAGGACTACCCCTGTACAAAGGAGGTACTGTCAACTAGAGTGCCCTTTTGCAAGGTTACCTGTTTAATCTAGTTTAATTTAGACTACGCGTTGAAGGAAAGGATAGATAACAGACAACGAAATCATAGAGGAAGCTCCAAGTAATCCTATTAGGAATGCCATACAATAACTATTAGAGAGAATCTCCAATTGTAAATGACGGGTGATTATATATATATATATATATATATATATATATATATATATATATATATATATATATATATATATATATATATATATATATATATATATATATATATATATATATATATGGTGATGGCGAGTTCAGCATTGATAAATTTCTTAGGGTGATTTTCTTTTTGTTATATTTTTGTCTTTTTATCTTCGTTTGATAAGTAGATGACTTCACCATAGTTAGTAATATTTTTTTTTTTTTTTTTTTTTGCTATATTGCGATTTCGGGTCCTAGGCCCTACTTCAGTAACAGAGATGATGATGATGTTAATTTGGTTTAATGCCTATCACCTGTTTTTGGGCCTTAAAGCAGCTTCCATTATTTTCTTCTAATTCTTTTCTCCTAGACAATCGTCTTCTTGATGGAGTGGTCCACACTTCTCGGACCTGGAAGATGTCGGGGTCAGGCGGTCATCCAAAAGTCCACTGTGACAGTGGTAGGTGGGGTTGGTGACGTGTCGGCTCTGCTCCTTGCTGCCTCGTTTCTTGGTGGTGGTGGTGGTGATGGTGGGTGGTTGTACAGTCACGAGCATAAGTATCTTTACCCCCATGGCGAGACCTTAAGTGAACGTAAATGGGGAACCCAAGTCAAACGTTTGTCAAAAAAATGACCCAAAACGCGAGTCTCCTCGACACAACGTATCCGATGACCATACATAACTAAGTCCGGATTGGGGTGGATGCCTCGGATGCGGCAGAAGTGCATAGCAACTGTCTTGGCAGGAGAGAAGTGAAACCCATGAGAATCAGCCCAACGAGACACCCTGCCGATGGCAAGCTGCATGCGCCGCTCCGCCACTGACATACGGGAAGCAGCAAACCAGACCGGCAGGTCGTCAACGTACAGTCGCGGTCAATAATAATCATCTACATATAGGTATCTCAAACAATTTACTGTCTAATATTTTTATGTTCACATATGATGTTATTGTTTTAAGTAGTGCATAGCTGCTTGTATTAAACTAAAAGATGGTAGTTAACTTATTTATTGGAAAGTTTATCATCTAAGGAACAGAGGGAAGCAGTCAAACTCTTACGTGAGTTGCCCCTACATGGATGATTATATATGACCGCGACTGTACATCGAGTTGGTTATACCCTCCAGAAAGGATGAGGCAATGGCATTAATTACTACTGCAAACAACGTGATACTAAGGACGCTTCCCTAAAGGATTTCCTCCTCCTGTGCAACGGATGCTGGGAAAGCTGAACCAACCCTCACACTAAAACTGCGACCACTGAGAAATTCCTTAAGCAAACGTGGAAAGCGACCCCGCAGGCCATATGCATGGAGTTGCTGCAGGATGCCATGTAGTGTCATAGGCTTTCTCTAAATCAAAGAATAGACAAACCAGGTGTAGCTTCCAACCTGACCAGAGCATTTGTAGTGGAATGGTGTTTACGAAAGCCAGACTGGGTCGGAGACAGAAAACCACCCCGTTCCAAGAAGTATACCAGTCTGACATTCACCATCTTTTCAAATAGTTTACATTGACAGGAGGTCAAGGCAATAGGTCGGTAATTGAGGGCAACTAGAGTCCTTGCCGGCTTGGGGATAGGAAGGATGGTGGCAACTCTCCACCCAGAAGGGAAGACACCCTCCAGCCAGATGCTGTTATATATAGCTAGAAGAAATGAGATCGCCTCCTCACACAAGTGCTGCAACATTGCATATGGGATGTTGTCTGACCCAAGAGAAGTGTCGCCGCAGAGAGAGAGAGCAGAGATCAGGTCTCTCAGGGTGAATATGTGGTTATAACTTTCATTCTCGTTCCCCAAGAAATCCAGGACAGTGACTCCTGGGCTCCCAACTCATGACTGACAGCCAGAGGTCGAGAGTCATGGCTTGAGACTCTTGCAAATGCCTCTGCCATGGTGTTGGCCACTGTTAAACCATCCATGATCTTAATTTTATTGATCTTAAGAACAGGTGGAGGACTAGGAGAAAACATCCATACAATCTTTCAGACTCTGCTGAACACTTGGGTGAGTGGGGTTCTAGTATTAATTGAAGACACATAGGCCTTCCAAGATGCACGTCGTGCCTCTTTTAAAACTCGTTTAGCCCGATCCCTTGCCCATCAGAAGTCCTCTAAAAGAGTTGGGTCCCCATGATTGCGACGAAGGCGAGAGAAAGCAGCGTACTTCTCCCGCACAGCAGTGGTGCAGACTGGTGACCACCAAGGGACAGGACGTTTGGGAAAGTGGCCAGAAGTTTTAGGGATAGAGTTGAGAACAGCAGAGTGGAGCACATCAGTGATGTATGTTACAGCCTTGTCAGAGCTACCAAAATGTGCTACAGAAGACACCGAAGAAGGTAGTTCTCTAAAATACTGCCAGTCAGTCTTCTCTAGTCTCCACCTAGGAAGACGACACTGCAGTTCATACCTGTTATTTTCTAAGAGTATAGGGAAGTGGTCACTACCATATAAATCGGGCAACACACTCCAAGTAAACTCCAACAGAGCACTGGGTGAGCAGAGGGAAATGTCAATGGTGGTGACCTTGGCGACCCTTCCCTTCAAATGAATTGGAATAAAATGCAGAGTATACTGGAGGACTGGCATTATTGTAGTCCCCAAGCTTTATCTCTTGGAGACAAACACATGCAGGTGAGAAGCGAGAGAGAATAATGCACAGTTCCTCCCAAGAGACACGCAAGCCACAGCAATTTCACTGAAGGACCTTGAACAGTGTTCCTTTAGTACGGATTTATGGGAAGCCTCATGGAGGGACTTCCAACTACCACTTTGACCTGAGGTTTTACTCAATTAATAAGTTTTGTCTAATCCTGGGTCACTATAAGAAAAGCAAACCCGAGGAGTAGTACTTGGGGCAAGTAATTGGGACCTGAAGCATCTCCTATGTTAGGAGAAGGTGAAGGTATATGAGCTGGGATATTTTTTGAAACAACCACATTGGTATTGTCCTCTACAGCAGTGGTATCACTGACACAGGCAGATTCATCAACATCCATAATACAGGTGGAAGAATCACTCCGCTGCTCAAGCAGAAGAGAAACTGTATCCTTTGAAGTCACAATATCTGTGGCATTCACATTCACATCACGCCCCTCTGATGTTTCCAAGGAAAGTTTGCGAGGGGAAAGATCTGTTGAATGAAGAGATTCATCAGAGCCACAAGAATGCTTCTGGTGAAATTGAGAGGAAAATATAGATGAGTCTACAGAGATGGTCTATGGAGTCAAGTGTCTCTGAGGAACCACAAAGATGTCTCTGTTGCTATTGAGTTGACATGGGTTTCCTTTTTGGAGAGCGTGTGGCAGCGTGAACTTCTACCACATGGATACCTTTAGTTAAAGCCTGAGAATTGTCATCAGTTGAAGGGTCACCAGAATTAAGGTGTGATGCAGTTTCCAAGACAGAGAAACTATTATATAGTGAAACCATCGAAACCTCACTAGAGTAAGAAGCAGCTGCTTCTTGAGAGAGTTGAGAGGCTGCTTCAACCGATTTAGATGTTGTCGACTTGGAATGATGGGCGCAGTCGTCAGCAAAGAGAAGGTCTCTGATAACAGTCTCCTTTACTTTTGTGACAGCCTTCAGGCGCCTGGGCTTAAACAGTTTACCATCAGTCCTGTACTTGATATGGATACCAGGGTCACTGTCTCTGAAGGCATTGGTCAGCATGGGTGAGAACATCATGCTAAATAGTGTTAGAGTGAGAACGCAGCACTGTTTGACTCTGTTGGACACTGGGATTGGATTGGATGCCTCTCCGTTGTCTAGAACACTGGTCATCATGCCATCGTGGAACTGACGGACAATTGAGATGAACTTATCGGGGCACCCATACTTCTTCACCTTTGTCAAGGCTGCGAAGGTAATGTAGAGATCTTGATACTGCTCCATACTCTTTTCCTGGAGTTGACAGGCGGCAAACACCATGTCCATAGTTCCCCGTCCTGCACAGAAACCTCACTGACTCTCAGGGAGGTGACCTTGCTCCAAGTGCTGTAAGAGGTGGTATAACAGGACACGGGCCAAGATCTTTCCTGCGATTGATAGGAGGGAAATTCCACGGTGGTTATCGCAGGATTGTCGATTACCTTTGTGTTTGTAGATGTGGACTATGGAAGCATCTCTAAACTCTTGTGGAAGCTGTTCTTTTTGCCACATTGATTGGTAGAGATTGGTGAGACGTTTGAGGAGTGTTGGACCGCCAAATTTGAATACTTCGGCAGGGATGGCATCAGGGCCGGGGGCTTTCCCAGAAGACATCTGCTTGAAGGCTTTGGCAACCTCTTCCACTGAGGGAGGGATGTCAAGGTCGGGGTTGATGGCCACCTGGGGGAGGCGTGCGATGACTTCGTTATTTATGGACGATGGCCGATTCAACACGCTGTCGAAGTGCTCTGCCCATCTCTCTAAGATCTCCTTCTTACCTTTGAGCAAGGTTGTCCCGTCTGCACTAAGTAGGGGTGAAGAGCCACAGGATGGTGGTCCATAAACAGCCTTCAAGGCATCATAAAACCTTTTGGTATCGTGTCTGTCAGCAAATCCCTGGATCTCATCGGCCTTGCTGCTGAGCCAGGCATCTTGCATGGAGAGGAGCCTGGCCTTAACAATACTGCACTTGCTGACAAAGGCAGCCTTCTTTGCTGTAGATGTGTGGTAATTCTGATGAGCTCGGAGAAGTTGGCATTTTTCTTCCAAAAGTTTCGGCATCGTTTTCATCGAACCAATCCTGATGGTTTCTTGTGGCCGGGCCGAGTACCTGGAGGGCGGTAGAGTGAACTGAGGTTTTGAGAGTTTCCCAGTCTTTTTCTACATCATTGGAGTTGGCCTGCAGGTCTGCTAGCTTACAGTCAAGAACTGACACTAGCAATGGGGGAGCACTTCAATTTGAAGACGTCGAGTCTCTTGGCAACTTGCTGTCCCTGTGGTCTTCTCTGTGGCTGTATATGAATATTCAGCTTGGAGATGATAAGACGATGAGACGTCCAGCAGTCGCCATGCACATCCCACCTGTCCTTTGCCCTGACAATGACGTAGTCAATTAGATGCCAATGCTTGGAGCGGGGATGCATCCATGATGTCTTGTTACGGTTTGGGAGGCAGAATATTTTGTTGGTGATAGCCAGGTCATGTGTAGCACAGGTTCTGAGTAGGAGTCCATTGCTGTTACATTTTCCAACTCCATGTCGTCCGATAACTCTATCCCAGGCAAGGTGGTCAGTACCAACACGGGCATTGAAATTGCCTAGAACGATGAGCTTATCTGACTGTGGAACAGCGGTGATGATGGCGTCCAGTTTCTCATAGAACCCGTCCTTGGTCTCTTCAGGGTTTGTCATCGTTGGAGCATAGGCGATAATCACCGTGGCAGTTCGCTTCCTGCCCAGTGGCAGTTGGAATTTCATGAGGTGGTCATCAAAACCTGGGATGCTGGCCAGTTTCTTCAGGTGCTGAGTCCGGATGGTGAAGCTAACCCCCGCCTCACGACGTTTTTCACAACTGCAGCCACTCAAAAAAAGTGTAGCCACTGCCGATCTCGGCCAGGGTTGAGTGAAGCAGACCATTTTTAGGGCACCTTTTCTAGCCCCATCCCCATACTACACGGCAAGCAGAGTGATTCTAAAGAGGGCTGCTTGGTCATTCAGGGGGCTGCCGAACTCCACTGCTGCTTCAGGTCCCAGTAGAGAGCGACCCTATGCCCTGAGCCGCCTGTGTGCAGGATTGCGACTACAGCTCCCAGTGCATCCACACCTGCTGCTTCGCTGCGTACCCATCGCCACAGGGCTTGAAAGGGAGCAATCAAAGTCCATGTGGAAGTGAAGTCATGACCTGCGCATGAGTTGGTTTTAAGTGAGGGAGATTTGCGCAGAGTCTACTCCTGTTGCATCCAGATTCAGTGGCAAGACGGCTGGAGAGACGACAGAATGCAGGAGCTGCCAGAGGGTGATGAGTATGCCATTCAACCGCCTTCAGGGCTCCATTCCTTGCTGGAGGTCGCCTTCATGTCCGTTGAGCCTTCCGCTTCATCCGCACAATCCACTGAAGACCAGACTATGCAACAGGTTGTAATGGGTTACATTTTTTCAGTAGAGAGGGGCACGGCATCTCCCTGGACAGGACACCCAGGTATTTGCATTTGTGAACCCTGGCATGATGCCCCCCACTTACGAGACACACCAATGCTCCCCCACCTGACCCCCTAGTGGTGCAGTGTAAACACCACCCCCTCACATGGTTTAGCCCGCCAGCTGAGGCAGTGTACCAGGGTGTGGCGGTTGAAGCCAACACATGAGAGATTTAGGAGATGGATGAGGACCAGTGGTGCCCGTCCGCCCCATACTGGGACGCATCTGATGAACACTAATGATGCTACCTCTATCCAGCTCCCTACACCTTCTTTGTCTACTAGGCTACACAAGATGGGCACGCATTTAAATGTTTTGATTACTTTAAACTGGGCTAGAAAACCAATATATCAATAGAGTATTTATTTTCTTAAAATTACTTAAGGATGCATTTGCCAAGTTTTCAGTCAAATCTCGTGAGACACCCTGTATATACGTGATGAAGCAAATGGGTGCAGCTTTGGGGGTCGGATAGGCCTAGAGGTGTGAAAGGAACTGGATATAGTGAGGTCAGGTCAGGATGAACACTAGATTAATACAGTGTGTGTGACTGCCCTGATAGAGGTTAACCTTGTGGTGTCTGGGGGGGGGGGTGAAATAATAAAATAAGAAACATATTTGTCTTAACTATTGATTTATCTGTTGATGTGTTGAACAATAGTGGGGATATCACTGTTCTTATAACGGTCAGTATGGTATCTGATGGGCTGGATTTTATTGTAGTGACAGGTTGCTCGGCGTGGTGGGGGCATAGATGGTTGAAGAAGATATTGTGCAGGTCAAGGAGGTGGCGTTGAAATACAGTGGTGAGGTTGAGAGTCGTAAGGGCATGGTCGTATGAGATGTAGTTGTCTCCCATGATAAATCTACATGCTCTTTTCTGTACTTTTTCTATTTGTCGCTTTTGGGTGGTGTTTAGTGAGGAGGACCAGGCTGGTGATGCTTAACAGACCTTAGGAAGTATGAAGGTGGTATATACATCCCTAAGCTGTGGTTGCCAGGCCCCCAATGCCTTCATTGTTTTGAGCATGTAGAGTTTGTATGTTGATGCCTTGATGATGTTGGTGACATGTAACTTCCAGTCCAGCTTTGCGTTGATGGTGATACCCAACAACTTGGTAGATTGAACCACCTCAAGTGAGTTGGGGCCGATAGTGAGTGCAGATGGTGGGACTGGTGTTCTGAAGGTGTTGACGTGCATAACTACCGTCTTGTTGGTGTTGATGGTAAGGTAGTTGTTGTTGGCCCAAGTCTGCACATTGTCAAGTGTCCATTAGAAGAGACTGTAGTCTGGGGTAGAGTTATAGATGGTGGTGCCAACTGTACAGTCATCAATGTACTTCCAACGGTAAGGGGTATCAGTCAGGACATCATTGATAAGGATTAAGAAGCAGAGAGGTCCCATCTTGGTTCCCTGGGGAACTCCACATTTGAGATGTTGGAATATGGAGGTTTGTCCCATGTACCTTGTGGCTTGTTGGCGTCCATGAAGGAAATCAGCAAGCCACGATACAAGGTAATCTGGTAAACCAAGATGCAACACCTTCCTTACCACAGCTCCCCCAACGGGAACCGCCTTGACGTGGTGGGGGGGATTGCGTGTCTCTGAGACCTGGCGAGCTAGACTAGAGGGGGCTCCGGCCCCTGCTCTGCCCCGATTTCGGGGAGAGAGGGCTTCCCATGCTAGTAAGGTCGCCAGTGAGAGACCAGACTAAATGGTTCCCATGCATTAGGCTGCCAGTACGGGCCAACAGCGCTGCCCTCCGGAGGGACTGCCCTCTAGGGGCCGTCCTATGTTGGATGGTTGGGTGTCTGGGCCGGGAGATGTTGGGGAAGGGGGTCTCAGCACCGTCGTGGGCAAACTTTCGAGCCATTGGGGCTGTTTTTTAAACGAGTGGCCCCGTGGGGGAAGAGGTACCCCGCCCACGGCGACCAGCGCTCGGTCCCCTCATCTGCCCGTAGGTAGTAGCTCTTGGCTCTTGGGGCCAAAAACACTAAACCAATGATATATGGATACAGAAAAGCCCCAATCTCTTCCTCGAGCGGTGGTCGACCAGGCCCTCGAGACGTCACTCTCTGGTCGTGGTAAGATGCAGAAAGCTGCAAATAAGAGTAGACCTAGCAGGTCGGGTCTTGTGTCGAAGAACCCTGTTAACGATTTGGACACGTTAATGTTAACGAATGTACTCGCATCCTTTACCTATGGCGCTATCCACTCCATTTTTAAGTGCTTTGCAGTAGTCCTCCGAATCCGAATCACATATGACAGTGATTGTAGGTCTAATCGGTGCTATATTACTTTCAATACAAATGCTGCTGCCAAAGCAGCATTTGAGTCAAAAGATTCTCTGACGGTGGGGGATACTCATTGTAAAGTTCAAATGATACGGTCCATCAATGTAGTTGACAGTGACAATGATTACTGCCCTAATATATTTGATGATTCTGCAGAGCATGTCCCAAAGGAACGTCGGGTTCCTACACCCTTTTGGTTTGTGGCTTACTACAGGGAGGGACGTGGTAACATTATCCATGCTTCCCGGTATCTTGAGAAAGAAATTGGATTATTACCAATGGGCCACATAAAGAAATATGGTAAGGGAGTTTTAATCAGAGCCAAAGATCTTACACAGGCCATGATGTTCCTCAATCTCCCCTGTCCTTCTGATAGCATGTTTGAATCTATTAAACCTCATCGAACATTTAATTATAGCAAGGGGCGTATATATAATGAGGACCTGTATGAATTCTCTGAAGAGGACATTCTTGCTATGTGCCCAGACAGTGTCCAACGAGTAACGAAGATGAAAGGCAGTAAAAATATGATCATCCTCACTTTCTATGGCTCGCATATCCCAGATCGCATTAACATTAACCCCACCTCATTTGAGGTGAAGCCTTTTGTTGAGCGTCCCCTACAGTGTTTCTGTTGTTATAAGTTTGGTCATGGGAAAAGGAACTGCAACAACCGTTCCCGGTGTGGTAATTGTTCTGCTCTTGACTCGCATCTTACTTCTGAGTGTCGGTCAGAGAGTTACTGCTTTTACTGCAGAGATTCTCACCCCTTGCGTTCTCGCTAATGTAAGATGTACCTACTTGAGCAGGATATCCTCAACTTGGCTAATACTCAATTCATTAGCATAGGTAGTGCCAGACGGCAACTCAACTTCAGGCGACAGAAGGATGGTGGTGTGAAGACATACGCCTCCTCCCTTCGCCCTAAATTGGTTACAGCACCCTCTCAACCCTCTCAAGAGGCAGCTGCTTCTTGCTCTAGTGAGAACGTTTCTAAGGTTACTCTACATAATAGTTTCTCTGTCTTGGAAACTTTATCAGACACTCATTCTGGTGACCCTTCAACTGATGACAATTCTCAGACTTTAGCTAAAGGTGTCCATGTGGTAGAGGTTCACGCTGCCGCACGCTCTCCCAAAAGGAAACTTAAGTCACCTAAACTGCCACAGAGACGCCTTTGTGGTTCCTCTGTGGCACTTGACTCTATAGATGTTCCACCTTGTGAGGCAACCATCTCTGTGGACTCATCCATAGTTTCCTCTCAATTTCACCAGAAGCGTTCTCGTGGCTCTGATGAATCTCTTGATTCAACAGAAGTTCCTCCTCGCAAGCTTCCTTCGGGATCATCAGAGGGGCGTGAAGTTAATGTGGATGCCACGTATGTTGTGACTTCAAAAGATTCACTTTCTCTTCCGCTTGAGCAGCGGAGTGATTCTACCACCTGTATTATGGATGTTGATGTATCTGCCTGTGTCAGTGATACCACTGCTGTACAGGACAGAACCAATGTAATTGTTTCAAAGAATATCCCATCTCATATACCTTCATCTTCTTCTAACATATCAGATGCTTCAGGGACTCGTCTACGGGTCCCAATTACTGCCCCAAGTACTACTCCTCGGGTTCGCTCTTCTTCTAGTGGCCCAGGATTAGACAAATCTTATTGTTTGAATAAACCCTCAGGTCGAGGTGGTAGTGGGAAGTACCTCCGTGAGGCTTCCCAAAAATCAGTACTAAAGTAACACCGTTCAAGGTCCTTCAGTGGAATTGCCGTGGCTTGCGTGCTTCTTGGGAGGAACTGCGCGTTCTTCTCTCTAGCTTCTCTCCTGCATGTGTTTCTGTCCAAGAGACAATGCTTGGGGACTACATTCTTGCCAGTCCTCCAGCATACTCAGCATTTTATTCCAATTCATTTGAAGGGCAGGGTCATCATGGTGGCTCTGCCATCCTAGTTCGCCGAGATATTCCATGCACGAGCCTGGAGCTTGACACTCCGCTCCAGGCTGTTGCAGTTAAGGTTTTTATGGACCGCCCGTACCCTATATGCAGTCTATACCTTCCTCCCAGTGTTACAGTTGAGAGGGGTGATCTCAACCATCTTGTACGGGACCTTCCATCTCCCTTTATTTTATTGGGTGATTTTAATGGTCGTCATCCTCTGTGGGGTGACAGTTCGGTCAACCCCAGGGGTGTTTTATTGGCTTCTTTTATTGAGGATGAGGGATTAGGGGTTTTAAATACGGGAGATGTGACACATTTTAATAGCCCTACTGGGACTTTTACCGCCATTGACATTTCCCTTTGCTCACCCAGTGCTCCGTTGGATTTTACTTGGAGAGTGTTGCCTGACTTATATGGCAGTGACCATTTCCCTATACTTTTAGAAGGTAACAGGTACGAACCAAAGTCTCTTCTTCCTAGGTGGAAATTAGAGAAGGCTGACTGGCAGTTTTTTAGAGAGCTAACTTCTTTGGTCTCTTCTGTAGCCGATTTCGGTAGCTCTGACGAGGCTGTAACATATTTCACTGATATGCTCCACTCTGCTGCTCTCAACTCTATCCCTAGAACTTCTGGCTACTTTCCCAAACGTCCTGTCCCTTGGTGGTCACCAGTCTGCAGCACTGCTGTGCGGGAGAAGCGCGCTGCTTTCTCTCGCCTTCGTCGCAATTGTGGGGACCCAACTCTTTTAGAGGACTTCCGACGGGCAAGGGCTCGGGCTAGACGAGTTTTAAAAGAGGCCCGACGTGCATCTTGGAAGGCCTATGTGTCTTCAATTAATACTAAAACTCCACTCACCCAAGTGTTCAGGAGAGTCCGTAAGATGGCGGGGAAGTTTTCTCCTAGTTCTCCACCTGTACTTAAGGTCAATGGAATTAAGATCATGGATGGTTTGACAGTGGCCAATACCATGGCGGAGGCTTTTGCAAAGGTCTCCAGCCGTGACTCTCGACCTCTGGCTGTCAGGCATGAGTTAAGAGCCAAGGAGCGTACAGTCCTGGATTTCACAGGGAACGAGAATGAAAGTTATAACCATATATTCACCCTGAGAGACCTGCATTCTGCTCTCTCTCTCTGCGGCGACACTTCTCCTGGGCCAGACAACATCCCATATGCAATGTTACGACACTTGGGTGAGGAAGCGATCTCATTTATTTTAGCTGTATATAACAGAATCTGGCTGGAGGGTGTCTTCCCTTCTGGGTGGAGGGTTGCTACCATCCTTCCTTTTCTCAAGCCGGGCAAGGACTCTGGTGTTGCCCTCAATTATCGACCAATTGCCTTGACCTCCTGTCTCTGTAAACTATTTGAAAAGATGGTGAATGTCAGGCTGGTATACTTCTTGGAACGGGGTTATTTTCTGTCTCCGTCCCAGTCTGGCTTTCGTAAATACCGTTCCACTACAGATGCTCTGGTCAGGTTGGAAGCTGCTGCATGTGAGGCTTTTGCACGACATCAACACCTTGTCTGTGTATTCTTTGATTTAGAGAAAGCCTATGACACTAAATGGCAATATGGCATCCTGCAGCAACTCCATTTATATGGCCTGCGGGGTCGCCTTCCACGCTTTCTTAAGGAGTTTCTCAGTGGTCGCAGTTTTTCTGTGAGGGTTGGTACAACCCACTCAGCATCTGTTGCACAGGAGGAGGGCGTCCCCCAGGGAAGCGTCCTCAGTGTCACATTGTTTGCAGTAGCAATTAATGCCATTGCCTCATCCCTTCCAGACGGTATAGCTAACTCGATGTACGTTGACGACCTAGCAGTCTGGTTTGCTGCTTCCCGTATGTCAGTGGCGGAGCGGCGCATGCAGCTTGCCCTTGACAGGGTGTCACGTTGGACTGATTCTCATGGGTTTCGATTTTCTCCTTCCAAGACAATTGCTATGCACTTCTGCCGCATCCAAGGCATCCACCCAGATCCGGACTTATTCATGTATGGTCATCGGATACGATGTGTCGAGGAGACTCGCTTTTTGGGTCTCCTTTTTGACAAACGTTTGACTTGGGTTCCCCACTTACGTACACTTAAGGTCTCTTGCCTCAAGGCTCTTAACCTGTTGAGGGTCCAGAGCCATACATCCTGGGGGGCTGATCGGGCCACCCTCCTCCGCCTATACCATGTTGTTATTAGGTCAAAACTCGACTATGGGTGTGAGGTGTACTCTTCTGCCACCGATGCCCGTCTCAGAGTTTTAGACCCTGTTCATCATGCTGGAGTACGTCTGGCGACCGGAGCCTTTAGGTCGTCCCCAATCCCCAGTCTCCTGGTGGACGCTAATGAGCCACCTCTTGATCTCCGTCGTCAGTCCTTGATGGTCCGTTGTTGGCATCGATTACATCGTCTTCCTGACTCCCTACCTCTCTTGGCGGTGTCATCTGATATCATGTCTCAGTACTACCTTTTACATTCTCGTGCACCATGGCCCTTTGGCTTCCGGGTCAGGAAGGCTATGGAGGAGATGGGCATAGATGACTACCAGATTTGTCCTGTGAGGGTCCCCAGGGTGGCTCCATGGCTTCTTCCAGAAGTTTTCCCCTGCACCTGCTTTACAGACAAGAAGGAATCTCTTCCTCCTCCAGTGGCTCGTTCCCCTCTTTTTAGAACATGCCTTTACTCACAGGGAGTCCCTCCCTGTGTACACTGATGGGTCAAAGTCTGATGCAGGAGTTGGCTTTGGAGTTGCCTTTCCTGACTTTTGCCGTGGAGGCAGGCTCCCTTCTGTCATGTCCATTTTTACTGCTGAGCTCTCGGCCATTTTATATGCCCTCCAAGTGATTTTTACTCTCCCTCAGCTTTCGTTTACTATTTTTAGCGATTCCTGTAGTGCCTTGCAGGCCTTGTGCAATTTTAACTCTTCCCATCCCCTGGTGTTGGCCATTCTTGAGTGGCTTGTCCTCCTGGGTCGTCGTGGCCGGAAAGTCACTTTTTGTTGGGTCCCGGCCCATGTGGGTGTTGATGGGAATGAGCGGGCTGACGCCCTGGCTAAGGCTGTGGTCTCCAATTTCCGGCCTCCTGCCAGGCGTCATCCTGTTCCTGCAGTGGACCTTCGACCCTACATAGATGCTACCGTTCGTTCCTGCTGGCAGGACAGATGGGACGCCGTCGGGGCTAACAAGCTCCGCGACATCCGCCAGCGTCTTGGTTTGTGGAGCTACAGTGGCCTGTCCCGCCGGTGGGAGACGGCTCTTGTCCGTCTCCGCATTGGCCACACATTATTGACTCATGGCTTTTTAATGGAGAGGGCTCACCCTCCCTACTGTGATGATTGTCTTGTCCCTTTGACAGTACGGCATCTTATTGTCGGGTGTCCCAGCCTTGGGGACCTTCGTCGTAGGCACCTCTCCGAGTACCGGAAGGGTGACGGTTCTTACAGTCTCTCCCAGGTTCTTGGGGAGGAGGCTTGTAGTGTGGGAGGGAACACCCTCTCCTATGTGGAGGAGGCTGGCCTCCTCCAAAAGTTGTGAATTTTATTATATTTATGGCTTTTTAGATAGTTCAACGTTTTCTTATCTTTTATATATTTTACTTGAATTAGTCAGTTTTTTTTTTTTTTTTTTTTTTTTTTTTTTTAGTATAAATGTGCCTTTTAGTTTGTATGTTCTTTTATTCATGCTGCCTATCCCTTTCGGGGTGGAGAAGTCTGTTTAGTTTGTGTAAATATTTTATTAATGATGTAGATGACTACTTTGTGTTGGGCGGTATATGACCATAGCTGTTGCGCCGCCAAATGCCTCATGGCATTTCTAAATCAATCAATCAATCAATCCTTACCACAGTGGTGTGATCCACAAGGTTAAACGCCTTCCTGAAGTCAATGAAGGTGAGGGTAAGAGAAGTTTTGTGGAGGTCAAGGTTGCAGTGGATGAAGACAGTGGGTGGTGGAGGAAGATTTCATGTTGCCAAATTGTTGGTTGTCAATTTGATTAAAAATGGAGGAATATGCCCAATCAATGATGAAGTCTTCACAGATAAGGCTTGGGATGGGTGTGATAGCAATAGGTTTGAGATCATTAACCCCCAGAGTCCGGGCAGCGGGATTTCCCGCTCGGTCGACAGAGGCCGGGCAGCGGGAAATCCCGCTCTGTCGACAGAGTCCGGGCAGCGGGAAATCCCGCTTTTGGTAATTTATGGGGAAAAACGCCAAATTTGTCGGGATTTTTTTTGATCTGGCTATACTTCACCACCAGACCTTTTCATCCCCACATTCAATCAGTGTGTGCTTGACCGTGACAATGGCTGGGCGTAGTGAAGAAAATACGGGCTCGTTCGATTCGGTGTATCCTACCGCGCTGCCGGGCGAAACCTCTCTTGTAACCTCCACTCCGCGGGTGCAACCAGCTAGATTGAGTCACAGCCACGCTCACAAAGCGAACGCAGCCTCGCTCTCACGGGAAAAGTTACCTCCATTCCTCACTTGATTTCTCGGCAATGGAGTGTCCTAGAGAGCTGGGGTTGGTTTTAATGGAAAGAGGAGGAGTTGATGGTGAGTACACAATCAAATTTAAGTTGTTCAGTATTGTAGTTTAGACGTAGGGAGTAAGAGAAGTAGGGGGTTTTTCTTTGAAATACCCGGACAGGCAGGGTAAAAGTTAGTATTGTGCCCCCAAACCACAGAACGTATTTCCATTCTTGGCCCGTCCCGGAGGGGTTAAGGGAAGGAGGATTTGGCACTTCAGGGATTGGCCTGTGTAAGATCTTTGGCTCTGATTAAAACACCCTTACTGTACTTTTTTATGTGGCCTATCGGTAGTAATCCAATTTATTTTTCCAGATACCTAGAAGCATGGATGAGATTACCACGCCCCTGCCTATAGTAAGCCACAAACAAAAAGAGTGTAGGAACGCAACGCTCCTTAGGGACATGCTCTACAGATTCATCGAATGTTAGGGCAGTAGTTATTGTCACTGTCAACTACATTTGTGGATTGCATCATCTGAACCTTACAGTGAGTGACCACCAAACCTGCTGGGTCTTCTCTTATTTGCAGTCTTCTGCATACCACCACGACCAGAGAGTGACGTCTCGAGGGCCTGGTCGACCACCGCTCGAGGAAAAAAAAGTTTTTTGGTTATCCATATGACATTGTTATTATTGTAATGGCCCCAGAAGGCAAGAGCTACTACTTATCGGGCAGAAGAAGGGACTGAGCGCTGGTCGCTGTGGACGGGGTACCTCTTCCCCCACGGGGCGACTCATTTTAAAAAGCAGCCCCAATGGCTCTAAATTTTGCCCACGACAGTGCTGAGACCCCCTTCCCCAACATCTCCTGGCCCAGGCACCCAACCATCCAACACAGGACAGCCCCGTGAGGGCGGTCCCTCTGGAGGGCAGCACTGTTGGCTCGTAGTGGCAGCCTATTGCATGGGAACTAATTAGTCTTGTCTTTCACTTGCGACCGTACTAGCATGGGAAGGCCTCCCTCCCCGAAAATGAGGCAGGGCAGGGGTCGGAGCCCCCTCTAGTCTAGCTCGCCAGGTCTCGCAGACACGCAAGTCCCACCTACCACGTCAAGGCAGTTCCAGTCCGGGGGTCCGTGATGTCATCAGGCTGTTGTTGTGATGACTGGCTGTCCATCCTTCTCCTCTTCCTCTTCATCTTCCCCAGGCTGCCTGCCACTCCTCTCCATCTTCCAGGTCCATGTTGTCACTGATGTTATCCTTGGTGGTGATGTTGGAGCAGGAACTGGAGCCAGAGTCCTCCTCAGTCTTGGGGTCTTGTTGGGAACGTTCAGGTGGTAGTGGTGCCTTCCCAACATTCCCCCGGTTGAGTAGACAAGGCAGTATTCACCGGTAATGAGCGTGGGTCGGAGGCGGGTTTGGCGACTCATCCGCTCTGCTCCTCCCTCTTCGTGCCGTCTTGCTGCCTTGTTTCTTGGTGGCGGTGGTGGTTATAGTGGTGGTGTTTGGTTGTAGATCAGGAGAAATGGCTATTGGTTGCAAGCCATTTATCCTGAAGATGTCCAGGAAGAGGTCAGGGAGACGACCTAGCCCTTCTGCAGCTAAGGCAACAACAGTCCTGGTGCAGACGGTGACGATGTCTACCTGCTGCTGCTGTCGCTGCGGTAGTTGGGCATCGGCCGTCCTCCTCCCACGGGCATGGAGTGAGCCTAGGACCAGTCCACCATCAGGTCTGGCTACGTTGGTAGCCTTCATGCCCTTCCTCCCTTCCTCCACACTGAAGGACACCTTTCTGTCCCCCAGTGATGGTGGTGGATGAAGTAATCCTCTTTGCTGCTAGGTTACAAGATGGTCGGCAGGGGAAGTGGTGGTGTTCGCTGTCGGTGTTGACTGGACCATGGTTGGTTGTAGAATGTAGCCAAGAGTTTCTCCCTTGGTGGTGGTAGTGGGAATGATGTTTCCGGTCACTTGCAGCGCTATTTCTACAGTGGTGCGCGGGTTGTGCTGGCGTAGGAGCACCTGATTGGCTATTGGAGTTCCCTGCGCCTCTCCTCTGACTCTGCAGACCCTCCCGAGTTAGAGGAGAGGCGCAGGGAACTCCAATAGCCAATCAGGTTCTCCAACGCCAGCACAACCCGCGAAAGAAAGAACTTCAGGTCAGCTCCTTCAACACACCATGGTCAAATGGGAATTATTTTGAAAAAAAATCTACAACACCGTTGCCTCGTTGCCAGACAGGCTTGAGCAAGTTATTGCAAACGGAGGTGGATGGAGTGGGTATTGAATGATTTAGGACAGGCAATTAATTGTAGCCTGCCAGGCATTAGATGTTTTACCTGAATAATAGAATAATTCACTATACTATTTACTATTTTCTTAAGTTATAATTCCTAATTGTTAATGACCTCTTCATTAACCTGCATTACAGCTGCTACTTTATATTGTTGATTAGTCATAAGATATATGTAATGCTTTATTATATAATTATTGGTAATTTTTTTGACTCTGAGGGGAATGTGTATTATTGTATGTGTTTATGTAATAAATGGAAATAAAAAATTGGTGACAATGGTCCACACCTTGCCATGTACCCTGTAGGAAGGACATATTTACACAGTGCATTAAGGATGCTAATGTTGTGCATGAATGAATGAATTGGAGAGGGCAGGGATAGGATGCGAATGAAAATATGGTTATTTATTTCACTTAATCCATTGTAAACACTAGGGATAGTGTTACTACCGGGGTGTACAAACTCGTATACACGGTAACAATTTATTTGGTAAATGCAGGATGTAGTTGTAGCAAGCACCTTGTAGTTAGTCAGCCCACCTGCCGTGGAAGCGTCGTGTAGAGAGAGAGAGGTAGCTGGTGCGGGGAGGCACGTGGTGTCTTGGTGTAGGCAGGTAGCGGTGGAGGTACGGCAGGGCAGGGAGAGGAGATCCTTCCAGGTCGAGAGTGGCGGGTAGCTAAGTGGACGACCAGCGGCGTTGCGGCTACAGAGGGAGCGGGCAGGGAAGGGTGCGTGTGCCCGTACAGGGAAAACAGGTGAAGTCGAAGATGCGTGAGCGTCAGACAGGTGAGATCCAAGATGCGTCAAGGTGCTTGGTATTCACTACATCATCATGTTCGCTTTTAAGAAAAGTCACATTTACTATACTGAGAGAGAGAGAGGTGGGGGAGCGGGAGGTGAACATCACTTCCCTAAAGGGAGGTGAGAAAGGTAAAATGAGTTTGCAGGTATCGAAATTCTAAAATATTATATTATTATTCTCACATGCCATTTTAACTTGTGTTATGAAAGCGTTTACAGTTTCATATGCTACAGGTATAAATAATAGAGGATACTATTATATAGGCTATTTCAACTTTAAATAAAAAAGATAAAACCCCGCCAATAACAGTACTTAAATGCACTATTGGCAACTTTTCTTTATACAGTATTGCCAGACCAACTGATTCGCTCCACAAGGGTAGGCTTGCACCGAACTTCTGCTGCCGACTGTTCAGTTGGGGACACATGAATCAGACACACTTCAATCAGGGCCCCTTATCAACCATAGAACAGGACGAGCCTCTACACACAACGCCTTATCCTACCCTATGCTCATTGAGGTGCCTCCGTTTCAGGTGTCTGTTACATTTGTCCGCAACTGTACATGAATGTATGACCTGTACCATAAATGAAAGTGTCTATTTAACTGGTTTGATTTGCGGGTTTATACTACATTACCTGAATTCTTACTTAATATTTAATAAGAGAAAAAAATAATTCCCCATTTATGGTGAGAACGCTGTAATAGGCTTGGATTTATTATGAATAAAAGATACTAGGAAGGATTATATAATAATTCTTCCTAAATAATTATTGTATGAATTGCAGATTGTATAATTATGCATGAGGCAAGTGTCGTATTTATTCAACGTTTGTACTAATGCAATCATATTCAAATATTCCTAGTTATGACGGCCAACATCAGATTTATTCCTTCCTAAGACAACCATTAATAAAAGTTCTTTTTATATTAAGGTGTTCTGTTTCAAGAAAATACTCTTGCAGACACGGAGGTTTTTCCGCAATGCAGAATTGTCAAATCATCTATTTTCATGAAAGAAAAGAGAATCAATACAGTACTATCAATATTTCACACTCTGACGATATCGAGACTCTCCGTGTCTTTACCATCCCTGTTTACTCTGCGATGGTAGTATGGTCACACATCGATTACATAACGTATGAAATTCTTTACCTCCACAAGTCCCACGATGTGTTGAGTTTTCCTTCCTTTCTTGGTGTAAGTGAGTGCCTCCAGTTCTTCAGTTGTTAAGCCAACAATTATGTATCTGGTAACGACCATGAACCATGAAAAGAAATTATATACCGTTATTTATGACAGATGAAATATGTGTGCATATCAAGAGTGAGACTCAAATCAAATTGGTTTACAGGTTCGAAACATCGACTTCATCATCACTATTGCACTTTTCCATTAGGACTGTCTATATGCAACTCGACCTACGTCTCACACCACATGTTGTAGGAATATACTCCAATGTCACCTATTTCAGCATTAAATACCTGTATAACCCTCACATTATCATGATTTCTCTTGATTTCTAATGCCTCGACATCTGCTACGCCAAGGATGACGTACACTAGTCAGCTGAAGAACGTGGATCATGGCCTTACACCCTGGCAGACAACTATGCCAGCAGTCTCCTACACTCCAGCCTTCAAGATTGACCTACCTCAGTTTCAACAACAATGTGCATTGGAGACCATCGCCAACCCATCCTCGTCCCTCTGTACATCCCACCACCTCTACACTGACGGCTCCCTGCATAAGGACAGTAGGGATGGGTATGCTGTTTTCTCCCCATCTGGGAGACCTTGCGAGAGGGCTGGACAGGCCACCGCCTCCCAGATTCGTCAATTTCAACTTGTTGTGAACTACACTGACTACTGGATGATCACTCTGTCTCTTCTCCCTCAACTTGTCCTTGCTCACTCCAGTCGGCTTCTCTCCCCTCTCCCCCTCCCCCGTCCCAGCATTTCACTCTACTCCTCCACTTTCCTACCTTACTTTCATTCTCACCATCTTCATCATCATTCTGCGTGTTTTCAAAAACTATCAATTTAATATTATGAAAATAGGACCTGGTAAGAAATGATGTTATATTTTATATAAAAATACAATTCATGCGATATGGCAGGACTAATTATTACCCGGATAAAGGGATCCGAGATTAATGTCTAAGTTATCTTTCAGAGGCCAGGATGAGTGTATAACATCAAGGAAGACCTTGTGTCAATACCTGGGGTGAACAGACTCAAGGATACACAATACAGTTTATTGGTAGTAAACAAAGGTCACACAGAATATGGTAGTATGCTGGCGTGCAGTGCCGTGCCTTGCCGTGCCGTATAGCAGCAGTAGTCGCTGCAGGAGAGTTGGCTGGAGGTAGGAGGTTTACCGTGTGATCAGAATGGGAACAAGTTTAGAAGTAGGGCAGCTAGGTGGTGTGGCGGCAGGCAGTACGACAGTGGGCAGGAACCTTGTTCTTCCGGTGCTCGAACTGGAGTGAGTGACCCAGCAGGGCTGGCGCCCCTTATATCTGGTCCGAGCCAGGGAGTGGAGGCAACAGCTGCTGTCCCCAGGGGGCTTACAGCAGCTTGGCTGGAGGTAGGCGTGGTCCCAAGGGCGGTTTAGGTCTTTTTGGGTCGGGGATTAATGTACCTGGCCGGCTAAGAATAGATCAAGGATCTATGAATGGTATACCTTGTGATGCAGGAGTGGCCATATGTGTGGGGTACATAGAGTGGCCCCACATGTGGCTACTACATTACCCCCTTCCCCCCAGAAATGTTAGGAACATACGTGGAGGAAGCGGAGAGGGAACAAACATATACAAAATATAAATAATAACAAAATAAGGATTAAGTGTAGTAATACAGTGTGCGGGTAGGGTGTAAGGTGTACGAAAGAAACATATTGAATTAATAGTATGGGGTGTGTGATATTGTTTGTGTGAGGTGTAGGTGTGTGTATGCGTTGTTAAGCATGGATAAATATATTGATGGTCGCCATATGGTCCGCCCCGCACACGATGTGAAACCATCGGGTGGCAAGGAAGGCTCGTCGTCCTGTAGGTGTTCCCGAGGATGAGCAGGTGTGGCAGCAAGTGGTGGTGGCTGAGACGCGAGGTCTGGGTCGAAGGTGCGAGGGGGCGTGGCTGGAAATGGTCATGTGATGGGAATACTGTCCTGGGGAAGATCAGAAGGGATTAAAAGTGTCGTGAAGGATTTGGGAGAGGGGGTGGTTGAGTTGGGAGTAGGGGAATGCGGGACAGAATGGGTGGGGGACATATGGGTCGTAGGAGAGGGTGAAAGAGGGATAGGTAGGGGTGGAATAGGAGACGGGAGTATGGGATGGGTGTGCGGTGTAGGTGAGGGAGGGGGACGGGGCGGGGTTTGATGTGGGCTGTGTGGGGTGGGGGGAGGATGGGGTGGTTGTGGTATGGAAGGGTGATGGCAAGAGAGAGCGGGGTAGGGATGACGGTGGCGATGAAGGCTGTATTGTAGTGGTAGGAGGAATAGAGGGTTGTGGCGTGGAGGAAAGAGAGATTAGAGGTGTCCGTGTTGAGAGATGTGACTTGTCCGGGTAGGCAGAGATCTTCTCTAAAAACGAGTTCAGCTGGTGAGTGGTGTAGATCCTCCTTCACTGTGGCACGTAAGGTCAGGAGGATAAGAGGAAGGGCGTCTGACCATTGGTCTATTGCAAGGTACGAAACACCTCCTTCAACCTTCTGTGCAGACGTTCAACCATTCCGTTACTGCTGGGGTGGTAAGCCGTAGTCCTCTGTCTTCTGGTGCCGAGTAAGGTAAGCATTTCCTGCCACACCTTGGGTTCGAATTGCGTGCCCTGGTCAGTTACGATGACAGCTAGCGGACCGAAGTTGGCAACCCAAGTGTTGAGGAAGTGGCGGGCGGTACAGTCACGAGCATAAGTTTCTTTACCCCCCTGGCGAGAGTTAGGTCGAAGTCGTCGTTGGATATGGACTGGACGAACAAAAATGAACCAGTTGCTAATGTTCGGATGATGCTTCATGTCACTAGAGGTGTTCACTTGAATACAACAAATTTTACTCTGTCATGAGATACTGACCCCCAGTGTTCGTTTGCCTGGCCCGTCTCCAACTACAACATCGACCTCATTCTCGCCATGGGGGTAAAGAAACTTATGCTCGTGACTGTACCTTCTGCTGTGATGTCTATCATGGGCGTCTCGGTGCACCAACGTGTAGTACAATCCACAAAGGTGAGGAGGTAACGAAAACCCCTTGATGGTGGGAGTGGCTGGACGATATTGATATGGACCGTGTGGAACCTGCTGGTGGGTAGGGCGAAATCGGGTAGTGGAGGGCGGGTGTGGCGCCCCACCTTCGCTCTCTGGCGTGGCACACACGCTGATACCCACTCCTTAATCTGTTTTCTTATACCAGCTCTACGGCTGATGAGGCAGAGGGTACCTGCAACAGCTGGGTGGTTCAAGGAGTGAAAGTGGTTAAATACTTTGTACCTGAAGGGAGCGGGGATGTATGGGCAAGGTGTACAGCATGAATTGTCCCACCATAGTTTCGTGACGCTGTCTGGTGCCGGTATGTGTTCCAGCTGCATGCCCGTGTCGCCATTAAGGAGTTGGTTGAAGTGCTCGTCTGATGCCTGCACTGCTGCAATGGCTGAGAAATCTTGGAGCGGCATCTGATGGATAGAGCAGTGGTTCTCAACTGGTGGTCCATGGTGACTTTTTGGGTGGTCCACAGGACTTCCACTATATTTGGTAATAAACTGGAAATAAGTGCATATAATTTATTGAATATTCAGTACGAAAATTTTTATCTTAATAATTAACTGGCCATTCATTTTCATATAATATTCCTATTTAAAAAATATATTGACAATCTTCAGGTTGAAGCTGCTAAGTAGCATTTCGAGTCTCTAAGTTTCTAAATTTATTCTAAATTTTAAAAGGAATGTCCAAGATTCACGCAGCTATTCCTGGCCCTAGCCTAGCCTAATACATACTTTACCAGTCGATGTAAAAAGCTTTCCTGTTCGATTCCTGTCAGCTGCCGTGCGGCTACATGTAACACTGTTGTAGTGCAGTAGCCACCGAACTGATCAGTTGATTACTTGTGTTATTCGTCCTGCGCTGTTTTATAGGTGTGGTGTACTTTGATTTTGTTTTCAACTGTAAAACGTAGTAATTTAATATTAAGCAGGGAGGAAGAGTAGAACGGAGTGAAATATTTCTGGTCAGTTGTTATGCTGTGTGCTGTGTTATGCTGGTTCTGTCCGTCAAGGACAGTATGTTTTCATCGCTGTTAGTTTATCTGTTTGTTTGTTTGGCTGTCTGTCTGTTAACTTGGTATCACAAAAATATAAGGACAGATTTTGTTGAAACTTTCAGGAAAGGTTGGAACTGTGCCAAGAAAAAAGGGAGAGCTCATACCTCCGCCAAGTGAACTTTGTCAAAATTTATCTTACTCAAAAATGGAATGGTCCACGATATTCTTTTAATTGGGCTGGTGGTCCATGGCCTGAAACGAGTTGAGGACCACTGGGATAGAGGATATGCATGGAATAATAGAGGGTGCTCTGGATAGAGCGTCAGCCATGGCGTTCTCCTCACTGTTGACGTGCCTGATGTCCGTGGTAAATTCTGAGATAAATGCAAGGTGACGTGATACCCTAGGGGACCAGTTTGTCACTGGTTGTTTCATCGCAATTGTGAATGGCTTGTGGTCTGTTCTGATGTAAAAACTCCTTCCTTCCAAGAAATGCCGGAAGTGCTTGACAGAGTCATAGATGGCGACTAATTCTTGTTGATGGCACTATATTTCCGTTGCGGTGGTTCCAGGCACTTGCTGTAGAAGGCTGCAGTATACCGTCAACTTCTTGCTGTAGGATAGCCCCGTTAGCGTTGTTGGACGCGTCAGTGTAGATTGAAGTGGGAGCGTGCTGTGTGGGGTAGGCGAGGAGAGTGGTGTCGGTTAGGCGTTGCTTAACATCTTGAAATGCCTTGGTGGCTGAAGTCGTCCACATAAGCTTCTTTTGTGACTTCTTCTTCAAGCCTTTGAGTAGGTCTTGGAGTGGAGAGAGAGCAGAGGCGGCGTGAGGGATAAATCTGTGATAGTAGTTGACGACTCCGAAAAATTCTCAAAGTTTCCTGGCCATGGTGTGTAACGGGAACTCTCTCACTGCCTCAACCTTCTGGTGTAGCGGGTTGATGCTGATGGGGGTCACCCTGTGTCCGAGGAAGTCCAGGCTCTTTACCCCTAGAACGCAATTGGGAGGGTAAATCTTGAGGCCATACTGCTGCAGGCGGTCGCACAGGTCCCTCAGGTGTTGCCTGTGCTGGTTGTGGGTGTGTGAGGCAACGAGAATATCGTCGATGTAGACGATGACATAATCTAGTCCATGCAGCACCTTATCCATGAAGCGCTGGAAGGTCTGGGCAGCATTGCATAACCCAAAATTCATAGAAGGAAACTCGAACAGGCCAAAAGGGGTAGTGATTGTAGTCTTCTTAATGTCTTCCTTTGCTACTGGAATCTGGTGGAAGGCACGAACAAGGTCAATTTTAGAGAATACCGCATACCCCTGGAGCTTGGAGTGGTAGTCCAGGACGTGCGGTATTAGATATCTATCGGGAATGGAGGCAGCATTTAAGGTTCTGTAGTCTCCGCATGACCTTCATTCGCCTTCTTGCTGCTTAGGGACCATATGAAGGGGTGACGCCCATGCGCTGTCAGATGGCCTCGCCACGCCCTGCTGTAACATAACCTGAAATTCCCTCTTGGCTGCTTCCAGTCTTTCAGGGGGCATCCTCTGGGGTTTAGCACAAACAGGGGGCCGGGCGTGGTGATGGTGTGTCTGATTCCTGGGTCATGCACAAGCTGTGTAGATGAGGTAGAACGGAGATTAGTTAAGAAATCATGGCCCAGGATGGGGGCCTGCTCATCCGCCACGATGAAAGGCCACACTACATACTCCTGACGAAGTAGGGTGACGCCCCTGCTAGTCGTGCCGAACGATGGGTGACTTGTTGACCGCGAGGAGGTCGTATGCCGTGGAAACTTGGCACTTTCTGTCTTTAGCCAACGGGAGCACAACACTAACCTCTGATCCAGAGTCGATGAGGAAGTTGTCCCCCGATTTTAGGTCCTCCACCCACAGAAGAGCGCGGGCGGTAGGATGAGGAGTACGTGCAGGTTTGGTGGCTTGTTGCACGGCAGGTGGTAGTGGTGCATGTCACGAGTCAGACATAGACTCGTGACGTAATGTAAGCATAAGTAATAGAATGTTCTAGAGTAGTGGAATATTCCATACAGATGAGACAAAGGAGACAGGAGTGGGTTAAGATGTAGGTGCAGCCTAGTTAATCTGGATTAGTAGCCAGGTAGAAAAAAGGTAAAAGCGTCAGGTCTGTTTCAACTGAATTTGCACATCTTGTCTTATAGGTGTTCGTATGTTAATTACAGCTTGTATTAATAAATTATGCTACCAGGGTAACTTATGGTATTGCAAATGATCGTGAAGTGGGGGGAGATTATCGGGAATTATTAGTACGCCATAGGTAAATTGAAATTGCATGTATAACTAAAGTATGAGTGGGTACCATGTAAATCGTAGCCAGTTAGGAAAAACGAACAAAGATAGGAGGAGTCAGTAGAAATTTTGAACTTACAGCCTCCAGTTAAGGATGAAGAATAGGGGTCAGTTTGGGACAAGACACACTTGGAGAAGGGAACACACTCGTATCGTCAGCTTCCCTTGCCTAGATCAATTCTCCACGTGTAGAGTGGGGAGTGAATAACGTAACGTCGAATCGTTGGATAATTACCACGATTCACAAGGCATTACAGTTGTATACTGACCAGTTGCATTGACACTGGTTCGGTAAGTGAATTAAGGTGAGGGAGAGCTGGATCTTTGAAGAAAATTACGAGTGTGTTGAGAGACTCTGAGTTATTCCCGAGTGTGAGAAAGCAGAAAAATATTCCAAACTTGCGTAGCATTGATAGAATTACTACAGTGTAACGTAACCTAGACTATCGTCACGTATACGAAGCGACGTAGCGAGAGCGAGTAGCTAGTTAGCGCTGCGTGAGTGTGAGCGTGTGTGTGTGTGTGTGAAATTAATTTATTCATGTTGGTTACTGGAGTTGAATAAATATAGAAATTTGCAATTGGCTGTTTGAATGCACCAGTAGATTTGTTATCTATATAAATACATATATATCGGGAAGAACCCTTAACATAAAAAATTATTATGTGCATGGTGGATGGGGCCTAAAACGGGGAGATAACCCTGAGTACTTTCTTCGCTGCAGCCAACCAACGAAGATCATAAATTAACCGGGCAAGGTAAGTTGTAATTGTCATATTATAAACTACATTATCGATCATTCTCACATCACCGTCACAGTGCGGTGGCGAGGGTTGCAGACGTGTTGTGGAGGAGGTGCATGGGCATGATGGTGCTGTAGGGTAGGTGTGTTGATGTGTGGCCCTGAGTTGGGTGTCGTTGAGTATGCGGTAGCGTGGAGTCGTCATGACACCGCCTTATTCGTTTCCCTGAGAAGGTCTGGCAGGACGGCGAAACCCCAGTTACATGGTGGGTGGCAATTGCGGGCTGCATGTCCGAACCTCTGACTGTACGTGCAAAAGTCGGGGTTCTGCCAGTGCTGTAGTGTGGTAGTTGGTGTATGATGGGGCGCTGGTGGAGGTAGGCGGGATGTTGACGTCCATTGGTGTTGGTGGCGGGGGTGTAGGGGCGCTGATGGTGTCTGGTATGGCAGTTGCTGGGCTGGTGTGGTCCATTGTTGGTGGTGCTGTGGGTATGGTGTGCCGAATGTGTCCTGGTTTGGGTTGAATGTTTGTACGTGTTGTGTGCAGATGAGAGTTGTTGTGGTGTAAGGTGTGGTTGTGTTAATGACGGGGTGATGTTAAAATGTGGTGTAGGTGAGGGGTGTTGCTGTTGTGCGGTTGGTATGGGGGGTTGTGAATGAGTTTGTATGTGTTGTTGATTGTGTGTTGGTGTGGCGTATTGGTGTTGGTGTGTCTTAGGTACTTGCCGTTGCTGTTGAGGTGGAGTGGTAGGTTGTGGTGGTGGTGGTTGGAGTTGGGTATGTGTCAAAGGTGACGGCCTGGTGGTAGGTGTGGGTGGCGTGGCGATGGTAGGGGTGGTATGTTGAGTGGCCCCCCATGGGCACCGTCTGTGTAAGTGGACATCAGGTCGTCAGCACACTTGCAGTATTCATGGATCCAACTATATAATGAGGAGCAAGGGGGATTAAACCACTGGGGGTAATTGTGGGGTCGTGTGTGTGTGGGGGACGTGGAGGGCAAGCACGGCAGGTGTGCGACAGGGGTTATTGGTGAGTAATAAGTGTGGCGATGATGAAAGTAGGTGGAGGGCATAGTAGAGGAGCGTGGAAGGGAACGAGGAAAGGGTATGTGAGGCGGGGACGAGAAGGCAGGTAGGTAAGTAGGGGTTAATAGGGCGTGGGGACAAAAGGGAGTGAAAAAAATTGGGGCAATTACGTTATGCGAGGTGGGGAGAACACTGGGGATGTAGCGTACAAAAACAGCACAGGGAGGGAATAGTGTACAATGTTTGTGTAGAAATACCTTTGTTGTAGGTGTCGTGTATGGTTGGAGAGTGGAGTGGTGGCGTATCGCTGGCGACGTCGTTGGTGGCGTAGAGGAGTGGAATGGAGAGTGGAGTGGTGGTGGTTCGTCGTGATGTGGGGCTGGAGAGTGGTCCAGGCGGGTTGAGTGGTGGAATTGCGTAGATTGGAGAGTGGTCCAGGAGCAACACGTGGTTTGGAGAGTGGAGTGGTGGGGTTGCGCATATTGGAGAGTGATCCAGGAGCAATTATTACAAATTATTACCCGGATAAAGGGATCCGAGATTAATGTCTAAGTTATCTTTCAGAGGCCAGGATGAGTGTATAACATCAAGGAAGACCTTGTGTCATTACCTGGGGTGAACAGACTCTAGGATACACAATACAGTTTATTGGTAGTACACAAAGGTCACACAGAATATGGTAGTATGCTGGCGTGCAGTGCCGTGCCGTGCCGTGCCGTATAGCAGCAGTAGTCGCTGCAGGAGAGTTGGCTGGAGGTAGGAGGTAGGGCGGCTTGGGTTTGTCCGGGTCGGGGATTAATGTACCTGGCCGGCTAAGAATAGACAAGGGATCTAGGAGTGGTATACCTAGTGATATATATATATATATACAGTGCTGGCGGTTGAAATTGGCGCGGTAGCGAAGATGTCAACAGACTTACAAATAAAACGGACGAAAACAATTGTAAGGTAACACTCACCAAAAATAAGTACATTGTTATTGTGTGTGTATGTGTGTGTGTGTTTTAAATTATGCATACAATATTTATAAGTACATTGATATTGTGTGTATGTGTGTTTTAAATCATGCATACAATATTTATAAGTACATTGTTATTGTGTGTATGTGTGTTTTAAATCATGCATACAATATTTATAAGTACAGTACATTGTTAGTGTGTGTGTGTGTGTTTTTTTTTTTTACGTGTGGCAGTTGATTGGTGTGTAAGGAGCCATCATTAATACCACTACTACTACCACCACTAATACCACTATTACTACTACCACCTTATGAAGAGAAAAAGTCTGTTTGGCAACAAAACACAATTTTACTCCACCCTCTTAAAACGCCCGTGGGAAAACTGATGTATGGTAACCACCAGCCAGCCTACGGGAGAACCAAGGAGAGTTGTCAATTATCATTTTTACCCCGAACCGCGCCAATATTCTGGGGTTATTGGCGGGAAATGAAGCTAGGACAGACGGGACCAGTTGTGGCGTGGGCCCTCTACCGCGCCAATTTCAACCTCCAGCACTGTATATACGTTCGCGGTCAAATATAATAATCCATATAGGGGTAACTCACGTAAGAGTTTGACAGCTTCCCTCTCTTCCTGAGATAATAAACTTTCCAATAAATAGGTTAACTACCATCTTTTAATTTAATAGAAGTAGCTATGCACTACTAAAAACAATAACATCATATGTGAACGTGAAAACATTAGACAGTAAATTGTTTGAGATACCCATATATGGATGATTATTATTGATCGCGACTGTATATATATATATATATATATATATATTATCCTGAGCAGGTCTATTGCGAAGTATGAGCAGAGAGGCTATGCGGGAATTGTAGTAGATGATTAGGTTGATATCCTCTGGATTATTGGGGTCTTGCATGATGGCTTCGTCTTTCAGCAGGTGTCTACAATCCACATCAAGCGGCAGGCCGAGGGGCAGCAAGTGTCGGACAGTGAGGCAGGCCAGACAATAGTGTTTTATAGTATTAGCATGAGGCGCTCGACACCAGCGACACTCAGTGAAGGGAGGCTCACCCTTCATCCCAGCGATCTGCTACAGTGGTTGGTAGCCAAGCCTCAAACGAGCAGAGACTAAAGTCGGGACAAACTAAGAATCTCAATAGGCCACGCCACCTTTCCTATCAGCGCAGTAGAACACGGAATATGTTCTCGTTCCGGTCTCGATGCCTCCACTTGACATCTGACCACGGCACTGACAACGCCCATTATTTAATCCACTAAACAATAAAAAAATGTTTTAATACCTGTAGTTTTGCACTTATTTTTGTTCAATTTCTCTCTTATCGAAGTACTTGAACAATATTTCTAGCTTGACTTGGGGTATAGCTTAAAGTGGAGTGGCGGACGCCATAACCTTCCCCCACGAGCAACCAGTAAAGCACTAGCGCATGTCCTTACTCCCCTTTGTTACATAGGCCTGGCAGACTGCGTGCCGCCGTGAACCGTTAAACATCATTTCAAATATAATTAAAGATCCGAGTAAAATGTAAAGTTTCCAAACTCTGATGTTATCAGTGTAATGAATCACACATGAAATACTGAAATATGAGTTGCTGAAAACTGTAAACTTGTGACGAAGCAAAAATTAGTAATTAGTGTACTCTAATATAGTTATTAATTATTGATCGTATTACAGATACCGCTGCCAGCCGTACGAGTACAGTCAGGAGGGGGCATGACCTATTGAGATTCTTAGTCTGTACCGACTTTACATTGTGAGGCCCCGACGACTGTAGGAATAGTTATGAAGGCAGACACACTTGTAGTGGGTGATGGAGATGCTGAAAGGCCTCTCTGCATCCCTGCGTCACCGTACAGGGAGGAGAGCGGCGGAGCGGACTCGAGAGCGGTAACCTTTCAGGGAGAGAGGACGTCCAACGCCACGAGGAGGCAGACGGCAGGGCTCCTTCGCGAGTCTGTCAACTGTAGCATTGTAACATAAACCTACATGGGATGGCACCCAAAAAATTTGACAGTCAAGTTACCATGACACAATAAAGCCAAAAACGACATAATCTGCTGAACAACAGTATTATGTGTCGGGTGAACACTGAAGAGGGAATGAAGATGGCAGCATTCACTCCACATTGACAAACATGACTAACAGCATCCAGAATGGCATACAGTTCACACAATGTTCAGCTAGAGTGGTTACAGAGACGATGGCCAACCCAGCCCCCTGGAGGTGACTCCAAATCAGGTGAGAAAACGGCACAACCTGCTGCACCTTCCGCTTGCAATGAGCCATCAGTGTAGAGGCAGTATGGCTCTGTGATGGAGGACGTCACTGTTTCTACGTGTTCCAGAGTCAACTGACAACGTAGAGAAGTCAGTTCCGACTTGGATGTAGGTGTGAAGCTCATATCTGGTGTTGGTAGCATCCACGGAGGGGGCCCGGGGGGACGTCTGCAACCATTATATCTTTATTAAGACTACGGAGCATAGAGGAAACAGACCTTATAAGAGTACGTCCAGCAGGCAGTATGGGAGGGACAGGGGAGTTTGGTCTAAGAGAAGTCCTGACTATCTGAGAGTAATGGGGTGAAAGATGTGGGAAATGGAGGCACTTGACAGTGAAGCAAGTAACATTAGAGTAAATTTTCTCGACTAATGGGGGAAGACACAACTCACGCTGCATATTCACTATCCTGGTCGACATGGGACAGCCGAGAATTTTTCTAAAGTTTCCAGAGTAGCCCGAGAAAGTTGAATCGAAGCAGGGAAAAGGTAATCAACAACTAAACGGATAAAAGCAATATAGAAAATACTGGCTACTGGGATGGAGATACCAGAGGAGTTATTAGTGAGCCACTGAAGTCGTTTAAGTTGGCGCTGGAAGCAACCCAACAAGTCCTGGACAATGGGATGGTCTTGAGGTCTGGCAGGGACAACCGGCCAAATACTGACTGGTGCGCCCAGGTAGCGGTACTGGTAACACATGGGAATGACAGTCCCTCCAATGATGAATACTGGCCGAGCTTGAGGAAGGCGGCAGGTAAATATTCTGCCCTTATCTGGGGAGTAAATAATGCCACAGTGAGAGGAGCCCACAGAGAAGGAGTCAAGTAACCTATGGAGATCCCCTGGCGAGGTAGAATGAACTCAGATATCATCAGCATAGCACATAATTGTAGTTCCAGGAATATCAGGGAGAGAAGTGAGCAGCCGATGCATCAGAATATTAAATAAAAATGGGCTGAGAACACTCATTGAGGCGTACCCCTGAAAAACACACGGGAGGTCCTATTACTCAGGTAGCCCCGAATCCACCGTAGTTAATCTAAATGACGTCTCTAGTAGCAACATCGAAGGTCAATGAAGGCCACCACACTGTCCCTGGAGAGGCGAGAGTACAGGTCGACTAGGCAGTGGTGTTGAGCAGGTCAGGGGTTGGGTTGGCTAGAAACAATAGGCCATCACGTTCAGCCTCCTCCTTTGCCTCCTGTATACGTGCACCCAGCGTCCAGGAGTGGGCAGTATGGCGATGTTCGAGGTGTGGCTGGGAGACGTATGGTTTATGAAAGTCATGAATAGCAGATACAAGATCAGAGTACAACTGTTCAGGTGAATATATGTCAACTGTAGGGAATACATGAACCATAAATAAGATGTAAGTTGGGCAATATTTAGCGGGCACAGCAACACGTAAACTATTGGCTGAAGTACTTCATACAGCGACGTGACAAGAGAATAAATCTGGCACGGAGGAGCACTGGACATGAGATACTATTAGGCCAGACGAGAGGATGTTATCCAGAGTACCTCCCCGGCAATGAGTGGCACCGCCAATGTCCCAGCGTGTCAGATGATGCTCGCAGATGTATGAAAGGAGACGAATACCATTACGAATAATAGAGCCCGAACCATCACCCAAGTCAGAATGCCGACCTTTAAAATCTCCCACATACACCATACCACGCACTGTTGGAGAAGGAAGAGCCTCAAGAGAGTCTAGCTGGAGCAGAATAGACATTACATAAATGGAGTACTCCATCCCCACGTAGAACCTCAAATAGCTGGAAGGTCATGTCAGGTTCAGTGGAGGTACGGAGAAGGCGATGTGGCAAGGAGCTATGTATGTATGTCAGTCATCACCATTCCTTACTAGATGAAAGTATGGCACATAACCTGAGAGGGGAGGAGCTTGCCCAGTAGCGAGCGGCCGTCCTGAAAATGCTTCCTGGAGAAAATTAACAGTGGGATGATGAAAAACGTAGGCCTTGAGTTGAGTGAGCTTCGCATGACTAGTGATACCACATACATTCCAGGAGATGACATCCAGCTGGCAATCACTAGCTAACTCTGTGTTTGGAGGTAGAAATCTGGGGAGTGGGTGCAGATGAGCGACTTGGAGTAGAAGATGGACTAGGAGAAGGGACGGATTCGAAAAGCTTTTTAAGGCAAGATACAACAGTATCCATCCTATCTGTATGAGCAGTGACAGTTAAGATTTTTTTTTTCTATATTAAAAAAGATGGGGACTAAAGGCCACGGGCCCGCTCACTGTCCCCATCTGCGTAGGTTTGGTCAGAGTGTCCAAAATCATGTCCAATTTCGTTTGAGATGCCTAGACACATTGCGTTTGAAGGAACATAAGTCGTAGTAAGGTGGAAAGATGGATGAAGGTAGGGTGTTCCAGAGTTGACCAGTTGTGTATATGAAAGACTGAGAGTACCAGTTAACTCTTGCATTAGGGAGTTGGACAGAAAAGGGGTGAGAACGAGAGGCTTGACGAGTGTTGCATGCTCTCCTGAGGGGAGGAAGCATACATTGAGAGAGTTCAGAAGAGCAATGTCCAGTGTAGTAGCGATAGAAGAGAGAAAATGATGCAACATTGTGGCGAAGAGAGAGAGGTTGTAGTGAATCAGTAAGAGGAGGAGAGTTGATGAGACGAAAAGCCTTTGATTCCACTTTGTCCAGGAGTGTTGTGAATGTTGAACCACACATGAGAGCCGTATTCCATACAGGGACGGATGAGACCTCTGTACAGAGACAGCAACTGCGAGGGGGTGAAATAATCACGGAATCTGCGCAGCACACCTAACTTCTTTGAGGCGGTTTCAGCAAGAGAAGTAATGTGATCTCTCCAAGAGAGATTTTGAGAGAAAGAGACTCCAAGAATATTAAGAGAGGGGGAAAGGTCAAGTTGTGTGTCGTTGAAGGAGAGGGGATAGTCATCAGGAAGATTAGTGAGAATTGAAAGATGAAGGAACTGTATTTTATAGGCATTAAAAACAAGGTTCTCTCTGACCCAGTTAGAGATGAGGGAAAGATCAGAATTCAGGCGTGCTACTGCATCATCACGTGATGTGGAGAGGAGCTGCTGGTATGGGCGGTTGTCATAGTGAGTGGAGTAGTGTAGGGTGAAATCATCAGCATAGGAGTGGATAGGGCAGCGTTTCCCAACCTGGGGTGCTAGCACCCCTTGGGGGTGCTGAAATCAATTATAGGGGGTGCTGGGAAGTGATTCACACATGGCAGTAAAATATCACTTCCTAGCAAGGCGCGACCAAATGTGGTACACGTTCGGTGCGTATACGAGTTATGGATCTGACACGAGAGCGGCGAGACTATGGGACCAGCGGCAGCCAGGCAGTAGGACTGTAGTTAATTAATCAGTAGCAGTCCAACAAAACAGTACAGCTCCTACTTATTTGAGTTTTGTCTGCATAGCTGAGTCTATCTTCTGTTTCCAGTAATACTGGTAAGTCCATTGGAAAGTCTCGCTCTCTCTCTCTCTCTCTCTCTCTCTCTCTCTCTCTCTCTCTCTCTCTTCCATGTGTCGTTTCGTATTTTCATCTGTAAAAGAAGTGATGACACTTCACTTTCTTTTATCCTTCTAAATTTCTAAAATCTAATAACAAGATATTAGTTAGGGGTGCTGGACTGCTTAGACATGACAACAGGGGGTGCTATGGTCGGAAAAGGTTGGGAAACGCTGAGATAGGGGAAGAGGTACAGGTAAGATGGTCATTAATGAACAGGAGAAAGAGGGTGGGTGATAGAACAGAACCCTGAGAAACACCACTATTAATAGACTTGGAAGAAGAACAGTGACTGTCTACAACAGCAGCTATAGAACGGCCAGAAAGGAAATCAGAGATAAAGATGCAGAGAGAGGGATAGAAACCGAATGAGGGCAGTTTGGAGATTAAAACTTTATGCCAGACTCTATCAAAAGCTTTGGATATGTCGAGGGCAACAGTAAAAGTTTCACCAAAGTTCCGAAAAGAGGATGACCATGAATCAGAAAGGAGGGATAGAAGATCGCCAGTAGAGCGTCCCTGACGGAAACCATACTGACGATCTGAAAGAAGGTCATGACAAATAAGGTGCTTATGAATTTTGGAGTTAAGAATAGATTCGAAGACTTTAGATAGACACGAGGTCAAAGCAATGGGGCGATAGTTGGAGGGTTGGGAGCGGTCACCTTTCTTCGGAACAGGTTGGATCAGAGCAAACTTCCAGCTAGAAGGAAAAGTGTTAGATGATAGATATAGACGGAACAGTTTACCTAGGCAGGGTGTCAGCACAGAAGCACAGTTCTTGAGAACAACAGGAAGAATCCCATCAGGTCCATACGCCTTCCGAGTGTTAAGGCCAGAGAGGGCAGAAAATACTTCCGTACAAAAGTACGTCAGAGGGAGGCGGAGTTGGAGGAATAGAGCCGGAATTGTCCAGTGTGGAGTTAAAGGCGAAGGTTTGAGAGAAGAGTTCAGCTTTATCAGGTGAAGAGATGGCAACATTTCCATCAGGAAGGATGAGAGGAGGGAAAGAGGAAGAAGTAAAGTTACTGGAGAGATTTTTGGCTAGATGCCAAAATGAACGAGAGGTGGATGAATTGGACAGGTCATTGCATTTGGCACGGATGAAGGATTTTTTGGCTAGTCGGAAAACAGATTTGGCACGATTCCGGGCAGAAATATACCGAGTACGAGATTCATCAGTTTGAAGGGGTCGATACCGTCTGAAAGCTTCCTCCTTGTTGTGGACAGCAGTAGAACAAGCGTGATTAAACCAAGAGTTTCGTGAATTAGTAAGAGGGGAAGAATATGGAATGTATGCCTCCATGCCCGAGAGGATCACCTCTGTGATGCGTGCAGCACACTCAGAGGGACCCCGGCCACGAAAGCAAAAATATTTCCATGGAAAATCTTGAAAGTACTGCCTCAGATCATCCCAGTTGGCAGCGCTGTAATGCCACAGACGCCGCTTCCTGGGAGGGTCTAAAGGTTTTACTGGAGCGATAGGACAGGATACTGAAATAAGATTGTGATCGGAGGAGCCAAAAGGAGAGAAAAGTTCAACAGTATAAGCATAAGGATGAGAGGTTAGGAATAAATCAATAATATTGGGCTGATCTCCAAGACGGTCTGGAATACGGGTAGGGTACTGAATTAGCTGCTCTAGGTCGTTAAGGATAGAAAAGATGAAGGCTTGTTCACCAGGTGGATCAGTGAAGGGAGATGAGAGCCAAAGGCGGTGGTGAACATTGAAATCTCCTAAAATAGAGATTTCTGAGAAGGGAGAATGGGATAGAATGTGTTCCACTTTTGAGGTAAGATAGTCAAAGAATTTTGGATAGTCAGTAGAGTTAGGGGAGAGATATACAGCACAGATGTATTTAGTTTGAGAGTAACAGGTTAGCCGAAGCCAGTTGGTTGAGAATTCAGAAGAGTCTAGTTCGGGAACACGAGAACAAGTGAGGTAGTTGTGTACGTATACGTAACAGCCGTCTTTGGCACGAAACTGAGGATAGAGAAAGTAAGAGGAGACAGAGTAGGGGTTGCTGTCAGTTGATTGATTAATTGATTGATTTAGAAATGCCATGAGGCATTTGGCGGCGCAACAGCTATGGTCATATACCGCCCAACACAAAGTAGTCATCTACATCATTAATAAAATATTTACACTAACTAAACAGACTTCTCCACCCCGAAAGGGATAGGCAGCATGAATAAAAGAACATACAAACTAAAAGGCACATCTATACAAAAAAAAAAAAAAAAAAAAAAAGCCTGACTAATTCAAGTAATATATATAAAAGATAAGAAAACGTTGAACTATCTAAAAAGCCATAAATATAATAAAATTCACAACTTTTGAAGGAGGCCAGCCTCCTCCACATAGGAGAGGGTGTTCCCTCCCACACTACAAGCCTCCTCCCCGAGCACCTGGGAAAGACTGTAAAAACCGTCACCCTTCCGGTACTCGGAGAGGTGCCTACGACGAAGGTCCCCAAGGCTGGGACACTCGACAATAAGATGCCGTACTGTCAAAGGGACAAGACAATCATCACAGTAGGGAGGGTGAGCCCTCTCCATTAAAAAGCCATGAGTCAATAATGTGTGGCCAATGCGGAGACGGACAAGAGCTGTCTCCCACCGGCGGGACAGGCCACTGTAGCTCCACAAACCAAGACGCTGGCGGATGTCACGGAGCTTGTTAGCCCCGACGGCGTCCCATCTGTCCTGCCAGCAGGAACGAACGGTAGCATCTATGTAGGGTCGAAGGTCCACTGCAGGAACAGGATGACGCCTGGCAGGAGGCCGGGAATTGGAGACCACAGCCTTAGCCAGGGCGTCAGCCCGCTCATTCCCATCAACACCCACATGGGCCGGGACCCAACAAAAAGTGACTTTCCGGCCACGACGACCCAGGAGGACAAGCCACTCAAGAATGGCCAACACCAGGGGATGGGAAGAGTTAAAATTGCACAAGGCCTGCAAGGCACTACAGGAATCGCTAAAAATAGTAAACGAAGGCTGAGGGAGAGTAAAAATCACTTGGAGGGCATATAAAATGGCCGAGAGCTCAACAGTAAAAATGAACATGACAGAAGGGAGCCTGCCTCCACGGCAAAAGTCAGGAAAGACAACTCCAAAGCCAACTCCTGCATCAGACTTTGACCCATCAGTGTACACAGGGAGGGACTCCCTGTGAGTAAAGGCATGTTCTAAAAAGAGGGAACGAGCCACTGGAGGAGGAAGAGATTCCTTCTTGTCTGTAAAGCAGGTGCAGGGGAAAACTTCTGGAAGAAGCCATGGAGCCACCCTGGGGACCCTCACAGGACAAATCTGGTAGTCATCTATGCCCATCTCCTCCATAGCCTTCCTGACCCGGAAGCCAAAGGGCCATGGTGCACGAGAATGTAAAAGGTAGTACTGAGACATGATATCAGATGACACCGCCAAGAGAGGTAGGGAGTCAGGAAGTCGATGTAATTGATGTAATTGCTACTGCAAACAATGTGACACTGAGGACGCTTCCCTGGGGGACGCCCTCCTCCTGTGCAACAGATGCTGAGTGGGTTGTACCAACCCTCACAGAAAAACTGCGACCACTGAGAAACTCCTTAAGAAAGCGTGGAAGGCGACCCCGCAGGCCATATAAATGGAGTTGCTGCAGGATGCCATATTGCCATGTAGTGTCATAGGCTTTCTCTAAATCAAAGAATACACAGACAAGGTGTTGATGTCATGCAAAAGCCTCACATGCAGCAGCTTCCAACCTGACCAGAGCATCTGTAGTGGAACGGTATTTACGAAAGCCAGACTGGGACGGAGACAGAAAATAACCCCGTTCCAAGAAGTATACCAGTCTGACATTCACCATCTTTTCAAATAGTTTACAGAGACAGGAGGTCAAGGCAATTGGTCGATAATTGAGGGCAACACCAGAGTCCTTGCCCGGCTTGAGAAAAGGAAGGATGGTAGCAACCCTCCAGCCAGATTCTGTTATATACAGCTAAAAGAAATGAGATCGCTTCCTCACCCAAGAGTCGTAACATTGCATATGGGATGTTGTCTGGCCCAGGAGAAGTGTCGCCGCAGAGAGAGAGAGCAGAATGCAAGTCTCTCAGGGTGAATATATGGTTATAACTTTCATTCTCGTTCCCTGTGAAATCCAGGACTGTACACTCCTTGGCTCTTAACTCATGCCTGACAGCCAGAGGTCGAGAGTCACAGCTGGAGACCTTTGCAAAAGCCTCCGCCATGGTATTGGCCACCGTCAACCTATCCATGATCTTAATTCCATTGACATTAAGTACAGGTGGAAAACTAGGAGAAAACTTCCCCGCCATCTTACGGACTCTCCTGAACACTTGGGTGAGTGGAGTTTTTGTATTAATTGAAGACACATAGGCCTTCCAAGATGCACGTCGGGCCTCTTTTAAAACTCGTCTAGCCCGAGCCCTTGCCCGTCGGAAGTCCTCTAAAAGAGTTGGGTCCCCACGATTGCGACGAAGGCGAGAGAAAACAGCGCGCTTCTCCCGCACAGCAGTGGTGCAGACTGGTGACCACCAAGGGACAGGACGTTTGGGAAAGTAGCCAGAAGTTCTAGGGATAGAGTTGAAAGCAGCAGAGTGGAGCATATTAGTCAAATATGTTACAGCCTCGTCAGAGCTACCGAAATCGGCTACAGAAGAGACCGAAGAAGTTAGCTCTCTAAAAAACTGCCAGTCAGCCTTCTCTAATTTCCACCTAGGAGGACGAGACTGTGGTTCGTACCTGTTACCTTCTAAAAGTATAGGGAAATGGTCACTGCCATATAAGTCAGGCAACACTCTCCAAGTAAAATCCAACAGAGCACTGGGTGAGCAAAGGGAAATGTCAATGGCGGTAAAAGTCCCAGTAAGGCTATTAAAATGTGTCACATCTCCTGTATTTAAAACCCCTAATCCCTCATCCTCAATAAAAGAAGCCAATAAAACACCCCTGGGGTTGACAGAACTGTCACCCCACAGAGGATGACGACCATTAAAATCACCCAATAAAATAAAGGGAGATGGAAGGTCCCGTACAAGATGGTTGAGATCACCCCTCTCAACTGTAACACTGGGAGGAAGGTATAGACTGCATACAGTGTACGGGCGGTCCATAAAAACCTTAACTGCAACAGCCTGGAGCGGAGTGTCAAGCTCCAGGCTCGTGCATGGAATATCTCGGCGAACTAGTATGGCAGAGCCACCATGATGACCCTGCCCTTCAAATGAATTGGAAAAAAATGCTGAGTATGCTGGAGGACTGGCAGAAATGTAGTCCTTAAGCATTCTCTTGGAGAGAAACACATGCAGGAGAGAAGCTAGAGAGAAGAACGCGCAGTTCCTCCCAAGAAGCACGCAAGCCACGGCAATTCCACTGAAGGACCTTGAACAGTGTTACTTTAGTACTGATTTTTGGGAAGCCTCACGGAGGTACTTCCCACTACCACCTCGACCTGAGGGTTTATTCAAACAATAAGATTTATCTAATCCTGGGCCACTAGAAGAAGAGCGAACCCGAGGAGTAGTACTTGGGGCAGTAATTGGGACCCGTAGACGAGTCCCTGAAGCATCTGATATGTTAGAAGAAGATGAAGGTATATGAGATGGGATATTCTTTGAAACAATTACATTGGTTCTGTCCTGTACAGCAGTGGTATCACTGACACAGGCAGATACATCAACATCCATAATACAGGTGGTAGAATCACTCCGCTGCTCAAGCGGAAGAGAAAGTGAATCTTTTGAAGTCACAACATCCGTGGCATCCACATTAACTTCACGCCCCTCTGATGATCCCGAAGGAAGCTTGCGAGGAGGAACTTCTGTTGAATCAAGAGATTCATCAGAGCCACGAGAACGCTTCTGGTGAAATTGAGAGGAAACTATGGATGAGTCCACAGAGATGGTTGCCTCACAAGGTGGAACATCTATAGAGTCAAGTGCCTCAGAGGAACCACAAAGGCGTTTCTGTGGCAGTTTAGGTGACTTAAGTTTCCTTTTGGGAGAGCGTGTGGCAGCGTGAACCTCTACCACATGGACACCTTTAGCTAAAGTCTGAGAATTGTCATCAGTTGAAGGGTCACCAGAATGAGTGTCTGATAAAGTTTCCAAGACAGAGAAACTATTATGTAGAGTAACCTTAGAAACGTTCTCACTAGAGCAAGAAGCAGCTGCCTCTTGAGAGGGTTGAGAGGGTGCTGCAACCAATTTAGGGCGAAGGGAGGAGGCGTATGTCTTCACACCACCATCCTTCTGTCGCCTGAAGTTGAGTTGCCGTCTGGCACTACCTATGCTAATGAATTGAGTATTAGCCAAGTGGAGGATATCCTGCTCAAGTAGGTACATCTTACATTGGCGAGAACGCAAGGGGTGAGAATCTCTGCAGTAAAAGCAGTAACTCTCTGACCGACTCTCAGAAGTAAGATGTGAGTCAAGAGCAGAACAATTACCACACCGGGAACGGTTGTTGCAATTCCTTTTCCCATGACCAAACTCATAATAACAGAAACACTGTAGGGGACGCTCAACAAAAGGCTTCACCTCAAATGAGGTGGGGTTAATGTTAATGTTAATGCAAGCCATAGAAAGTGAGGATGATCATATTTTTGCTGCCTTTCATCTTCGTTACTCGTTGGACACTGTCTGGGCACAGAGCGAGAATGTCCTCTTCAGAGAATTCATACAGGTCCTCATTATATATAATAATTAAATTTTCGATGTGGTTTAATAGATTCAAACATGCTATCAGAAGGACAGGGGAGATTGAGGAGCATCATGGCCTGTGTAAGATCTTTGGCTCTGATTAAAACTCCCTTACCATATTTCTTTATGTGGCCCATTGGTAATAATCCAATTTCTTTCTCAAGATACCGGGAAGCATGGATAATGTTACCACGTCCCTCCCTGTAGTAAGCCACAAACCAAAAGGGTGTAGGAACCCGACTTTCCTTTGGGACATGCTCTGCAGAATCATCAAATATATTAGGGCAGTAATCATTGTCACTGTCAACTACATTGATGGACCGTATCATCTGAACTTTACAATGAGTATCCCCCACCGTCAGAGAATCTTTTGACTCAAATGCTGCTTTGGCAGCAGCATTTGTATTGAAAGTAATATAGCACCGATTAGACCTACAATCACTGTCATATGTGATTCGGATTCGGAGGACTACTCCAAAGCACTTAAAAATGGAGTGGATAGCGCCATAGGTAAAGGATGCGAGTACATTCGTTAACATTAACGTGTCCAAATCGTTAACAGGGTTCTTCGACACAAGACCCGACCTGCTAGGTCTACTCTTATTTGCAGCTTTCTGCATCTTACCACAACCAGAGGGTGACGTCTCGAGGGCCTGGTCGACCACCGCTCGAGGAAGAGATTGGGGCTTTTCTGTTTCCATATATCATTGGTTTAGTCAAGGCGGTTCCCGTTGTGGGGGTGCTGTCAGTTGATGCTGAGATCTGGGTCTCGGTGAGGAAGAGAAGATGAGGTTTAGCAGAGAAGAGGTTGTGTTCAACAGAAGCGAAGTTAAAGGAAAGACCACGAATGTTTCAAAAGTTGATAAAGAGTGAGTCAGACAATGGTCCAGGGCATCTCAGTGGGTCGTCAACAAAGGGTCCTGGCTGAGGGGAGTTTATTGACCCATCCCCAGGGGCCTCCGAGGCTTGATTTTTTATTCCTTTCATAGTTGCATAATTTTTGGGGGATATAATTTGGACAAAGGGTGTGGTGTGTAGCGTGTCTGTATATATTGTGTAAATAGAGAGAGAGTGATGTCTTTGGGAGTATGTTGGACTACTCTCAGTGTATGTGAGACACGAAAAAAGATCAGCAAAGGTGGACAGACAGGTGAAACGGGAGTTCCAACCCTCCCTATCACCAGTCCAGCGTCCACCCTATGAGTACTGCCCTGTTTGGCTGGTGTCTTTAGCCTCCTCCTCATAAAATGATGATAGCCTGCTGAGCCTCAACCAAGGTGGTGAGTTTGGAGTCATTAGCAGTCATTAGAGCGGCAACCAGCCCATCAATCCTGGCTTCAAGGGCGGAGAAGCGGTTCTCAAGGGCCGTACATCGTGCCATGAGGGTAACGACAGAATTACGGAGGGCCAGGACCGGAGGCGAGACAGTGCTGTTGGGAGGAGCAGACTGGGGAGGTGATTGTGGTGGTGGAGGCGGCACAATAGTAGAGGCACGAACCTACGAGGATTCGTACATAAAGGCTTACCCTCAATTACTCACAAATATATCCTTTTGCTTATATTTTATCTATACTTCGGGTACTACGTGTTTGCATTAAATGATAGTCCGGTAAATTGGTCACCGCTCTGTGTGTGTGTGTGTGTGTGTGTGTGTGGCTGCAGTATCACATAAGAACGTATTCCTCATAAACTTACTTGGCGTAATAGTCCCAAGCCCGGATATCCCTGTCTGCGAAGGAAAGCAGAGGCTGAGGATGTTGGAGCAGGAAGAGGTATACGCGACACAGCGCACCACCCCAGACCACCTTCAGAAGGTCCCTTTCCTCTCTCACCAATACCACCTGAGACATTCGAAGGTCAGACTATTCGAGATACAGATTTGCTCGTAGGGAACAGAAGTTTGTACAGGAAAAAGATAAGGAGACTTCATGTAAAGGGCAGCACTATTTACTTGTCAAACTTGTCGCCATTCAACTTATGCCATCATTAGTGGAAATTAAAACATGAGAAGGGATATGCAATTTGCTGTTCAAGTTGACAATTATTTGCAATTTGGAATGCAAATAGAAATTAACCTAATTGTTAAATATAAAAAGTATTAGGATTGCTACGCATATTAAGTCATATAGTGAAGTCTGATAATAATAAAAATTATTAAGAAAATATTAAAATATGTTTAGAGAGACAGCAGACTGATACTTGTTTAGGTTTGTCTTTCAATGTGTGGAGTGAGTGACTTTATAATACGAATATCATAGTTTGGACCATAGCAATCACATGAAAGAAATAAAAATAAACCTACAAATAGAGGAATGCTCTTTGACCACTTCTGTTTTAATGGTATTGTAGACGGAGAATTTCACTTGACCTCATCGTGTATGAACTTGTTCATCAGGAAACATCATTGTGTAGATAGTTCTTTTCGATAAATGGATTTAGTAATGAATTTTCTTTATAATATTGCAAAGAAATACTTAAATGGAATGTATCAGCCCAAATTAGATCCAACAGTGAGCAATAAGGAAATAATTCTTACGTTCTTTCATTTTGGTAATGTCTCTGATAAACTACTAATTGCTCTAAAAACAAGACTAATATATTGGTTAACTCAAATTGACATCAAGATGCTGAGAGAAGCATCCTCTTTTGGAACGGAATACAATTATACCTCTTCAATGTCTTCATAGTCAGCATTACACCTACGTTCTTATGCCTACATTTTTTCAATAAAGCTGAATTCAGTGAAACCGAGTAATAACATCTATGGTTTTAGTACAACATATGAGCATCAAAAACATATATTATACAGAATTTAATTGCATTTTCAGCTTCTATTATTTTAAGAAATTGTGGGGAAAAAATGCTACAAGGTAGTGTTATAACTTATAAGTACCCAAATAATATATTTAGTAATACTAGTATTATATTCACAGTCGCACTAATCACTATATTATTATTGCAACATTATTCATTCCTATCAGTAGCTACCTGATAGTGTATCGCTGTCACAATATCTAATCCGTGAAAATAATAGCAATTCCACCATTCACGATTTATCTGTTTGCTGCTCCCTTATTGATAGTTGATAATCATTGATATCTACATGATGAAACATTGAACTCCACAACATTCAGATCACGAAACCCGTGTGTTAACCACTCATCCACACCACCACTAAAATTACGATAGAAAACCTTGTTACCAACTGATGAGTAATGGCAATCTTGGACTGGTAACTGCCAAGACACCAAATTAATTAATTTTGTATTGGAAAAGTGTTTTATATTACATCAGAGTATCTTTTGGTTTTGCTTAAGGGGTTTTGATAATAATTTGGTTTAATAAACATACATCTTACCTTGCTGTTACATGTATCACAGAGATATGAACGCGAATATATTTTTGAGGAGCCACAAATCTACATTGCCTAGATGGGTATCTCCCTGATCAACGGCCGCTTCACTGCTAACAAATACGCAGAAATACTAGAGAACAGTTTCCTCCCATCCCTCAGAGAAAAGACATTCCATTCTCCCTGCAAATTGATTTTCGTTGACAGCCGGTGTCCTGTTCACATGGCCACAGTATTTGAAGAATGGTTAGGAAATAACCAGAATTTACACATACTGAACCAGTCAAGCAAAGGCTGTGATTTGAACTCGATTGAATATCTGTGGGGTTCTATCATGAACATAATGTGGCCGGAGAGGGAAAGGACTCCAACTAATGGGCCACACAAAGACGCAATGGGGATTGCTGAGAGGGAACTAACACCTTGCAAGGAGTCTCGTAATCTCCATAGATACTAAAAATACTAATTCAGCTTTAGGTAGCAATACAATAAGTTATTTTAAATCATTACATACAGCATGCCAACAAATTCAATCATCTCGAACGAATAGGAACAATTATGTAGAGGTAGAGCCATCATATTTTGAGGCACATGAATAAATATTAGTCACACTTGTTTAACTGTAGTATGATTAGAGTCTCACATTGCAAGGCATTTAAACACTCTTCATTAAATACTTGTTTTGGGTGCGGCAGTGCTGTAAGACGGAAGATGTTGAATGATGTTAAATAGATGGGATCTGCGGCCATAACTAGGGAACAATCAGATATTTGCTCAAGGACTCGTTGTAGAAGTAACATCAACCAATAAATTTCAGTTTCTGCATCATTCTTCATTCCATCCTTTAACAGCGTAATCGATCTTCCTTTCCTGGAATGCCAGAGTCAGTTTTAATGTGATAATTTTACATTTTATGTACAGGGTAGTACATGCACAATTTCAAATGAAGATAATGGTAAATTAAACCGAGGAAAACCAGGTGCTCATTTCGTTTCAAATTATCCACAGTTTCAATTATTGAATATCCCAGTGGACCTGGGAAATATTTGTTTCTAACTGTTCGATACACACATATTTTTAATAACTAGCCTAACAAGTTTGCAAAGAATATTAGAGAAGTTAGACATCTGTTGTAAGTGCCTCATTTTCCGATAAATTATGTATCCAATGTTTCTGTTTACTTTTTTTCTGACACAACAGTACCAACCAACATGATGAAGTTAGATAAGCTGAAGTATCGGCCACATTAATTTGAATGTGAATGAATAACAACTGCAAACATACTTCTTTGGACTAAAAGTGCTCGAAATATCTATTATAATATGTTTCACGATACTTCAGGGTACTATGATTTTGGTTTGGAAAATTTTGAAGGTTAGTATTACTTTACAGAATTCAAACTGCTAAGCTACCCACTTCATAATTATGTTTTTTTTCCTTTCACCATTATCCCTAGTACTTCAACAAGTTCCATAAAACAAATTTTCAATTATTATTGTTCATTAACCATTTAATAAGAATCTTTCCACTCAGTTTTTCTCCCAAACATACATTATTCATCATAAGCAGTTCTACTCGTGTGGAACTGTTAAAATAATCTATTACTAAACGCAGCATGTTGTATTTCATGACGCCCATTATCACTTAAAAACACTCCTTAAGACCATTTGACAGGATTAGAACGAAGAGAACGACCATAAATCAGAAATGAGGGATAAAAAGTCGCCATTACAGCGCCCCTGACGGAAACCATACTGACGACCAGAAAATAGGACATGACGAGTAAGGAATGTATACATTTTTCAGTCAGAAGATTGCTTGATTGATTTCAAAATTATCTGGCAGAGCAACACCGAGGACATAAACTGCCGAATTTATTGTTTTTAAAATATACTTAATACAGTAAATATATTAAGAAAGTACCTTTTTTAACTTCTATTAAAAATTCTCACATATAACTATAACATTTGTTATAGTCTACCGGCATCCTTCCCAAGCATCGAAGACAAAAAGGTAAATTCTATCCACCACCCAATGCTCAGAAAGGTGTCGGCGTCTCAGGTCCCACAGACTCAATAAGAGGTGACGAGCAGTCAAAGAGACTATCCCAGAGGTGATCCTCTCGGTCATAAAAATGTTCATTTAAAAATATTTGTATCTCACTAATAAAAATAATTCTTTTTCTACTGCTAACCACAACAAAGAGAAATCTTAAAGATTATACCGACTCCTTTAAGCTAATGAATCTCATGATCTGTATACTTCATCCCGAAATCGTGCCAAATCTGCAATGACCTCATCATCTCTTACTCCTCGCGTTCTCATTGGTATTTGAAGAAAAAAAAAAATTACCCTCCATTAACTTTACTACTTCCTTTTTCCTTCTCTCGTTCTGCATGATGGAATTGCTGCCCTCTCTTTACCTGTTAAAACTTCTCTCTTCTCTCAATCTTTTGCCTCTTAACTATTCTCTAGACGATTCCAGCACTTGTTTCCCATCTCCGCCCCCGTCTGACTGCCTCTCATAAGAATCTCTTCAAATGAAGTTTTGTCTGCCTTCTTTGGCCTCGTTACTCGGAAGGCATACAATCCAGATGGGATTCCTCCTGTTATGGATGCTGACTCCATGCCTAGGCAAACTGTTTCATATCTGTCTGTCATCATATACTTTTCCTTTTTGTTGGAAGTTGTATCTGATCCAACCTGCTCCTAAGAAAGGTGACTACCTCCAGTCCTCCAGCTACCTCCCTTTTGTTTTGTTCTCGTGTCTATCTAAAAGCTTCGAATCTGTTCTTAATTGCAAATTTCAGAAGCTCCTAACTCATTGTGAACTTTTTTCTGATCATCAGTATTTTTCCATCGAGGATGCTCTACTGGCGCTCTTCTATCAGTTCTTCAAAATTCATGGCCATCCTCTATTTGGAACTTAGATAAATCTATTAATGTTGCATTATTTTCCAAACTGCCCTTATTCGGATTCTAACTTTCTCTCTGTGCCTTTATCTCTGATCTCCTTTCCGGCCTCTATATAGCTGTTGTTTTCGAAGGTCACTCTTCTTCCCCTAAGACTATTATCAACAGTGATGTTCCTCAGAGTTGTAAACTATTACCTTCTCCTTCTCCTTTTCAACAATGACATGCATAGCTTGCTAAGAAAAAACCACTTTTTATAGACAAAAGTATTTAATATGGACGTTTCGGAGGCAACTACCTCCCTCTTCAGCAGTACAGAGTTGAATGAAACATGAAAGGAAAATAAGTAGCTGACAGGGAGAGGGAGGGCCAAGGTGTGTTCTGATGACAGACAGCCCACACCTCACATCACCTCACCCAACCGACCTGACCTGGCCTCTCCTCAGGGACCCCACCCCACATCTGGGAGGGATTTGACCACTAGTGCTCTAATTAATGGATCTAGTTTGAACATACCTTCATTTAAGTTAAAGTTTTTATAGTGCTGAAGAGGGAGGTAGTTGCCTCCGAAACGTCCATACTAAATACTTTTATCTATAAAAAATGGGTTTTTCTTAGCATGCTGCTCTTCACGTCATTGTGAATTACCACTACATTCATAGCTCTACTCCCTTCCCAATTCCCCTCTTCTATTCTTCACACGGTTTGAGAACTGCCCATCCCAGCTGCTCCTCTCCCTATCACATGATGATGCAGTAGTACACCTGACTTCTGACCTTTCCCTCGCCTCCGATTGGAGCAGAGAATACCTTGTGGTTATCAGTGCCGCATAAACATAGTTCCTTCATTTTTTAAATTGCCCTTCCTCTCAAATAACTATCCCCTCTTCAACGACTTACAACTCAATCTTTTTTTTTTTTTTCCTTAGGGGGAGATTCTCTTATTGGTGAATTGAAAGGCAACCGATTTCTCCGATCAATGGCGGAAAACAGACGCCCTCATTGGTAATAATAGGGGATCTGTTTCGTGGCATAGTTTGGAGGAATCATAGATCTTCCAATTCACCAATAAGAAAACCTCCCCTTAATATTCTTGGCGTCTTTTTATCTCTCAGTCTCACTTGAAAACATTATATTTCCTCTCTAGCTAAAACTGCCTGAAAAAAAGTTAGGTGTGCTGCACAGATTCCGTATTTACATCATCCCTACGTAGCTGCTGTCTCTGTACAGGGATCTCACCCACCCATCTATTGAGTACAGCACTCCTGAACAAGATGGTACTTTTGGTCTTTCGTATAATCAACTTTTCCCTTCTATTTGAATCACCACAACCTTTCTTCACCACAGAGGTGTTACACTCACTCTGTTTCATCGCTATTACCCTAGATAATGATTGTTTGAACTCACTCAAAATATATTTCCTTCCCACAGGAGAGTTTGCAACACTCGCCAAACTACTCGATCTCACCCCTTTCTGTCCAACTACCATATACAAAAGTGAACAAGTATTCTCAGTTATTCTTAATATGCACAACTTCTTCCTCCTGCAACATTTTACCTCTATCCATCTTCCCCAATACTGGGACGTATGCTTCTTCAAACTCAAAGTATCTAAGCATCTCAAACGAAATTATTTTGGACCTCTCTTACTTGTTATATTTCACAAGTCAGGACAATAAGCTGGCTTTCAGCCTCATCCTGCTTAATATAGTAAAAGAAAGAAAATTATTAACAAAAGTGGTAGCCACGTGTCGAAGCCAAAGGTCAGTTTCTTCGTGGAGATCTGATGGATCTTTGTTTTTCAAGTATCCTGGCGACACCAAGTCAACAAAATGCACCCTAATAGTATCTTCACCAACTCATATCAAAGAAGATGCTAAACCATATTCCAAGATGCTGTGAGTGATGCTATAGCTACTCTCTCCACATAGTGACGTGTATGAATATGGTGTCCTCATCTAATGGGTCAGAAAATTCTACTGACAGACTACAGTCCCGTGGTTGAGATAAATAAAAATAGTTAAACAGAAAAATTGATTCTACTCTCTAACATATAAATTATATATTTTAATCATTCTCTATTTTTATATGCTTTCTTCAAAGGTATATAGAGATGTTCAAATTACAAAGCTTAAGTATGGCTTGCCAGGAACCCGGTGAAAGGGAATGAAAATGTGTAAGAAGATTTCACGTGTTCATTCCTTACTCACGTTTTTAGCATAGAATGTTTGGTGTATGCTACAGACTGGATATCAGTGAATTCAGCAGACGCAATTGTACTGAGGTTAAATCGGGGGTCGGTGTGATGAGAAGAGCCATGCTTTGGAATAGGCTGCACAGAAGGAGGATGTGTTCCTCCGGTCGAGTAAGTAAGTATTGGGTTGAAGTTGGTATTTGATGCAGTCGCAGTACACAGTACCAACACAACATTCACACATCTCCACGTGATGACCATGGTGCTGCTGCAAGGATGAACAATGAAAAATCTGGAATTTATTATTTATATAATAAGTTTACCTGTAAATTAACTACCCTCCTAAGTTCAATTATCAATGAATCACTCTCACAGAGCATTTGCCCATGCAGCAGAATTGCCATATCAACCAACCCTTCATCAGTAGATCAATTCAATCTATTGCCATCACTCCTCTCCTTTGCCTAGTCTGTGAAAATTATATTTTAAACTGGCCATATACTTATACTGAAAGATCCATAAACAATTCACAATTTGGCAATAAGAAATCCACCTCCACAACTCACTGTCAAATAAGCCTGCTTGATAATGTTTACAAAAATTGTACTTGCATTCATAGATTTCAAAATAACTTTTGACCCAGTTGACCATACCATCATTATCAACAATAATATTGCCATGGGACTACACCCCTATCTAATATCTTTGTTAGTGGACTATCTTTGCTGGCGCCGTCTGGCAGTGTGGCACTAGCTCGTCAAAAATTACTTCACCAACCAGTTTCGAACCTTTAGATTCTGTTGTATCGTCTTTCTGTGGTTGGCACTGAGGCAATCATAAACATATGAAGCAGCAGGGAAGCACTAGTGTATAAAGAGTTTTTTTTTCTATTGCGCCGTGGCATCAATCAGAAAACAGACAAAAATACTTCTATAAGGGTAGGAGGGACTCATTAAAATCCAATGACTATACACACACACACATCACGAAAACATAACAGAATGAAACACGAGAATTCAGACAAAAATTTACATTATGACCTACCTAACTCCACCAAAACGAGGGTGGCGTACCAGAAGTTCCTCTAAAACCTGGTGGTTAAGCAGGTGTCGACAAACCACATCGAGTGGCAGGCCCCGGGGCAGCAAGTGTCGGACAGTGGGACAGGTCAGGCAATAGTGTTCTATAGTGTTGGCACGAGGCGCTCAACACAAACGACACTCAATGAAGGGAGGCTCACCCTACATCCCAGCAACCTGCCACGGTGGCCGGTAGCCAAGCCTCAAACAAGCAGAGACTACATTGTGCCTCCAAACCATGAGGCCCCGACGACGGTAGGAATATTTGTGACGGCAGACAGACTCGTAATGGGCGATGGAGATGCTGCATCCCTGCGTCGCCGCACAGAGAGGAGAGCGGGGGAGCGGACTCTAGAGAGGTAACATGTCAGGGAGAGAGGACGTCCAACACCACGAGGAGGCAGATGGCAGGCCTCCTTCGCGAGTCTGTCAACTGTAGCATTGTGATGTAAACCTACATGTGATGGCACCCATAAAAATTTGACAGTCGAGTTACGATGACGCAATAAGGCCAAAAACGACAAAATCTGCTGAACAACAGTAGAGTGTGTGGGCTGAATACTGGAGAGGGAATGAAGGGCAGGTTTGGAGTCACAAAAGATGGCAACCTTTACTCCACGTTGACAAAAAAGACTAACAAGATCCAAAATGGCATAGGCTACAGTTCACACAATGTGGCTTTAGAATGTTAGAGAGAGAGATGACGACCAAGCCAGCCCCCTGGAGGTGACTCCAAGTAAGGTGAGAAAACGGCACAACCTGCTTCACCATCCGCTTGCAATGAGCCATCAGTGTAGAGGCAGTATGGATCTGTGATGGAGGACATCACTGTTCCAACATTGAACTTTGGAAGTTGGTGTGAAGCTCACATCAGGTGTTCGTAGCATCCACGGAGGGGGCCCTGTGGGGACGTCTGCAACCATTATATCTATATTAAGACTACGGAGCATAGAGGAAACATACCTTATAAAAGTATGTCCAGCAGACAGTATGGGAGGGACAGGGGAGTTTGGTCTAAGAGAAGTTCTAACTAACTGAGAGTAGTGGGGTGAAAGATGTGAGAAGTGGAGGCACTTGACAGTGAAGCAAGTAACATTAATATAAATTTTCTCAACCAATGGGGGAAGACGCAAATCACGCTGAATATTCACTATCCTGGTAGACATGGGACAGCCAAGAATTATTCCCATTGCTCTATTCTGAAATTTGTCTAAAGTTTCCAGAGTAGCCCGAGAAAGTTGAATCAAATCAGGGGAGAAGTAATCAACAACTGAACGAATAAAAGCAATATATATGGTCCTAGCTACAGGGATGGAGATGCCCTAGGAGTTGTTAGTGAACCATTGAGAAGGTGGAAGTCGGAGCTGGAGGCGACCTAACAAGTCCTGGACAAAGGGATGGTGTTGAGGCCTGGCAGGGACAACCGGCCAAATACTGACTGGTGCGCCCAGGTAGCGGTACAGGGAACACATGGGAATGACAGTCCCTCCAATGGTGAATACTGGCCGAGCTTGAGGAAGGCGGCAGGTGAATATTCTGCTTTTATCTGGGAGTCAATAATGCCACAGTGAGAGGAGGCCACTGAGAAGGAGTAAAGAAACTGCTGGAGATCTCTTGGCGAGGTAGAATAAACACAGATATCATCAGCATAATACGTTGTGGTGAAATGAGTGTTTCAGTATTCTTTGTGTTCAGAAACTTACTCCGAATCTTTTAAAGTTTACTTAATTGAGGTCTTGTAAACTGGAGACAGTTCTCTCCAGACAACCACTCTGTACACATGCCTGGGTCTAAAGTTGAGTAAAGCCTTATGGACAAGAAGGTATTTTTATCGTGTTCCTTATTACCTCATCACAATTTATTCAACTTTAGAATTGTGCTTGCCCAAGGTGAAATCTGCTAAATATGGTGAAATTACTTCAACCTAATAGTTTTGACGGCTTTCCTGAAACGACACCAGCACAGTGGAATAATTGGTTCTGCACCTTCAACAACTTCGTTGTTTCCCTGCCTGCTGATTCGGCTCCAGACAAACTTAAGCTACTCATCATTCCTCCTTCCGTCTATGCACATATCTCCGACTGCAACACCTACACTGACGCTATCGCCATTCTCAAATCCGTTTATGTGATGTCTACCAATACCACCCTTTGCTTGGCACCTACTTACAACTCGGAAGCAGTCAAGTACAGAATCCATCGACCAGTTTCTGCAGAATTTGAAATTGTTAGCGAAAGACTGAGTTCAAGAGTGTAACTGCTGAAGCATATACTCACGAAGCCATTCGTGAAGCATTCATAACTGGACTTACTTCACCTTCGATTCGTCAACGACTTCTGGACAGAGAAATGCTAACTCTTGGTGAAGCAGTGCAGCTAGCTCGGAGTTTTGACGTGGCTCAACGAAACGCTGAGGTGTATGTGATCCACGAAAACTCTGGATATACTTCTGCTGCCGCTGAACTGTTTTCTGACCCATCGACTGGCAAGCCTCTTATTAATGTATCATATGATAATAACGGTGTAAGAATAACTGAGGGTAATGGAATTTCTGCTGCTGTCTCCAAACTTGCCTGTTATTTCTGTGGGCGTACTCGTCACCCGCGGTACCGCTGTCCAGCACGAAATTCTATATGCCATCTGTGTGGGAAGAAGGGCCATTTCTCCAGTGTATGCAAATCGGCCCAGTGTGGTAAAGCTCCTACAAGATCAGCTGCAACTATCCTGGCTACTACGACTGATCTCTCGCCACATCATGGATCTGCTACTAATACTACATCAAGGACTTCTGTCTACTCTTCACAAGGAGCTGCATCTACCGCTACTAACACTCCTCAACATGCTACTATCCCTCGAAGATTAAACAATTTAGAAGTGTATGCTCTAGTGGACAGTGGTAGTACTTCCAGTTTTGTGCACCCTAATGTTGTTAAACATTTAGGCCTCTCCATTGCTCCTTCTCAGGAAACTATAATTATGGCTTCTTCCCTTCTCATTTCCTCCACTGTAGGTAATTGTTTAGTTAATTTAAATGTGCGTGGAGAGAGTTATCCAAATGTAAAACTTTCCGTACTTCCTCATCTATGTGCTAAAGTTATTTTAGGTCGGGATTTCATGGAAATGCACAAATCTGTTGAGTTTAAATTAAATGGGCCTAGACCTAAATTGAGTGTGTGTTGCGTTGCCTGTATGTCTCTGGATACCCCTTCTTTGTTCCATAACTTGACTCCCGAATGTAAGCCTATCTGTACCCAAACTCGCAAATTTTCTAAGGCTGATGAATGGTTCATTCATGACGAAGTGAAATCTTTGCTTCAGGAAGGGGTAATAGAGAAAAGTCAGTCTCCCTGGAGGGCTCAAGTGTTGGTAACCAGTGACGAACGCCACAAGCGTCGAATGGTTGTTGATTATTCCAGAATCATTAACCGCTTCACATTACTTGAAACTTACTACATCCCTCGTATCAATAATTTGGTCCATACTTTAGCTAAAAACAGGATGTTTACCAAGCTAGATTTGAAGAGCGCTTATTATCAAGTTCCGCTCAGAGATGATGAAAAGTTTGACACTGCATTTGAGGCTGATGGTCAGTTATTTCAGTAAACTAGAATTCCATTTGGTTTGACTAATGCTGTGGCTGCTTTTCAACGTGTGATCAATACCATAATTTCAGACAGTAACCTGAGTGACACCTTTGCTTATATAGATGATGTTATAATTTGTGGTTATGGACCTGGGGATCATGATAGAAATCTTGAAAATTTCAGGAATATCGCATCCAAGTACAACCTTACCTTAAATGAGAGTAAATGTCAGTATAGTATGTCTGAAACTAGTTATCTTGGATATTGTATTTCTGGTGGGACAATCCGTCCTGACCCTGAACGTCTCAAACCACTTCTGGACATGCCTTGTCCTTCTGACTCAGTCTCCCTTAGACGCACTTTAGGACTTCTTTCATACTATTCCCAGTGGATTCCCAAGTATTAGAGTCGCATTCAGCCTCTTTTGAGTTCCAAATCCTTCCCTCTAGACTGTTAGGCTGTTCAGTGTTTTGAGTAATTGAAGAGGGACATTTGTAAAGCTTCTGTGGCTGCTTTAGACGAGTCCTTGCTTCTACAAGTAGAAACTGATGCATCAGCCACTACTTTAGCAGCTACTCTTTCTCAGCAGGGTCGGCCCTTAGCTTTCTTCTCTAGGACTTTAAACACTTCTGAAAAGCTCCAGCCTGCTATCGAGAGGGAAGCGGCTGCAATCATAGAGGCCGTGCGTAAGTGGAGACTATTTCTCATAGAAAGGAGGTTCACTATTGTAACTGATCAACAGGCTGTTTCATTCATGTTCAATATAAGTCACTCCTCAAAAATTAGGAATGATAAGATAATGATATGGCGCTTAGAGCTCTCCGGTTATCAGTATGATATTCAATACAGGCCAGGTACTGAAAATGCTCCTTGTGATACTTTGTCTCGTGTTTGTTCAGCTACCTCAGGCTTTAGCCCTGCTCCACTTGAAGATATTCATACTTCTCTTTGTCATCCTGGAGTTACTAGATTGTATCATTTTGTGAAAACCAAAAATCTAGCTTATTCTCTGGAAGATGTGAAAAGAGTTTGTTCCCAATGTACCTTGTGTTCAGGACTGAAACCTAGATTTTTCAGACCTCCAGATTCTAAACTTGTCCATGCGATGAATCCATTTGATCGCATTTTTGTCGACTTTTCATGTCCTAAACCTTCATGTTCTCGTAACAAGTACCTACTAGTAGCAATGAATGAATGTCTGCTCAAACTGTAATTTCATGTTTTCAGAAGTTATTTTCCACTTTGGGTTGTCCTTCCTCTGTCCATTCTGATAGAGGGCTCCAGTTCATGTCTGAGGATGTTTCTAGTTTCCTATTGGAACATGATATTGTAATGACTCATTCTACTCATTATCACCCCCAAGGGAATGGACAGTGTGAACGGGTAAATGGAATAATTTTGAATGCTGTACGACTGACTCTCAAATCCCGTAACCTTCCTGAAACTCACTGGGAGCTAGTACTTGACAACGTTCTTCATTCAATAAGATCTCTTCTATGTACTGCCACTAACCAGACCCCTCATGAAAGATTGTTCCCTTACCCCAGGAAATCCTCTAATGGTTATTCCCTGCCCTCGTGGCTTTCCTCTCCTGGGCCCGTTCTCCTACGAAAATTTGTCTGTACCTCTAAGTCCGATCCTCTAGTGGAGCCTGTCAACCTCGTGAGTGCCACCCCTTACTATGCCTACATACGCCATCCGGACGGGAGGGAATCTACGGTTTCCACGAGAGATCTGGCTCCATCTCCTCGAGATCAGGTACCCTATAATGAAGCTCAACCTCAGACTCCCTCAAGAACTACTTCTGAGACTCCGACTCTTCAACCTGTTACGGACGACTCTCCCATGGACTCATCTCCTGAGAACTCTGTCATTTCTCCCTCTCTATGCGTGGAAGTTCCTCACCAACCTGTACCTGTCGTGGAAGTCCCGAGTTAGAGTGTTCCTATTCGTAGGTCTACTAGAATTAAGAAACCTATTGATAGGTTAGGAATATTGTAAATAGTTAGAATAAAGAAACCTATAGATAGGTTAAGAATTATTTTGTAAATTGTTGGGTTTAGTGTCTGCTTTGTAATTTTTAAGCTATTATGTTCTAAGTTATGTATTTGTATTTTAACTTGTGTTCTTATTTGTGTATGTATTGCTGGTTGTTCTTTGTATAGATGGAAAAAATGTGGTGAAATGAGTGTTTCAGTATTCTATGTGTTCGGAAACTTACTCCCAATCTTTTAAAGTTTACTTAATTGAGGTCTTGTAAACTGGAGACAGTTCTCTCCAGACAACTACTCTGTACACATGTCTGGGTCTAAAGTTGAGTAAAACCTTATGGACAAGAAGGTATTTTTATCGTGTTCTTTATTACTTCATCACATACGTAATTTTAGTTTCAGGGATATCAGGGAGAGAAGTGAGCTACTGATGCATCAGAATATTAAATAAAAATGGGCTTAGAACACCCTCTTGAGGCGTACCAAGATTAAAACTGCGCAAAGGACTGAGCGCACCACTGAAAAAGACACTGGAGGTCCTGTTACTCAGGTAGCCCCGAATCCACCGTAGTAGATTACCCTTTATCCCAAAGTCAACCAGTTGATCCAAAATGACGTCTCTATTAGCAACAAGGAAAGAAACCAAACAGCCATGGAGAAGGGAGATCCTGCTGTCGGTACATGAGACAATTGAGTAAGATTCTGTCCATGACCTTATAAAAACAGGAAGTAAGGGAAATAGGCCTGAACTACGCAGTGCCAGGATAGGGATGGGTATTATTGTGCTGCTGGTCCAGGCTCGTGCTACACAACCGTCACAAAGACAAAAATAGTACAGTCGAAGTAGAGGGTTCCAGGGAACTTGTTGAAGTAGGCGCAGCACAGCATAAGTAATACCATCACCAACAGGGGAAGAAGCTCTACCCAGAGAGAGAGCACGGCGCATCTCCTCCTGTTATCTCCTCTGCATCATCGTCATCATCTTGCAACAGAGCAGACATTAAACGTAGCCGATGGACAGCAGCACGGGAAGCAAGTGCATCTTGTATGTGGATGGGTAGACTGGCTGGGGTAGATTGTTCTGACCAGGCATTGACAAGTTATTGGGCATAGGCGGCGGGAGTGTGATGACGAGCAGTGGCCGGCGTCTTTTTAACAACCCGACGGATGAGGTGCCACATAGAAGCCACACTCGTTTGCTGGTTGATGCTGTCCGTGAATCGCTGCCAATACTCAGTGTGAGGACACCCATGCAAGGCGACTAAAGCGTCCCTAGACATCTGGTAACGATGGAGCAGGTCAGGGATTGAGTTGGCTTGAAACAAGAGCCCATCTGGTTCAGCCTCCTCCTTCGCCTCCTGTATACGTGCATCCAGGAGTCGGCAGTGTAAATAGTTCAAGGATATCTCATTGTCTGTGAACCGATGTGTGAGTCAAGTGGATATGCAAATCCTAGATGGCGTTGGCTTGGGTTTATTATGGGTTTCGATGTGTTTTCATTGGGATTTGAGGTTCAATTGAGGAAGGAAGAGATTCTTCTGGGAAGGGGGGGGGGGGAGGTTACATGGGACAGCCACTCTGATTAGGATGTCAGTCTGCTCCCATCTTCATCCAGAGGTAAATACTTCCGCCATTGTTTGGGATATATAGTGTTTGTGCTACTTGTAATTTCTGATGTATTGTTTTGTGTAATATAATTTTCTTTGGGCTTTAAACTTTTGTTTATTGTTCATGTACTGAAAGTGTTACGGTTGGCTTCTCAAATGACAGTGTGTAAACTTTACCGTGTACAGTGGTTTCTACCAGTGATTGTTGCTTCTGTAACAGGACCCTACTCCTGTCAAGGGTCGGACAGAGAGGCACCCTCGTAGTGTTAAGCTGAGGACTCCAATGTGTAGACGTCCAGTGAGGTCGTCGGTGTGCCTGTCCAGTGGGGGATTGGTCAGTGGGATCGTCCTGTACTATAGCTGTATCTGGCTGGCGTTGTGTGTGAGTGATAGCAGTGTCAACAATCCCTGCTCCACTCGTGTTCATCTTTTCTCGGAGGCCAATGAAGCGGTGTGCTGTCCTGATTTGCATCCGAGTTAACAACTTGTCAGAGTGCGCGTGGCGATCCGACCAAGCAGATAACCCTATCACTGTGAATATCTGTTATAAATGTTACCGGCTTTCACCATTTAGTGTCTTTGATTTCAATGTTATTAAATATATATATTTTACTTGTATCTTCCTCAAGCCCCTAATAGATCTTGTCTATGGTAACCTGACCTGTTCCCTGACAGGCAGTATGACGATGTTTGAGGTGTGGCCGGTACTCGTATAGCCTATAAAAGTCATGAGTAGCAGATACAAGATCAGCGTACAACTGTTCAGCCGATGATATGTCAAATGTAGGGAATACATGGGCCATAAATAAGATGTAAGTCGGGCAATATTTAGGGGGCACAGCAATACGTAAACTGGTGGCTGAAGCACTTGACCCAGCAGGTAGAGAATAATGAAATCGAAGAGCGATGTGATCAGAGAATAAATCTGGCACGGAGGAGCACTGAATCTGAGAAGCTATGAGGCCATACGAGAAGATGTAATCCAGTGTACCTCCCCAGCAATGACTGGCACCGCCAGTTTCCCAGCGTGTCAGATGATGCTCGCGGATCTATGAAAGGAAACTAACACCAACATGATTAATAGAGCTAGAACCATTACCCAAGTCAGAATGCCGAGCATTGTCCGTAATGAGAGATAAAGTAAACTATGTTTGGTGTCCAAGTGTGTAGTCAGGTGTCTACAAAAATTAATATAATATGTAAATACATTTTGTATTACTTGGGGAATAACACATCACTGATATGTTAATGAATATATTAAGATGGCTGTAATGTTGCATTGGCACATGACATTGTGACTCCTCTGCTCTGCACCACCACTCCTCCCACCCACCAAGCCATCTGTCCCTACCCTCACCCCACTCCCCTTTCTCCGACCCGAATACAAAAGATGAAGCTTTGCCGATTCGAAATATTGTCTTGTATATGCACAATAGCTCACACTAGTGAAGCGCTGTTGCCATGTTACCCAGGTTAAATGAGAGGGTGGTCCAGGTGGAACTCTTGTAGAGTGTATGTTGTGTACAGCTGAAGAACCCTTCGCTGTCTTGGCAGACGGAGGCAAACAGTCCACACCATCGGAATCCTGCGAGGAGTCAGACGAGGCGTCAATGGGTCGCTTAGTAGAGATTGAGAAGGCTGATGGCTGCAACCTGAGGTGCGGAGTGACCGAGGACAGGGGGGAGAGTGTTGCACGAGGGTAGCTCGTGCCAGTGATCCTCAATTGGAGCCCCCCCCAACAGGAACCGCCTTGACGTGGTGGGGGGGCTTGCGTGTCTCTGAGACCTGGCGAGCTAGGCTAGGGGGGGCTCCGGCCCCTGCTCTGCCCCGATTTCGGGGAGAGAGGGCTTCATATGTTAGTAAGGTTGCCAGTGAGAGACCAGACTAAATGGTTCCCATGCATTAGGCTGCCAGTACAAGCCAACAGCGCTGCCCTCCAGAGCGACCGCCCTCTACGGGCCATCCTGTGTTGGATGGTTGGGTGTCTGGGCTGGAAAATGTTGGGGAAGGGGGTCTCAGCACAGTCGCGGGCAAACTTTCGAGCAATTGGGGCTGCTTTTTTAATCGAGTGGCCCCGTGGGGGAAGAGGTACCCCACCCAAGGTGACCAGCGTTCGGTCTCCTTATCTGCCCGGTAGGTAGTAGCTCTTGGCTCCTGGGGCCAATATAACAAAAATAATGTTATATAGATAACGAAAAGAAGCTCCTATTTCTTCCTCGAGCCGTGGTCGACCAGGCCCTCTAGACGCTCTCTGGTCGTGGTGGTATGCAGAAGGCTGCAAATACGAGAAGACCCAGCAGGTCAGGTGTTGTGTCGATGAACACTGTTAGCGGTTTGGACACGTTAATGTTGACAAATGTACTTGCATCCCTTTCCACTCAATTTTTAAGTGTTTTGGTGTGGTTCTTCGTATCCGAATCACTTATACCGGTGACAGTAGATCTAATCGGTGCTATATTACTTTCAATACAAATTCTGGTGCCAAAGCAGGTTTTGAGGCAAAAGAATCTCTGATTGTGGGGGATACTCTCTGCAAAGTTCAGATGATGCGGTCCACACATGTAGTTGACAGTGTCAATGACTACTGACCTAACATCTTCAATGACTCTGTAGACCATGTACCTAAGGAGTGTCGGGTTCCTACACCATTTTGGTTTGTGGCTTACTACAGGGGGTGGGGGGCGTGGTAACCTAATCCATTTTTCTGGGTATCTGGCGAAAGAATTGGATTACTACCGATGGGCCACAAAAAAAAATATGGTAAGGGTGTTTTAATTAGATCTTACACAGGCCATGATGCTCCTCAATCTCCCCTGTCCTTCTGATAGCATGTTTGATTCCATCAAACCACATCGAACATTTAATTATAGCAAGGGGCGCATATATAATGAGGACCCATATGAATTCTCAGACGAGGACATTCTCTCTATGTGCCCAGATAGTGTCCAACGAGTATCAAAGATGAAAGGCAGTAAAAATATGATCATCCTCACTTTCAATGGCTCGCATAACCCAGATCCCGTTAACATTAACCCCACCTCTTTTGAGGTGAAGCCTTTTGTTGAGCGTCCTTTACAGTGTTTCTGTTGTTATAAGTTTGATCATGGGAGGAGGAGCTGCAACAACCGTTCCTGGTGTGGTAATTGTTCTGCTCTTTGTAACGGAAGATTTTTGTTCCCCTATTAGCCTTAGAGCATCCGAGGCAGAGGAGTACACCTCACACCCATAGTCGAGTTTTGACTTAATAAGAGCATGGTATAGGCGGAGGAGGGTAGCTCGATCAGCCCCCCATGACATATGGCCTAGGACCCTCAACAGGTTAAGAGCCTTGAGGCAAGAGACCTTAAGTGTACGTAAGTGGGGAACCCAAGTTAAACGTTTGTCAAAAAGGTGACCCAAAGAGCGAGTCTCCTCGATACAACGTATCCGATGACCATACATGAATAAGTCCGGATCTGAGTGGACGCCTCAGATGCGGCAGAAGTTCATAGCAACTGTATTAGCAGGAGAAAATCGAAACCCATGAGAACCAGTCCAACGTGACACCCTGTCAAGGGCAAGCTGCATGCGCCGCTCTGCCGCTGACATACTGTAAGCAGCAAACCAGACTTCCAGGTCACCAACGTACATCGAGTTGGCTATACCGTCTGGAAGGGATGAGGCAATGGCATTAATTGCTACTGCAAACAATGTGATACAGAGGATGCTTCCCTGGGGGACGCCCTCCTTCTGTGCAACAGATGCTGAGAGGGTTGTACCAACCTTCACAGAAAAACTGAGACCACTGAGAAACTCCTTAAGAAAGCGTGGAAGGCGGCCCCGCAGGCCATATGCATGGAGTTGCTGCAGGATGCCATATTGCCATGTAGTGTCATACGCTTTCTCTAAATCAAAGAATACACAGACAAGGTGTTGATGTCGTGCAAAGGCCTCACATGCAGCAGCTTCCAACCTGACCAGAGCGTCTGTAGTGGAACGGTGTTTATGAAAGCCAGACTGGGACAGAGACAGAAACTCACCCCGTTCCAAGAAGTATACCAGTCTGACATTCACCATCTTCTCAAATAGTTTACAGATACAGGAGGTCAAGGCAATTGGTCGGTAATTGAGGGCAACACTAGAGTCCTTGCTCAACGTGGGGAAAGGAAGGATGGTAGCAATCCTCCATCCAGAAGGGAAGACACCCTCCAGCCAGATTCTGTTATATAAAGCTGAAAGAAATGAGATCGCCTCCTCACCCAAGTGTCGCAACATGCAGGTTTCTCATGCAGAATGCAGGTTTCTCAGGGTGAATATATGGTTATAACTTTCATTCTCCTTCCCTGAAAAATCCAGGACAGTGCGTTCCTTGACTCTTAACTCATGCCTGACAGCCAGAGGTCGAGAGTCACGGCTGAAGACTCTAGCAAAAGATTCTGATATGGTATTGGCCACTGTCAAACCTTCCATAACCTTAATTCCATTGTCCTTAAGAACAGGTGGAGAACTAGGAGAAAACTTCCCCGCCATCTTACATACTCTTCTGAACACTTGGGTGAGTGGAGTTTTAGTATTAATTGAAGACACATAGGCCTTCCAAGACGCACGTCGTGCCTCTTTTAAAACTCGTCTAGCCTGAGCCCTTGCCCGTCGGAAGTCCTCTAAAAGAGTAGGTTCCCCACGATTGCGACGAAGGACGAGAGAAAGCAGCGCGCTTCTCCCACACAGCAGTGGTGCAGACTGATGACCACCAAGGGACAGGATGTTTGGGAAAGTAGCCAGAAGTTCTAGGGATAGAGTTCAGAGCCGCAGAGTGGAGCATATCAGTGAAATATGTTACAGCCTCGTCAGAGCTACCAAAATCGGCTACAGAAGAGACCGAAGAAGTTAGCTCTCTAAAAAACTGCCAGTTAGCCTTCTCTAATTTCCACCTAGGAAGACGAGACCGTGGTTCATACTTGTTACCTTCTAAAAGTATAGGGAAATGGTCACTGCCATATGAATCAGGCAACACTCTCCAAGTAAAATCCAACAGAGCACTGGGTGAGGAAAGGGAAATGTCAATGGCGGTAAAAGTCCCAGTTGGGCTATTAAAATGTGTCATATCTCCCATACGTAAAACCCCTAATCCCTCATCCTCAATAAAAGAAGCCAATAAAACACCATTGGGGTTGACCGAACTATCACCCCACAAAGGATGACGACCATTAAAATCACCCAATAAAATAAAAGGAGAGGGAAGGTCTCGTACAAGATGGTTGAGAGCACCTCTCTCAACTGTAACACTGGGAGGAAGGTATAGACTGCATACAGTGTAGGGGCAGTCCATAAAACCCTTAACGGCAACAGCCTGGAGCAGAGTTAAGCTTCAGGCTCGTGCATGGAATATCTCGGTGAACTAGGATGGCAGAGCCACCATGGTGACCCTGCCCTTCAAATGAATTGGAATAAAATGCAGAGTATGCTGGAGGACTGGCAGGAATGTAGTCACCAAGCATTGTCTCTTGGAGAGAAACACATGCAGGAGAGAAGCTAGAGAGAAGCACACAAGCCACGGCAATTCCACTGAAAGACCTAGAACAGTGTTACTTTAGTACTGATTTTTGGGAAGCCTCACGGAGGTACTTCCCACTACCACCTTGACCTGAGGGTTTAGTCAAACGATAAGTTTTATCTAATCCTGGGCCACTAGAAGAAGAGCGAACCCGAGGAGTAGTACTTGGGGCAGTAATTGGGACCCGTAGACGAGTCCCTGAAGCATCTGATATGTTAGAAGAAGATGAAGGTATATGTACTGGGATATTCTTTGAAACAATTACATTGATATTGTTCTGTACAGCAGTGTTATCACTGACACAGGCAGATACATCAACATCCATAATACAGGTGGTAGAATCACTCCGCTGCTCAAGCGGAAGAGAAACTGAATCTTTTGAAGTCACAACATCCGAGGCATCCACATTCACTTCACACCCCTCTGACGATCCCGAAGGAAACTTGCAAGGGGAACATCTGTTGAATCAAGAGATTCATCAGAGCCACAAGAACGCTTCTGGTGAAATTGAGAGGAAACTATGGGAGTCCACAGAGACGGTTGCCTTGCAAGGAGGAACATCTATGGAGTCAAGTGACTCAGAGGAACCACGAAGGCGTCTCTGTGGCAGTTTAGCTAATATAAGTTTCCTTTTTGGAGAGCGTGTGGCAGCGTGAACCTCTACCACATGGACACCTTTAGCAAAAGTCTGAGAATTATCATTAGTTGAAGAGTTACCAGAATGATTGTCTGATAAAGTTTCCAAGACAGAGAAACTATTTTGTAGTGTAACCTTAGAAACGCTCTCACCAGAGCAAAATGCAGCTGCCTCCTGAGAGAGTTGAGATGGTGTTGCAACCGATTTAGGGTGAAGGGAGGAGGCGTATGTCTTCACACCACCATCCTTCTGTCACCTGAAGTTGAGTTGCCATCTGGCACTACCAATGCTGATGAATTGGGTGTTAGCCAAGTGGAGGATATCTTGCTCAAGGAGGTACATCTTACATTGGCGAGAACGTAAGGGGTGAGCATCCCTGCAGTAAGAGCAGTAACTCTCTGACTGACACTCAGAAGTAAGATGTGAGTCAAGAGCAGAACAATTACCACACTGGGAATGGTTGTTGCAGTTCCTCCTCCCATGACCAAACTTATAACAACAGCAACACTGTAGGGGACGCTCAACAAAAGGCTTCACCTCAAAGTAGGTGGGGTTAATGTTAACGCGATCTGGGATATGCGAGCCATAGAGAGTGAGAATGATCATATTTTTACTGTCTTTCATCTTTGTTACTCGTTGGACACTGTCTGGGCACATAGCGAGAATGTCCTCTTCTGAGAATTCATACAGGTCTTCATTATATATACGCCACTTGCTATAATTAAGTGTTCGATGTGGTTTGATAGATTCAAACATGCTATCAGAAGGACAGGGGAGATTGAGGAGCATCATGGCCTGTGTAAGATCTTTGGCTCTGATTAAAACGCCCTTACCATATTTATTTATGTGGCCCATTGGTAGTAATCCAATATATTTCACTAGATATCGGGAAGCATGGATAAGGTTACCACGTCCCTCCCTTTAGTAAGCCACAAACCAAAAGGGTGTAGGAACCCGACGTTCCTTAGGTACATGCTCTACAGAGTCATCAAAGATGATAGGGCAGTAGTTATTGTCACTGTCAACTACATTGGTGGACCGAATCATCTGTACTTTGCAGTGAGTATCCCCAACAATCAGAGAATCTTTTGCCTCTAAAGCTGCTTTGGCAGCAGCATTTGTATTGAAAGTAATATAGCACCGATTAGACCTACAGTCACTGTCATAAGTGATTTGGATACGAAGAACCACTCCAAAACTTAAAAATTGAGTGGATGGCGCCATAGGAAAGGGATGCAAGTACATTTGTTAACATTAACGCGTTAAAACCGCTAACAGGGTTCGTCGACACAACACCTGACCTGCTGGGTCTACTCTTATTTGCAGACTTCGGGATACTACCACAACCAGGGAGTGACATCTCGAGGGCCTGGTCGACCACCACTCGAGGAAGAGATTGGGGCTTTTCTTTATCCATATATCATTAATTTAGTGATTTTGGCCCCAGGAGCCTAGAGCTACTACCTACCGGGCAGATGAGGGGACCAAACGCTGGTCGCCGTGGGCGGGGTACCTCTTCCCCCACAGGACCATTCGTTTTAAAAAGCAGCCTCAATGGCTCGTAAGTTCGCCCACGACGGTGCTGAGACCCCCTTTCCCATTATCTCCCGGCCCAGACACCCACCCATCCAACATAGGACGGCTCCTGGAGGGCAGCACTGTTGGCTCGTACTGGCAGCCTAATGCATGGGAACCATTTAGTTTGGTCTCTCACTGGCGACCTTACTAGCATGGGAAGCCCTCTCTCCCCGAAATCGGGGCAGAGCAGGGGCCAGAGCCCCCTCTAGTCTAGCTTCGCCAGGTCTCAGAGACACGCAAGCCCCCCACCACGTAAAGGCGGTTCCCGTTGGGGGGGTTGTACAGTACAATACTTTCAAGTAGGGGGTAGACCGGGGATGTCGCCCCATTGATTCCCCGCCAAATACCCTATCCATTGAGGTGGTGGAGATTGAGGAGCAGCTCTCTACACCGGCTCCCGAGCCTGCCTTTCCTGCTCCTCCTGTTTCTTCATCCTCGAGTAAGGGGAAGGGAAATGGAAGGGTGAAAAAAATGATAAAGATGAAGACAAGATTGCAATGCCAGCCAGATGAGGAAGAAGCTGTAAATGATCAGGATTTTTTCGATAAAGAGGAGGAGGAGGAAGACCTACTGTCTGCTGTAGTTAGCAAGAAGCCAGTAGAGCGAGGTTGTCGTGGTACACAGACAACGAGACTTGCTACAATAAGTGTCTTGCCTTTTATAAGGACAGAACAAATAAATTCTAGATAATCCAAAGGAAGGCAAAATCGATGGGAGTTAAGCCCTAAAGATTGCAAATATATCTCGATTTCTTGACCCCCAGTCCCCAGCTGCAAAAGATGGCCGATTTTTGAAGTATCGTGTACATGAATTTTTTTTATTTCATTTTTATAGAGCTTAAATTTACACACCAGAAACTGAAAACCACACTCTCCTGAGTCCACTGGTTTGCATATGGCAAATTCTGAAAAAAAAAAAAAAAAATGGTTACCCCCTAACACGTCACAAAAAATGGCTGTATAAGCAATTTAGTGGTTTGTAAGGCACAATATACTTATTTCAGTGAAACTGTATCTCTGAACTCACCTGAAGTGAACAAACATTAAAAAAAAAAAAAATACATCACATAGCGCATTCCCATGCAAACAAGAGGGTACAGGTATGGGCGCCCTAGTGGGTAAATATAGGTTTTCATGTATTCCAAATACTCTCCACTTGGTCTGGGCAAAGGGAGGAGAGGGATGGGAGGGGATTTGATGGGTGGGTGATTCACACAGGGCCCCGAGAGAGGGGCTTGGGTGGTGGGTTAGGGTAGTTGGAGGGAGAGGAAGGGGGAGTTTAGGATGCACCCATTAGCCTAAACTGCCCAAAGACAGTGTTACTACACACAATCTGATAGATCTAGTCCAGGCCTTTCCAGTGGTACCAATACCATGAATGTATATAGCCCATGCTGTTTTTTATAGCGATTGTGTCCCATCGGCTCGAACGCACAGTTTTTTGAGCGCCACAAGCGTGGCCCATCGGCCTTAATGGGTGTATCGTAAGTAAAATGCTACAGTTTGGACTTATTACCTTTATATTGTCTGTGTAGCGTATGTTCAGAGAAATAACACGAACACTTATATATCTTTATATGTTTAGTGTTTTTGTGTAACAATCAAAATTTTCAGCAAGCTTGCGAGAGTGTGTGGTTTCCTAATTGTTCACATGCAATTATTCCCAGAAACATTAATTTGTTGGGGAAATCATTATGTAGTTGTGTTTCAGGTGTTTATAGGGATATCTTTAACCCCTTAACCCTAGATAAGCAGCCCCGTCCGACATCCCGTCAAGGTGCCCCTTTTGTGTTGCTTTTAATATGGTGCTAGGGCTACGAGGCTGGTGGCCCATGTAATCTCAGCTTCCATTTTGATATAGTGCGTAATACAGTACGAGATTCTGGACATGTCATATATGACACTGGTTTCATATGCATCATTCACTAAGAAAGGGAAGCATAGCAAACTGGTACTCCTACTATTAACAATGCACAGCATGCCTACGTTGGGTGAGTATGGCAAGCCAGACATCGTGTTATTTTATAATTCGACCACATTCCAGCACATCTGCTTTTGACCAGATGTGCTCCACCTACTTATGTAGCAGAAAAACACAGAGGCGGCCACTCTGCATCTTTTATGGCATGTTGAATGCTGGAGGCATCAACTCCTGGGTAGTCCATAGTGCCAACTGAAAGTCAGCAGGCAGTCCTCCACTCCATAGGCGCTCATTCCTCACGGACTTGGCCATGGAACTCATCCGTTTTTGGGCACAGCATCGGCTCTCTCGCCCAACTCTCTCTTGGGAACTGGTGGATATCATCCGCACTGCCTTCGATCGGCCTGGCCATCCTACACATGCAGCACAAGCTCCAGAAACAGACGTATCACTCCTCCACAAATCCCACTTCAACTTTTGAGAAGCGATGCAAGGATTGTCCTGGAGGAACAAAGAAGGGCAAGTGTACGCACAAACAGGATCCAATTACACTTAAAGCAGCCAAAGATATTAATAGCCGATAGAGGACACTAAGTCATTTGAAACGACACAGATGTTTGTCCCTGTACTCACTCTCTTTCCATCACACACACACACATACACACTCCCTAAACACGTGCACTGACTCGCATTTCGTGACCTGATAGGTAGCTCAGATTCCACATACACACCCAGGCCAGCTGCACTCTCGACTTGACCTGATCTGACCAAACTCTCTCCTTACAAGCAATGGGTAAAACCAAACACCAGTAACCAGTGACCCTTCCTTTCTCACAGAAGAAAAGGGAAATAGAGAAAGAAAATAAGGAATAGGAGAGAGAGAATGGAGTTGGGCTATGGTTGAACCAAAATTATCTTGCTTACCAGTAAATAAGTAACCATCCAAATTGGTAATACTGTATCCAGACATTACAGGCATCTCCGCGTACAAAGAGAATATATATCGACCAGAATAGCCTTAGTTAGGGACACTTAAAAACCAAACAGACAGAAGGCATCAACTCTGGCCTCCTTAAGACAAGACAAAACAAGGCACGAAACTCCCTTTGAATCAATAAATAAAGTAAGTTTAATTTTACTTAGTGAAGTTTATTTCCAACCTTGACTGAACACCACGCCGCCAAGCTTAGCTAGGATTCCACCAACAATTTCACACTCCAGAACAAGGTACCAGATTCGTCGAAGAGAAAAACCCAGGGCTGGTACATTTGATGGGCAGCGGTGTTTTTGCAACAATGCAATTTGTAAGGTAAGGCAAAAGAGGGTAGATTTTTGAAGTATCTCGTACGTAAATTTTGCAATTCCATATATATAGAGCTTGAATTTACACATCAGAATCTGAAAACGAGACTCCCCTAAGTCCACTGGTTTGTATATGGCACAGCATCAAAGTCCGAAAAAAATAAAAAAGTTACTTCCGAACACGTCACAGAGAACAAATATGTACACAATATTTACACAAAACCTCAATAAAAAAACAACGAAACACTATGAATTAGTGGTTTCTAAGGCATAATATACATATTTCAGAATGCCTATATTTCTGGACTCACCTGAAGTGAACCTGACATCAATACAAAACACATTTCCATGCATACAAGAGGGTACATTTGCATGTATACGCTCGTACGGCCGCATACAAGGGTTACCTTACATATTCATGCACTCCAAATACATTTCTCTTTGTCTGGGCAAAGGGAGGAGAGGGAAGGGATTGGTTTAGATGGGTGGGTGAGTTACACAGGGTCCCGAGAGAGTGGTCTTGGGTGGTGGGTTGGTGGTAGGAGGGAGGGAGAGTTTAGGCCCAACCCACTATCCAAATCACCCCAAAGATAGTGTTACTACCGAGATATGATAGATCTTGCCCAGGTCTGAAAATAGCCCATCCTGTTTTTCATAGCAGGCGCTCGATAGTGGTCATCGGTTTGAATGCACATTATCTACAGATCTGGTCCAAAGCCGGGGGAAATTAATCCCTCGGCTTTGGGATGCCCATTATCGCATAATCTTTATTATTTACTTGGTAACTTTTTTTTTCTGCAACGTTATTACTTTCACTGCAAGTTTCATATTTGTATGAGAATGTCTATGTGTGTGTCTATATGTGTGTATATGCATGTTTATGGGTGTGTCTGTGTTTGTATGTGTGCATATGTGTATATGTTTAAGTACAGTAGGAGGGGAAAGTGATGTCGCCTCGCCTGCCCTGATGGAACTCACGGAGTTCAGGGACTCGTGTCAGTGGATGATGCGCATGTTTTCCCACCCGCTGTACAATATACTTTTTATGGTTGCTTCATATTATTATCAGTGTTGTCTATTGTTCTCTTTCATGGTATTACTGCTATTGTATACATAAATTTACTCATATCAACTTCCCACCATGTATCACATTACTTCATGGCCTTTAGTGGCAACGTTCCACAGAGTGTTGGGGATTGTACTAAAGGTAAATAAAGTACTTAAGAAAAAAACAAATTGGCAATTTTATGTAAAGGGTACAAATATACTTAAAACGCTGGACCATCCGCGACTGGTCCCCGGTGCACCCGCTCCATTCCACAGATAAACCTCCAGCAACCGCAGGTACAACGGCACGCCGTTTTGCCGCCAGCAAAAACATAAATACATGTATAATAATAATAATAAAAAATTACCTTTACAAATCAGTTGTCCGGTGGCTTCCCTGGAACAATCGTAGTACACCGCAGATCTACCGTAGTAGCACCCGCGGAAGGTCGTAGCAACAGTTAATAATCTGAAATTCGGACTTTTGACAGTTTGTTTACTCGTGACGGCTTCTGAAGCTTATTCGAGTATATATGTAAACTAGGCTTAAAGAGTAGGAAAACAGAAAAGGTTCCCCCTCCTCTCAATTATGCCCCTACATTAGTAATGTTCCTGACTGGGGCAAACATCAGACCATCCACCATGATCGATGAATGCCCAAAGAGTGAGGAGGCTCTAATATCATCTACTTATGCAAGGTAGAGACACAAAACAAACTTATAGATACAGTTTGTGTGTCACTTCAGCTACAAATTGTATATCATGAGATCAAGGATGATCTCTCAATTTTATAAGTTATTATATTGGTCAATAAATAAGAAAAGGTTAGTCTCCTAACCTCCATCCCCACCACCTCTCTATTGCATGCATAAAGCGATCTAACGTACCCGAGTCAAACACCGAGTATGGCAACCCATTCCACTCCCTTACATGGCATGGCATAAATCTATGCCTAAGCTGTGCCGACCTACACCAATCCACAGTAAACTCAAGTTCATTGGCTACAACAAAAGCACGCATATGTCTTCTTCCAGCAACCAAGGTAGGCAACGCACCCTTCAAACTTCAGGTAGTTGTTATGATTACTATCTGCCATATACAGCATACACAGATCCCCAGCACGTCGGCTATGATTTAGAGAAGCAATTAGGACTACACTTTCGGCCAACAGAACGAACAAGGCGATCTAAAATCATCAATATATTGAGAACTAGCAGCAGAGACCCAAACAAGAAAGCAATATTCAAGAACTGGAAGTATGAGGGATATTAGTAATTTATTCAAAATAGAGAAGTGGATTGCAAATTATACAAATATTCTACGGTATGTGACTTTATTTCTTATCAATACAGGAAATAAGTGTGTATAAATTCAAATGGTAGTTCCCACTTTCAAGTATAGAATGACTCACCAAGCCTCAAATGACACCTGTCGTCACTTGGAGGATGAAAGTTGGCACGAAAGTTAATTCTTGAAACTAATAATGTCATTGAAAGTATAATTTAAGACATACTTTCTATTACACTTAGGATTATCTTTAAAGGGTATTTAAGAATTACACGCATTCAGTGCAATGCCTAAATCTTTAAATTCTTCAATCTGACCAACACCAAATGATTTTACTCATAATATGCAAATTTAATTTTATGTAAATAAGGAGAGGACAAGATAAACGGTAGTGATATGCTACATTATAATGAGTTTACGTTCAGTACATTTCACTGGAGGTGATCATACATCTACAGTGTGTAGATTCTACACAAGTTCAGTCCTACAGGAAATGAACAGTGACTTCCTAAACTAGATATAAATTCAAATCTCTTTATGGATGAACTTGGTTGAGCTTCCAAGTGTTTCGTTATGTCTACTGGAACATATTCGGGCACAGTGTATTTATTTGTCACAGGCGATTCTAATCTGTTTTTAATACTCCAAGGTAAATTTTCCTTCGCTAGCGTCTGAAAAAACCAGTTTATTAGTTGATCATTTTTTTTTGAAGTAAGATGATGATACGTATTGTGCCATGGAAAATCTGCTCTTTCCTTCTCTGCCTTGCGAGGTCTTCCACTTCGAGGTCTTGTAGCAACATTACCCTCCCGTCTCCATCGTCTAATCCACCTACAGACTGTAGTGACGCTTGTGCCGCTCTGCTGAGCAATGGTCCGTGCAGACAGTCCGTTTCGCCATAGCCACACAAACCTCGTGCGATCAACCAAAGTTGTTGGTCTAAATTTATGAAGACGTTCCATTCAACTTGATTCTGTGTAGAAGTGAAAAACATACAGTAATATAAACGATATATATATATATACCAAAATACAATGATGATGTAACATAATCCGGGTAGTGAAGATATGTCACATCGTAGTCATCTTCTACTTAATAGTGAAGATGTTACTTTACTAAAACATAATGATGATGTGACATAATCTGGGTAGTGAAGATATGTCACACCATACTCTTCTTCCACTTAATAGTGAAGATGTTAATATACATTTCTCTACGAAAACATAAAGGGCGATGCGACATAATCCTTCCCTGTATGGGTAGTGAAGATGTCACACCATAACACATGGGTAGTGAAGATGTCACACCGTAACAATATATATATGCTTAAGTCCACAAGGAAAGAAAGAAACACGATGTTATTTATTTGCGTATATATATATATTATATAAATTAGTCTGCGAAACAGTAGTCTTGTAATATATATTTATATATATGAGAGAGAGAGAGAGAGGGCAACAACAAGAGCAGAGCTGACCATTTATGACTGTACCAAGGATAATTAACTGCCATCACTGCCAGACAGTGTAATTACGGATATTAATGTAACGATGCACATAAGCAATATGAATTCAAACAAAGGTCCTTATTTTTTATTAATTACCCAAAATATTCAAGAAACATTTAACTTAAATTAACTTGTAAAAGTCAACGTGTGAAATATCACTTAAATATTTATATTCAATATGTCAAATCAGCATACTGCATCTCATTATCAAATAATTGTGATTGCAACTATCATCAAACTACAGACCCATCAGCTTCACTTTCGTGGTGTGTAACCTAATAGAAAACATAATTATGTACAGTTGCCTGACGAAGTTCTTTAAGTCCTGACTGGTGTAGGGTAGCGCCACAGAGCTGGTAATAATGTGAAGTATGAAATGCCATATATTGCTATTATTATATATTTGTAACTTAATCAACACCCATATAACTGTGAACAACATTACGTTACTTAAATATATTCATTTCATATTATTTGAACAAACACACAAGCCCTGAAAAAATATCTAAATGTGGTGTTGTGTTAATACTGGGAAATAATGGACACATGTATCACTGAAGACGTCGCACCGCAGTTGTCGTACGGTGTCTGTCCAAAGTTAGAATTACTGAGATATGTCAGTCGTGATGTAAATTTCACGGCAAGAATTGCCAAATATGAAAACATATTCAATGCATGAAGATGGGGGAGATTAACATCAGGAAGGGAATGAGACCAGAACGAAGAGTTTGTAGGAGAGAGAGAACCGAAGAGAGTATGGGAGGGTGGGAGCTAGAGATGTTAACAGGTGGAGACATAGTAAAAGAGTGTTTAAATGATGTTAGTTCTATAATAGCCACTCCTAAAATCATCCATATTAATAATGGAAATATAGAGGGACATATTACGGTATATAAAGTGATTTTCGGACATAAATATCTACTGTGTGAAAGTTTTACGTGAAATATATATCACCGTGAACGACATATTAGTTAGAAAGGGGGAGGAACGGACAGCATGAATTATACAGCAAAAGATATGAATACGATATTACACAACACTAATAAATTATCTACTTATTAGTCAATTTGAATCCCAGTCTTGTTTATCTATGATCATGTTTCATTTCATATTCATACAAAAAATTCATTACAACCTGATAACCTAGAAACTCTCTCTCTCTCTCTCTCTCTCTCTCTCTCTCTCCTGTGAACGTTACTCTTGTCATTTCGAGCAACTGCTCCAAATAATATTCGAGACAGTGTTATTTCATATGAAACAGAAACCGAATGCCGAATGTATACCCCACAGTGAGTTTAGTAAAAAGTTGCCTCAATTTATTTATTTTATCCCTTGTTTAGTGTCAAACGCAGATGTGGTAGAGTAGCAATACTCGAGCTACACTTATTAATGAGAACAATCTCCTAGCAGAATCATATTTACGGATAACTCAATGAATCTAAAACGGCATTTTTCTAGTTTGAATCCAATTGAGCATGTTCTATCCAGGCTCCTTATTCTTAATACCTTTCATAAGTCTCCTATGTTAAACCTTTTCATTGATTTAAATAACGTGGAGGGAGGGGGGATGTTATTGGGAGAGGAGGAGAGAAATGTGGGCGGAGCTATATAGCAGGTAATGTGGGAGGGTAACGAATGGTCAGGAATGAATGAAGCGTACACTGTGAACGGTATCGAATCACCAACAATATAAAGCAGGGTTCTTCAAACTTTTTCAGTCGTGACCCAGTTTTTACTATGACATCATTCTTGCGACCCATACAGAAAGATCTTTTACAAATGACCAGAAGTATCAACCTAAGAAACTACAAGGCCAAAAACTAAAACGTAATAATTATGATAAAAAGGCATTGTAACCAGAATTATAAACAGAATTATAAACACTGCCTCACCTACCCCTCCCTCCCTCCCTCCCTCTCATTCTCTCTCAAGAAGGCTAATATTTGTGCAATGATTTTGTTTTATTGATAATTAAATACATGAATATTCGATTATAAAAATATGTTAGGTGGATTCATGTATTGTTAAGAAAATTTTTATTCTATTTTATTAATGTATTTATTTTTGTGAGCCTGCGACCCAGTTTGGAGGAATTTGGGACCCGTAGTTTGAAGAACCCTGGTTTAAAGAAGTGCATACTGCATTAAAGTAGGTGAATATAGGAGAGAAGAAATGTGATGATTTAAAGCGAGGGTGAGGGGGAAGTGGGTAAGAAAAATGAAGGTGATTAGTTGATAAGTAATAACAAACAAATATAATTAGAATATCTGATTCATTATATCCTTTAAATAAAGGCACTGTCTTTTGTTCACCATCGTAGTGGGATAGACTACTGATTATATATTATCCTTTGGATATTAGACAGCTATCCCTGTATTCCTTTTATCCCTCGTGCTTGCCCCGTAGGGGGGTATTGCCTGTAATGATGTTGGCAATACTTTAAGGGTTTTAGCGCCCCTTCAGCCCCAGCCACTAGCTTACATTTCTTCAAACTGTCCCTCCTTTCTTCCTATTTCCTTCTTGCTTGCTGTCACACCTCTCTATCACCTTTTCCTGGTACTATGTGACCTCGCTGTTGCGTCACCTAATATCAATCAATCGATCAAATCCCTCGTGCTTGTAATCCACCCTATTTATCACCTTCTCCCAAGCCCAGCTGTTTTTGTTGTTTTTTTCTGCATAAGACGGTTTAATTTTCTAACTTTTTTAATAATCATATTTGTCAACAAATTCATTAAGCTATTTACTAGATTTTTTCTTCTAAATATGCATTTCCTTAAAAATATTCGATGTTAAACTTAAATAGACGCCGCTATATGGCGTTTTTAATAAACTTGGTCTAATTTTATGCATAGGTTATATATATTACAGTATCTCTCAAGTAACTGGCAACCTTACACATCCTCCCTACTGTCTTATCCCTCTCTCGCTTGCCCTTCCCTCCTTTCTTACTGTTTATCTTTTCTTTCTCATATTTTGACCTCATTCGTTCTTAAAAAGTTTTAATGACACAGGCCTTTCTCCCTTATCACTTATAGTCCAATTATATTGTAAAAGCTCGATTTTTATCCCCTTACTTTACTCCTGGAGGGAAACAAAAACCCACTGCCTTTAACCAAAAAAAAAAAAAAAAAAAAAAAAAACACAAGTGTATGCTACAACTCTATCCTATAGTTGTATCAACTTGGTCTGGAAAAAAAAAACAAGATACCGATGAGGAACAGGACTCGCCTTGCGAATACCAAAAATAAATCATACAAAGGACAAGTCCAGCTCCTCTCCAGTACTGGGTAAACGCTGCCACCACCAGACCAAAGTCGATCAGAGGAGCCAAGTGAGCACACACCGGAAGGGTAGCGTAACGTTACGTTAAGAAGGCTCGCGAGTAAGCAACCCAGACTACAGTTCTAACGGGGGTACGATCAGTGATTTGAATTAGGGATCTATTACTATCTATAAAGGAACACAGTCTATTTGTTACATCGGTGACGGAAATACTCAGACAATTATAAACCCGCTTGTTTTATCCACCTATGGTACGCGTACAAAATATCACAATAATAATTTCTGTTCCCCCCTCCCTTGCTAATATCTCCTACTCCCCGTTCTGTCAACTAGGACAGGAACAATTCCTTGTCTCACCAGTTGACAGAGCTAACCCACATAAATCCAAAAATAAACAATTGTTACTGTTAATATTCCCCCCTCCCTTAATACAGGTCCTAATCCCTTTTCTGTCAACTAGGACAGGAACAATTCCTTGTCTCGCCAGTTGACAGAGCTAAGTACATAAAAACAAATATTACATTAAGCGTTACCCCCTCCCTTAATGCCCCAAATAATTCTTAATAATAAATTATGCACCACAAGGCCGAAATATAGCTAATACAATAAAAAAAAAAAACATCCTAATCTCAATACTATTATAATGAAAGATGAAATTGCCAGCAATGTTTCATTAAATTTTTAGTACCACGTGGGTCACTGTACACCAAGGGAGAATGCTATAATGGCTGTCACCCAGTAGAGGAGATCAGAATGAGCTTGAGAAAAAAAACATACATTACTTACTATGTCTGAATGTGAACATACAATATTCTTTAGTTAGTTATATCCCATCACGGGACTAATAGATTCACCACACTATATTCACAATACACGATATATGATGAAAGCGAGTTAAGCCCCTACCTGTCACTCAGTAGACGAGATCAGAATGAGGTCGAGGAAAAGCGAATTAACGCCTCTTCTCCTCCTTCACTCTCACTCCCCCAAGCAAAGTAGTGACCAACTCATCTCAATTTCTGGCAAATCCATCAGTTCCACCCTTACTGGTGTATATAGTTACACAACATGATTTAAACATATTATTGATCACAAATACATTGCTTTCTCCCTTGTTTAAAGTTTTATATTACTATAATTTACATATTCAAGGCATGTATTGTTCCGTCAACAAGAAAATGTACTGTCCTGACTTTAGACCCTAACTAATCTAATTAATTTTCTAAGTAAGTTACAATTAATTGCAGGTAACAGTATAGGAATGTTAGCTTCGTAATTATACATTATAATTATAAATGCAGGTTATTCCCTGTCTCCAATAAATTATTTTACATTCACCTCTTAAATCACCACGTATTTCTCTATCCCTATCAATCTACCTAAGTTTCAATTATTCCTCTCTTTAACCTATTTACCTAACTATAATCATTATTTCGATTATTCATCTATAACCTCTAACTATAAATATTATTTGTACTTTTTCTCATATTAACATCTTGTGTTGAAGAAGCCCACCACCGAGATTATTCGTCAGTGATAATCTCAGCCTGGCTACTCCCTACAATCTTACACTAAAAGCCTATTCTAATACATATAAATATATAATACCCGTAAATATCCTAAATAACTATACATATAAAATAGGGGTGTTACAATATGATTCGAAAAAATACAACTGAGATTATGCTGTTGATATCATTTTGGTTCTCAATATGTAGAAGTTGATTGATTGATTGATATTAGGCGCCGCAACAGCGAGGTCATATAGCGCCAGAAAACGGTGAGAGAGGTGAGACAGCAAGCAGGAAGGAAATAGAAAGAAGAGAGGGACAGTTGAAGAACTAAAAGCTAGTGGCTGGGGCCGAAGGGGCGCCAAAACCCTTAAAATATTGCCCACATCACTAATGCAGGCAATACCCCCCTACGGGATCAATGTGTAGAGAATTTACAAAACAAATAGAGATTTATGGGGAAAGATATATAAATTATTTAGAATAAAAGTGTTGGCAGATACGCATTATTGACGGGATTATCCTAGCCACAGCATTTCGCCTTCATAAAACTGAAGGACTATAAGTTTCATGCATTACCATTTGCCAGTCTGTTGCTAGTCAGAATGTAAACTTGTTAAACCCAACTTTTAAGTTGCTTATAGGTATTTTTTATTAAAATCTGTTTCGATATACATTACCTTACTTTTATCTAGTTCCAGCATTACTGTGCAGATCACCATGTGACACAATAAGGACCACAAGGACAGTAATGGTGATATAATGTAACAGATATTCTAATTAATACTTGTTTGTTATTACTTTTCAACTAATCACCTTCTTTTGTCTTACCCTCTTCCCTTTCACCCTCGCCTCAAACCCTCTCATTTTTCTCTCCTATATCCACCTACGTTAATGCAGTATGCACTTCTTTAAACCCGGATTCTTCAAACTACAGGTCCCGAATTCCTCCAAACTGAGTCGTAGGATCACAAAAATAAATACATGAATAAAATAGAATAATAATGTTCGTGACAATAAAATAAATATGAAGTTTATACATAAATCCACCTAAAACATTTTATAATAGAATATTCATGTATTTAATTATCAATAAAACAAAATCATTGCACAAATTTTAGCCTTCTTGAGAGAGAATGAGAGAGTGGGAGGGAGGGGTAGGTAAGGCAGTGTTTATAATTCTGTTTATAATTCTGGTTAGAAAGCTTTTTATCATAATTATTGCGTTTTAGCTTTTGGCCTTGTATGTTCTTAGGTTGATACTTCTGGTCATTTGTAAAAGATCTTTCTGTATGGGTCGCAAGAATGATGTCATAGTAAAAACTGGATCACAACTGAAAAAGTTTGAAGAACCCTGCTTTATACTGTTGGTGATTCGATACCGTTCACATTGTATGCTTCATTCATTCCTGACATACGTCTCCTCTACCTGACCATTCGTTACCCTCCCACATTACCTGCTATATAGCCCCGCCAACCTTTCTCTCCTCCTCTCCCAATAACATCCCCCATCCCTCTACCTGCAACTGTTGCCAGATCCGACGAGGCCCAAACCATGTCGCTGATAGATGGGGTGTGGACCCTTGATCTGTCTGGAGCTGTACACACGTGTGTGTTTTGTTTACAATTAGGCTATGCGGTGGTGCCGTGCTTTCAGTACCAATGAACAATATATTTATCCACACATAAATTGATATACATTTAACAGACACTGTCTAATAATTATAATATTTGAATAAATTTACACCTTTTTTTGTGCACAAATACTTCAATTTGATATCTTCATGATATGATGACAAGTCAATAACATTATACACGGACAACACCGCCGCTGTCCCTCCGTAAAAAATTACTTGAGTTCATCTCTTCCGTTCCGTTCCATTCAACGACGGCCGTCTTGCCCGGGATGATAGACGGGCTCCAGTTCACACTGGATGGATTCGTACACGACGGTGTTGGATATCTTGGATAGTATGAAAATATACAATTTAAGCATTTGCACACAGAAATAGAAATGAGATCATATTAGTGAAATAAATATTGACATATATTTGCATAAATTGTGTGCATTCATCTGATGTGAAAACTGTTGTTCGATGAATCTGGAAATGTTATAACACCACACATCCTCGCAGTACCGCACACCTCGGTTGCGCAGCTCATGGTGCACCGACAGGATCCCTAAGTATCGTGGCTTGTTTTTCTATATGAGGACCAACTAGCTGACGTTCCTTGAGTGTGTTTGGGGTCATGTGGTAAGCACCATGGTAGCTGTTCACGCCAGCCCTCTTCTCTGCCTCCATAAGAATCCCCTGTTTTCATCACAGAGGTCTCTCCAGCAGCAGCTGGTTGACCACTATTCTCCGCCTCCTCCTTTTTTTTTTTATTATTATATATACCTAAACCGCGGGACTGTAGGCTGTTAAAAGTCCGTTAATTCTTGCTAGGCCCCGAGATTTTAGATGTCGCACTAGATGAGACAGTGGAGCTTTGTGGTGTTGGTAGCTTCTCTTCTGTCCCACTAGATGACGACACTTTATTTATACACGTCACTATCAGCTACATCTTGGAATATGGACCGGCATCTTCTATGTTCTGAGTTAATGACGATGTAGGTGGTATTTTCTTGACGTGTCGGCGTAGCCAGGATAATATATTTGACGGACAACAAAATCCATCAGATCACCTCGGAAAAAACCCAGACCTTGAAGTTTGCAGTTCGTCGTTGTATCCACTCTGCCACTACCTTCCCCTTTGTCCTTCTGGGCTAGCTGGGCGGTTTCTACTTCATCAAAAAGTAGTAGAGCAGCAATGATGAGGAGATCGTTGCTGTCCATCTTGATTTGGTAAGGGACTAATGACGGGCTGCAGTCACACCTTCTCCGGAGATGTAACGGAGCTCATCTCCTCCGAGGCCAACGACCGTCGTGTTTGTGACGTCATCGACGGCGACGGGCTAGTGAGAATCCCACCTAAAGCTAAGAACAGCTGCAGAATAACCTTATCTGTTCGACTGTTAACGCTTCGTGATAATAATATATGAGTCCTTGTATCCTTTTGGCTTTGTTTCGGACATGTATGCATTGTTGCTAGGGTTTTAAATCCTTAGTAATCATAACTCCCAGATCCCTTTCACATATCGATTGACCTATATCCATGTTATATAGTTTGTATACTGTTACGTTTGCGGAATTTCCTACTTTTAATACTTTACAATATATTTATGTTAAATTTTGTTTGCCAATTTTTTGACCAATCGCATAAAGTATTACTATAATCTTGCCGGGCATTTGAATCCTCTTCAGATATAATAACTCTGCCTATTTTTATGTTGTCTGCATATTTGCTGAGGCTGCTGTAATTTATATATAGAATGATTAATAAGGTGCCAAGCACAGATCCCTGAGGAACCCCATTGGAGACAGGGATCCACTCCGACTTTACTCTGTTAATACTGCCTCTTTGCTCTCTCCCAGTAAACCATGACTTAATCCATTGTAAAATGTTGCCTCCAATACCATGAGCTTCTACTTACCTACTCAGCCTCTCTTCGGTACTCTGTCAAAGGCCTTGCTAAAGTCTAAGTACTGTATATTATATCGTAGTTCTTATTGCTATCTACTGCCTCGTATACGTCCGAGAAAATTTTTAACAGATTTTGTGAGGCAAGATCTACCTTTCATGAACCCATGCTGTGAGTCTTTAATTAATCTATGTCTTTCTAACTACTCTCTACTCCTGTTCGCTAAAAGAGAATTTAAAAGCTTCCCTACCGTTGATGTTAAGGCGTCTTCTCTTTATGCCAGATCAACACTGGTCAGGCAACCCAGTTGCTCGAATCGTCGATTTCGCATGTTCTATTTACACCAGGTAACCCGGTTCACCCCAACCCGGGTTGCATATTCGTGAACTTTATACGGGTATATGTCAGTGCTTGATTTGGTTTGGTTAGGTTAGGTCCAGTTTAGGTTAGGTTATGTCTGGTTAGGTTAGGTTCATATAAGGTAAAATAAGCTGGGAAAGAGAATGAAACTATTTCAAAGATTGTCCCATTGTTGGTTTTATCGTTATAACCCAAACGTTATTCTCCTTCCAACCACCACGATTATGGCCCACCAGTAAGCGGTAGCCCGCCAGGCTTCACGATAATGCACCCGGGTTGCTTTGAGGGCAACCTGGAGCAACCCACTTCGATAGCAGGGTTACGTGGCGGTATCTGGCAACTTTTCTGGATTGCTCATTAGCTGATGCTACATAAACAATAACTGGTAAAGCCTCTTACAGAAATATATATGACATTTTAGTATAATATGACACACTATCTTCAAAATACATAAAGGAAATATGATTTTGAAGTGGCATGAGTACCCTAATCAGTAGCATTTGAGGGAAATGTCTTTTATTTTGTACAACCAGTCACAGCCAACTCAACAGGGTTGTGCTGGACTGAAGAAGAGTTTTTCCTCTTCCTGTGACTGCAGTTTTTCCTCGCTAATATCAGCATGGCATGTTATAGAAATTGTTGATTGAAATACTGGATCAAAGTGTGGATAGAATAACCTGGAAATATTATTGAAGGTGTGCTGCAATTTTATATCTCTGTTTTGTATTCCATTATGTTTATGATGAAATTAAAGGGCACCAGTGCATATTGACCATGCTTGACCCTCTAACTTAATTTAAAAGGCTCCACACACTGTTGTTTGTCCAAGTTAATTCCCAGTAGTCTGTCTTTGTTAGATCTTGGTAATTTACCCAGGTTAGGTCCCAGTAATTTGGTCAAGTCCAGTTCAGCTAGCTTGGGTTAGGTCTGGCTGATTCAGGAACAGAAAAATATTAAATATATTATGGATTGTTTACCAATATTACCCATCAAACTTCAAACCATAAGTTGAACCGGGGATCATTTAAATGTTCAACAAAATTTCGGTAAAATTATATTTACCATATCTGTTGCTCTACTTAAAGTAGTACTTTTGAGGTGTTTCTGTGTTAAACTTCTAAAACCCTATATATTACCCACAGAGTAGTTCTTATGAAGCTGGATCTAGCAACAAAATCTATGCTGCAAGAGGAACCTGTGTGTTGGAACCAGCATATCAAGAACCTGATTTGGTCCCTGATGACCCTGGTGTACCATTACTTCCCATACCATCACCTGCTGTACCATCATCAGTGAATATACAGCCACCTACAACAGCTCCAATTCCCCCAACAACAGAAGCAAGTGCTGCCACTGGTACTTCACAAGGGGCTGTGCCATCAACTGCGGGTATTAGCTGGAGGTTAACTTCCACCATCCATCCCATAATACTGAAGTGAGAAAGCTACTCACTCAAGATGTAGACCTACTTAAAGAAAATATTCAAATGGTCAAAGAATGTGAAGCCAGAAGGGCAGACCATAAGGAACTTATAAAATAACTGCGAAGATTTATTGAAAATTATGAAAAATCAAACACACGATTAAGATCAAAGCAGACAACGAGGCAACATGAGTCTGACGGTGAATAATAATCCTTGATGTACTCATGCAATATGTATATATACTAGTTTATTCTGGCTAGCCCTAGTTTGTGTTGTATTTGATGTACTGTACTGGTTTATACTGGCCCTATTTGCTGGTTTATTGTCACAAGAGAATACTGTATCTAGAATTTTATGTTGTGTAGTGTGTTTGTGTGTTGGACTGGAGTTGGGAACCTGGTAAACCTATTAATCTAATGATATTATATTTGTCTAGAGATCCGATGTTGGGGCAGGGGATATCCTTTTCAACAGACCCCCATTCTCGTAGTAATTTATTGTTTGTTCAGGGTCTTATTAATTTTCAAGTGATTCCTTTTCTTTTCTCGTAACTTCCAGAAGTTATAAATGGATTTTGTTATTTTATAATTTTCCTTTAAATAACCGGTTTCCTGTTATGCTTTCCCTATCTACCCTGAACTCCATTTACCATTTGGCTTCCCACAGTCCCACAGATTAAATATACACATAATAAAAATAACAATCATGTATTTCATTTTAAACTACTTACAGAACCATGTTTGCCATAAATGAAAGCAACAGGTAAACCTAAATAATTATTTACAGTAGTACATTCACTATTGAATGGGTTGTTAATCATACTTGTAAGCATGCTCAAGTTTTTCTTATCGACTCTAGTATGAAAAAACACATGTTTCTCCAATTTGTCAGGAATGGTTAGGCTACTGTACTATTTGCAGCCACAAATTATACTCCTTGCAATTGCAAAGTATGATCTGCTGAACAGATCCCTGAACAATCTGAAAGTAGCTATTTAATGAAGCTAACACATGGCCAGTGGCTGGCATCAGTCACATTTCCACATGAGAAGCCCATAACTATACTATCAACATAATATATGCTGGAAGGGAAAAACTTGATTTGTCATCAAATTCTAAAAGTGCCGAGCATAATACAGGGAAAAACTGCTCTGCTGAGTCTTGTGATGCCATCTTCAATGTTTACAAACAAAGGAACATCAACCCGGGTTGGTGGTCGGCGTGTTCTATTTACACCATACAACCCGGGTCTTTCGGAGCAACACAGGTTGCCAACCCGGGTTGATCGAATGGCATAAATAGAAGACGCTGTAAGTCTAATTGGCGGTAATATGACGTCATTGATCTATCTCCCTTTTTAAATATGGGATCTCTGTTTGTATGTTTTCACGATAATGGTACAGTACGTTCCCAGTTTCTATGGGATTTATAAAAATATCAGCCAGTTTGTCACAGATTTCTTCCTTACATTTCTTTACTATTCTGGCATAGACTTCGTCTAGGCCAGGTGTTTTCTGTCCCTTATTCTGTTTAGCTCTTTTAATACATCATCTTTGTTGATGTCCGCTACGCTTAGGACATTGTCATTGCTACCACTATAGACAGTTAAGGCTATTGGCATTTCTGCTATATTTTCTGTTGTGAATACTGATGTAAAATGTTCGTTGAATATGTCGCACATTTGTCCCTCTGTTGATTTTAGTGGTCCTACATTTTCCTTAGCCTCTGTCTGGTATGTCTTTTAAAAACTCTTTAGGGTTTACCTTAGACTCTCCAGCTATCTTTATCTCATAATTTCCCTCTTAATCTGTTTCTTGAGATCCCCGGGTTGGTTTCTTAGATGCGCTTCTCCTCTTTATATCCATTTATAAATCCCCTTTTCTGGCCAATAAGATGTCTTATTTTATTATTGAATCATCTAGGATCATTGTTACTTTTCCTAATTTATCTGGTTGGTGTATATAACAGTTGTGCTTTTTGTACTAAATCGGTAAACAGAGTATAGCTGTGATCCATTTCCATGGCATCACCTCGAAGTTGTGCATGATTTCTCCTACCAGACAGATCCTCTACAAATTCCTGCTCCCCGAGGAATACCTCCAACGATCCACTCATTGTCTGCAATGCCCCTCATATGTTCCCTCAATCCCTCGAAGATTGTTAAGCGAAAATTTGCCACTGTTTTGGATTTTCTGTAACTCGTTCGCTACCCTTTATATGAAAATGTACTTGAACAGTGGTCGCTATTTCCAAAAGTATATCCTATCCTTAGACTGTGTATCATACTCGTTTGGGTACTCTAAACAAGATCTTGTATGTTATCTTCCCTTGTTGGCTCTTGTACTAACTGATGGAGGAAATTATCCTTTATTGGTATAGTGAAACCAGTACAGCTGGTTGCTATAGAATAGGCCCCTTCACAAGCCCAGGCCCCGTGTAGGCATAATCTGGGTTGGAAGGGTCAATTCCGTGACGTTCATCAGAAGTAAATAAAATTCAAATCTGGCGCTGTACTGATAGTGGAGCCACCTGGTGGTGGTGAGGTGAGGTATTAAGCCCCTCCTCCGCTGAATACCGCTCGTCCACTCTGTCGCGGAACACGTCTCAGTCAACATCTACGCTCCTCGCTGCTACGCTATGGTATTGTTTCACGTGTTCCTGCTAATATTTTCTTTTGTGTTCTAGTGGCTAGCCTGCTTTGGCAGATGTATCGTGTGTGTGTATTCTAGGAGGGTTTTAGGTGTGTATGGGGGTTTTTTCTTCGTTAGGACTTAGTTCTTTTTCCTTAGCGAAGGGGGGTTTTTCAGCCCCTTTGTTCGGAGTTTTTCTCCGTTTTTCCCCCCTTTCACCTTTCCTCCTGCCACTAGTACATTCTTCGTGTGTATTTTATCGGGGTTTCTGGGGTTTTTAGCGAGGTTAGTGGGCGCCACGTGGGACTTCACCCCACGTGGTGAGCACATGGGGTCTTTGCAGCCCTTCCTCTTGCCTTCCCCGATTATTATGTGTCCCCTCTCGGTAAAGGGGAGTGAGAATTGTGCTCTGGTTCTCTCTTCCTCTCCCAGGCGGGGGTTTTTTATTTAATTTTGGGTGTTTTTCCAATATTTGTAGCCTGGAGTGTTTCTTCTCAGGCTAGCTTGTTGGGGGCTACTTTTCGGGGTTTTTTCCCCTTCCCTGTCCTGCCTCCCTTCCTCCTGCCACTAGTACACGTCATTTAGTGTATTTTTCCTCGGGGTTTTTTGGGGTTAGCGAGGTTTTTTCCTCCCCACGTGGGGCTCTTTCCTCCCCACGTGGGGCTCTTTCCTCCCCACGTGGTGCGGGGGTAGGACTACTTAGCCCCTTATCGTTGTTTCCCCCGAGTGTGGTTTAGTGTTACGTGGGGTGGGGGGAGCGAGGATTGTGCCAGGTTCTCGTTTCCCCTTCCCAGCGTATTTTTGGGGTTTTTTCTGGTGTCTTCCCAGTTTGTTTGTTACCCTGGGAATTGCCCATCAGGCTGTCTGTGCCTCTCCTTTGGGGCCTGCAGACCAGAGGTTCTTTCTCAGCCCCCGCGGGGGAGGGGGGGGGTGGTTTCCCGGGTTGGTGTGTGTGGGGTTTTTGTTTGGGGTTCGTTCCCGGGTCCGAGGGGGCTTGCTATCCCCCTCTGCCCGTGTCCTATTATTTTTGTTTGTGTCTTTGTACGCATGGCTTCACGTGTTAACCCCTTTTTTGTGAGTTTTTCTCCCGCAGTCTGGCCACCAGCATCGTTCGCCCCACGCACCCTGCTTCACCCCCTAGGCTTGCGGCCCTTTGGTGTGTAGTGTGGAAGGCTGTATGTTGTGTTTTTCTCTGCACATGGTGCGAACACGTGTGCGTGTTTAGCCCCTTGTGTGGGGATTTTCCCCGTGTGTGTGTTGATTGGTGTGTGCGCTCACGCTGTGACTGTCTTCCCCCGTGTGCGGTGAGTACTTGTTTGGGTTTTTTCTCCTCGGGTTTTTTAACCCTGTGGGGAGTGAGGTTTTTTATTTGCACGTGTCCCTTCTACTCTGTGTCTTGGGACCTCTGCACCCTTTTGGTGTTTTTCCTTGTCAGCTCTTTTAGTGTCTTAGGATATTATTCTGATAATGTTGCCTGCACTTCTGTAGCTGCCTTACCAAGCAACGTTTTACTCACTACACCTGCTTGACTTCTTGCTACTACTGTACTGTTCTTGTCTGCGTTGTAGCATTCTTCTTCGTGCAGTACTGTTTTTCAACATTCAGTACCTTCTCTTTTCTCACATTTCAGTACAGTTTTTTTTTATAGTTATGCGGTAGGGTAGTAAGACTTTCTATCTTTCTTCTTACATAACTCTTACTTTGTGCTTGCCCTTATTGGGGGTAAGAGAAGCTTATTACTTTCTGGTAGAGTAACAAGTTCCTCCTTTTAAACCCTCTCCCCCCTTGGGTTTCCTAGGGTCTACTCTCGGCTTTTGGGGACCGTGTTTGCGGGGTTTTTCCCCAGCAGTGTGGGGGTGAGTATGTGTGGTTTAGTGTTTTGCCTTGGGAGTTAGTGTTTTCCTCCCTCGGGGTGTTTTGTGTTTTTCCATGTGTGTACACGTGGGTTCACGTGTTAACCCCCTTTTTTCTCCCGCAGTCCACTTGTGCCTTGTGTGCTTCTTCTGGCTGCACCGTGAGGTTGTTCCTCGACGTGCATCACCACTGTTCACCCCGCACATGCTTCTGCACTCCCAGGAGTACGTTCCTGCTACGTGCCTCTCGAGGTCACAGAGGATCTAACTCCTAGCACCCCTCCGAGTCCCCATCGCCTTCCCTGGATGGTTCTGTGCCTCCCTTCCATGGTTTCCCACCATTCCCGGAAGCGAGCCAGACCACCACGCTGGCCCCCCTGGCTACCTGACCGGTACCAGGACCCAGCAGGGAAGCTGCTTCGTCTCCCCCATGGGCGAGCTCCTCGAGCCGCTCTCGGGGGTGCAAGCACGAGTCCAGGAGGAGGTCTCGCCCTCAGGTCCACAGGGTTTCGGGTCCCTAGCACCCCGAGAGGCCTCCTCTCCTTCCTTTAGTCGGCTCTGATAACCCCCCCGAGGTTTCCACCTCAGCAGGGGGGGGTCAGACCGTCGGGCTGCACCCCTGGTCACCTCCCAGGTACCAGGGCCCAGCAAGGAAAGGCTCCTTCTCCCACGCGGACGCGCTCAAAGAGCCGCTCCCGAGGGAGCAAGTGTAGCACCAAATGCAGGTCCTCCTCAGCTAAGGACCCGGTGGGTACCGACTGACGAACCTGCAGGTCCCTGCCAACTAGGCTCCGACCACAGCCTAGGGACCTACCCATGCACAACCTAGTACCAAAGAGCAGGTCCCTCTCAGCCAAGGACCCGGTAGGGTACTAACTGACAAACCTGCTAGGACCTGGCCAGCTAGGGGGCTACCCAGGCACAACCTAGTGCCAAGAACAGGACCTTTTCAGCCCAGGACCCGGGGGGGTACTAACGGGCAAGCCTGCTAGGACCTAACTAGCTAGGCTCCTACTACAGCCTAGGGTGCTACCCATGCACGACCTAGTGCCAACAGCAGGACCCACTCAGCCAAGGACCCGGTAGGGTCCCGACTGATAAACCTGTTAAGACCTGGCCAGCTAGGGTTCTACCCATGCACATCCTAGGGCCAAGAGCAGGACCCGCTCAGCCAAGGACCCGGTAGGGTACTGACTGACAAGCCTGCGAGGACCTGGCCAGCCAGTCTCCTCCACTATCTAGGGGCTGCCTATGCACAACCTAGCACCAATAGCAGGACCCGCTCAACCAACAACCCGGGAGGGTACTGACTGAGAGGCCTGCTGGGACCTAGCCAGCTAGGCTTCGACCACAGCCAAGGTTCTACCTGTGCACAACCTAGGGGCTACCTCGGGCTCAGCCAAGGCGCTACCTATGCACAACCTAGGGCGCTACCCGGGGCTCAACCTAGTGCGACATGGTCCTCAGCCTAGGGGCTACCTGGACCTGAACCTAGTGGCTACCTGGACCTGAACCTAGTGGCTAGCTGGACCTGAACCTGGGGTCCCAGCCTAGGGGGTACCTGGGACTCAGCCTACGGCAGCTAGTTCATGAGAGTTTGTAACACACGGCCTCTTTGCCGCGTGAGGGAAATAGGAGAGCGAATGCGATAACGTTTCAAAACGTTCTCAGAACTGTAACAACACTCAAACTCGGAGGTTTTTCCAGTCACTGGCCTCCCTGACAGTGACGTTTTTACGTCCCTCTTTTCCCGTAATGATTCGCAGGTGGTCACCAGGGTTCTCCGAAACGTGAATCATTCTTTACCAAGAACGAGACACCCTACCCTGTGCTGACGTAGGTTTTCAATGGAGGTATGTCTTCCAGCGGTGGGGCAACTGTGGGTCCCCCATAATTTCCCACAGGTAACTGCTTGACCCACCAGTCTTCTGTTCTGCTTGGCTGGAAGGTTTTCAAAGTAGTTTCCTCACCTCTCGGTGGTCCTTACCAAATTCAAACAAACCATTGATAAACTATACGGCTCCGGTTGTTGCCTACCGTCCTACCAAGCTGCACATGTCACTCTTGGTGTCATGTCCAAGCTCTCAAGGATGATATTACAGCTACCCTAGTCCTCGCCTCGGATCACCTGTTTTGTATCCCCATAACAGGGGGACATGGAGCAGCAAGATTTGTGTCTTGTACACCATACTCACTCAATGGGGGCTTCTTAACTACGTCCTTAACCTTTCATCGCACGCATTCCACTTAGGGGATGGGGGCGAGGGGATATTGGGGCTTCAGCTTTCCCTGGTCGATGCCTTGTATTAGGGCTCAGGACGGTCCTGGCGTTACACTCTCGACACTGTCCCAGACAGCCTCGTGAGATTTAAGGTTCGCCTCATTCCCTAGTGGGGGAGCCGGCCGATTATGTGCCACCCCACAGCCCCACTATTGCAACGGTACTCGTTCCTGAACCCGCCCTTCTCACCTTCCCTGCCGCGTCGCCGGTAGGGGACTCGAGTCCACCTGGGGATTTTGGAGCCGTTCCCGTTCCCCCAATCTCTCTGGGTCTCGAGTCCCCGGGGGGCACCCTGGCGGAGGAGCTGGCTGCCTCTCCTCCCCCTTTCCCGTCGCCTCATCCTGTGGACGACGGGTACCTTCCCTACTCTTGGGCCTTTCTTCCTTCGTCCTGAACTCACTCTTCAGAGGAGGTCAGACGGGTGCGTAGTCTCCCGATCCTTCTCAACCAGAGGTTTGGGTGAGGAGGCACGACGGGCTAGTGAAGCGGGAAGCGGACGAACTTTTTGGTTTGTCCGTAGGCCACGCGCCCTTCCCCACCTACCATGGTGGAGGCGGCGGGACCCGTTCCTGGACCTGCTCTATCCGAGTCCCCGCGGGGAGCGGGTACGGGATCTGGGGGGGGGGGCGGGACATCCACCTCATCCTTCAAGACGAGGTATCTGTTCCACTCGCTCTCCCTCACCCCCTGTGTTGCAATGGGGACTCCGCCCACCTTACCACAGGGTCCCCGTGGGAGACAGAAAAGGGGGAGGGTACGCCCGAATGGAAAAGGTCGGACGACTTACCTTCTGTCACCAGACATCCCTTACGTCATCTCCATTCTGTACAGTCTCATGTTTAGAACATCTTGGTGTTTCTTTTCTCCTCTCGGGATATTTTACCCGAACCTAGGCCATAGCCTAGGTTCGGAGGACCCTAACAACAAAAATGGGGGGGGGGGGGGGTCCTCGACCCCCTGGCCCATCCCCTCGAGGGTGTCTTTAAAGACTTACGACTTGTAACACTTTCTGGTTTTAACCGAAAGTTGTCCGTATATAATGATAATAAATTATATGCGTAACAACCCTTCCACAGCAGCTACCACCCTAGCTTTGGGAAATCGCTTTACGATGGTCGGCCACCTCCACTGTTCGCCTCACGCACCTTGCTTCACGCCCAAGGGTTACGACCCTTTGGCGCGCGGTGTGTGCCGCCCCGGGGCTGAGCTGTGTCGGGAGACACCCGCCTCTGCCCGCACCCAAAACTCCCCCGCCCTTGCCTCCTTTCGTAACACGGGGACTAGGGCCTGGAGAATGGCGGGCCCAGACTCCCTCCTGGCCCTTCACTGCGTCCTTTTCCTACCTGACCTTCTAAGGGGTTCCTCTGGAGGTTTGTCACCTCCTCCAGAAAGCTCTCTTCCTGCTCGCCTTAGCTACAGGGTACAGGGCCTCTCAGTTGGCAGCCCTTACCCGTCACACAGCCTTTTCATCTGTAAGCCCTAACCTTCCTTCTTTAACTATCCCCCCCTCTCCCGCTTTCCTGGCTAAGAACGAGCAGGCTGACGACAGGATTGGCCCTCTCGCAGTACCCTCGTCCCTGAGGGCTGGAAGTTTCCACCCCCTCTGGCCAGTCCACGCGTTTCTACATACGTGGAGGCGACGAGAGAGGCTTCTCCGGACCACCTCTTCTACAACTCTAGGTCCGGTAACCCTCTTTTCCCTAGGTCAATCGGATGGGTGACTGGATATATATATTAAACACAGGATTACTGCATCCTTGTGTCCTCCTTCATCCTCTCGGGATCGCATGACCTGAGCCGGGGCCATAGCCCTAGCTCAGAGGACTTTAATAACAAAGGGGGGGGGGGTGGGGGGGGGGGGCCGGGGGCACCCCCTCTCCTGTACCTGACCCCTCGAGTCTGCCTATATAGACTTTAGTGGGTTAACAATTTTGGTCTATAACAGAATAGTCTACGGTATATACTAAAATAAATTACATTGTTACGGAATTCTTGTGTATTTATTTTCCAAACAATTACTTTACTACGATGAGTGACAGGAGATATTATTACACAGGATATCTGGATCCTAGTGTCCTCCTTCATCCCCTCGGGATCACATTACCTGAGCGAGGGCCATAGCCCTAACTCAGAAGACTTGAATAAGGGGGGGGGGGAGGGGGGGGGGGGTTTGCCATGGGCACCTCCCCCCCTCCTCTCCTAGGCCCGAACCCTCGAGTCTACCTATAAAGACTTTATGTGTAACAATTCTGATCTATAACAGAATGGTCTACGGTTATATGGTATAAGCTACTTCTCCCCCACCACGGCTATTCACCTAGCCAGTGTCGGGAGGGGCGTTAGCTGCTTCCTCACCGGGCTCGGTTACCTTTCCTGCCCTCCGCTCTCAACCACTCTTAACTAGCACGTGATTGCCTCCACCTCACCTCCCACCTACCGCATCGCATGCTTAGCAACCAGCTGTACTGGTTTCACTATACCAATAATAGTGCATTTGTCGCGGCTTCTAGCCGCTTAAATTGTATTTATTGGTTTGTGAAACCAGTACAGCTTCTACTGTCCCACCCACCTCCCGATGCGGCAGGCACTCACTTCTTTCTCATTGGAGTGGACGAGCGGTATTCAGCGGAGGAGGGGCTTAATACCTCACCTCACCACCACCAGGTGGCTCCACTATCAGTACAGCGCCAGATTTGAATTTTATTTACTTCTGATGAACGTCACGGAATTGACCCTTCCAACCCAGATTATGCCTACACGGGGCCTGGGCTTGTGAAGGGGCCTATTCTATAGCAACCAGCTGTACTGGTTTCACAAACCAATAAATACAATTTAAGCGGCTAGAAGCCGCGACAAATGCACTAGTATTGTCTCTAGAAACCCATTTGACTCGTGGACTCCGGTCGGATCCGTCAGCTAATATTCCTAAAGTTGATGGCTCCTACAATGCAAAATTTATATCCTTCCATAACAGTCTACTGTTGTGTCTGTCCAAATTTGATGGTTTATACATAACTCCTAAATTTAGATTATCTCTACCGTTCATGATATCTAGCCATAGTGATTCTGTGTTATGCCTTGTGTTAATATCTGCCTTCTCACAACATTATATATTATCTCTAACATCTATTGCTACAGCCCCTCCTATTCTCTGTCTGCGGTCACCATCGAGTTAATTTCACCCCCAAACTTGGAACTCGGTTCTGAAATGCTTAATTACTTACACGTTTCGCTTAAGATTCCTGCAATTGCTGTAGTACACTCTAATGGAACTATCTGTACATCCCTTATTAATTCTCTTCTGGGCTTTCTACTTCTTTCTACTTTCTTCCCATCTTCCAAGATGACATCTCTAATTCCCATACCCGCGTTGCAGTTCCTCCCGACAAAAGCTCCTCACTCATCCTCCTCTCCCCCTCTCCTCCTTCCCTATCCTCTCCCTCTACTCCCGTATTTCTCTCCGTCTGTCAGTTCGAGTTTTCTATTAGCTCTAGTATCAACGACCCCCCCCCCCTCCCCCCGCCCGCCTTCCTATCAATGGACAATGGACAATCATGGACAATGATCTAGATATATGCACCACTTTACAAAATTATATCGTATTAAAGTATGAATATAATTATGATGTGTCATTATTGACTAGTATACAGGTGTTTATCCTGTATTGTATCAGATGTAATCCAGCGGTGCCACATATACTCCACAGCCTTGAGGCAACTATACAGTCCAGTACACGTGGATGAATAGGCCATCGAAGAGGGACGGTTGGCTCTAGGTGTGGCATACGTCGTGTTTTACCACTAGCCACTCTACCAAATCAACCTTAGTACATGACTCTCACTCGTATTTCCCATCTATGTGCTACTAGCGGAGGTACAGCTGGTCACACTCCCGTGAGGCCCACCCAGCGTTGTCAACGTTGGCCGAGATAACCCCGAAACACTAGTTGTGAGCTCTGCTCGCTCGAACCATTCACTGGTGGGAGGGAGAAGTAAGGAGGAATTTGAGGAGGGTAGGGGGGGGGTGCCTATACAAGAGCGGTGAGAAAGTATTCTTGGGGAAGTGAAAAATGAGTGGAAGCCTTAATAAAAGTACGAAAATACACCCGGTTATCAATTATTTATATACCGATATGCGTGTCAATTATTAACATCATTAAAGGTAAGATGAACTTTTTAATATTATGATGTAACACAAAAACAACTGAGTTAACATTATTGTATACTTTTTTCGTATAATATTTAATGGTTATTATCAAGCACTAAACGTTTAAAAATACTTACACAATAACTGAATAAGAATCATGAACCAGAATGCTCTTTATTAAATGAAGCAAATGTGAATACCTTTATATTACATGTGTCTTGTGTTGATATCACTATCACACTTCCATTTCCAGTTTATAATCGTGTCAAATATCATGGCTCTCATTATCCCTCACGTGATAGCAACCTTGTAATATTCTGAATACTTTTAATAATAGCTCGTTGTATTGAATATAGTGAACACGTGCTGTTTGGTAATTTACTATAAATCCCTCAGTATTTCATCTGTTTCTAGGTAGCAATTTTTTTTATTTTGGCAGATAATACATGTGAGCAGAGGCCAGGGAGATTGCGTCTGACACCCACAGGCTTGTCAACTGTATTTTGTTATTTTGCATTATTAGAGATTGACGTTGACTCTAGTCTTGTTAGCCCAAATTAGTTTTGATACTCGAAGAGGATTATGAGTTGGTTGAAAACCACTAAACTGGTAAGGGTATTGAAGACTGAGTGTGGAAATATTCCCTCTCCAACATGTGGGCAGTCCTGATGACTTGAAGATGTGTAAGTTGATGCAGTCAGTCAGTTCACGAGGTAAGTTGTATATGGAGATTCACACTAATATCAACCTTGTAGCAGCAGACAGTAAAGACTAATATGGCATCAAATACAATGGTGTGAGTAGTGGTAGAGTGTATATGGAAAGTCACACTAATTTCAACCTTATAGCAGTAGACAGTAAAGACCAATATGACATCAAATACAACGGTGTGAGTAATGGGAAGGTGTTGTGTGATGGGAAACACAGGATTTCAGACCTTAACACGCCTTCAATAAAGTTTAATTTTAAGAAATGTTGAAAATAGTTGCCAGCTTCTTTATTAGCATGTTCGATGAAACCTTAACTGTGCATCCCATGCATTACTTGATGGAACTATTGCAATGTTTAAATAATTATGAATAGTTCTCTCGCAAGTCATGACAGATAAAACCAATAGAATCTCTGTCACCAACATTATTATGTTATGTGTGTGGGTACTGGCTTATATAATTATATAAGTATATTACATGCACACAGAAAAGAGAGATACACACGGAGAAGAGAGATACAGAGCAAATAATAATTTTTGCAACCAAGAGACAAATGACAAAAAAAGGGTTTCATAGTCAAATTCCAATATTTCAATAAAACAGGCTATTATTAAAAGTATTCAGAATATTACAAGGTTGCTATCACGTGAGAGATAATGAGAGCCTTGATATTTGACACGATTATAAACTGTTAGGTAGATACGGGGGAAATAGAAGTGTGATAGTGATATCAACTTTTGACACATGTAATATAAAGGTATTCACATTTGCTTCATTTAATAAAGAGCATTCTGGTTCATGATTCTTTTTCAGTTATTGTGTTTTTTTTTTTCAGCGTTTAGTATTTGATGATAATCATTGAATATTATACGAAAAAGTACCGTATACAATAATATTACCTCGGTTGTTTTTGTGTTACATCATAATATTAAAAACTTAATCTTACATTTAATTATGTTAATAATTGACACGAATGTCGGTATATACAATAATTGATAACTGGGTGTATTTTCGTACTTTTATTAAGAACCCCCTGATCGTGCGTAAAAATTGGATGCTGCTGATTCCTCCTGACCATGACACGAAAGAAGCTCCTTCCATATAGGTGGCGTTTCGTGGCAATATTTGAAGGACTCGTGTATCTCCAATTATCTTACTACATCACAGGGTCCCTTAAAGCTTCCACTCATTTTTCACTTCCCCAAGAATAATTTCTCACCTCTCTTGTATAGGCACCCCCCTCCCCTCCTCAAATCCCCCCTTACTTCTCCCTCCGACCAGTGAATGGTTCGAGCGAGCAGAGCTCACAACTAGTGTTTTGGGGTTATCTCGGCCAACGATGACAACGGTGGGTGGGCCTCACGGGAGTGTGACCAGCTGTACCAGGCGTTGACCAGGAAAAATGCACTCTGGAGTTTAGAAATAGTCAATATTAACTTTATAATATGTGAAAGCATTTCAGTCTTGTTGCGTTAGTTAAAGATATTCCGCGATCTCAGGCCGCTTGCCAGTTACCATACGTACAGCCATGGCTGATAGTGCTGGACCAGGGTCCAAGGAGTGTTGGAGAGCAACTGAACAGAGTTCGAAAAAGTGAGTCTTCTAAACCTCTCTCAACGTTGAGAATGGTTTGGAAAATTCACTTGTTCAAACTCTGTCTAGTTGCTCTCCAACACTCCTTGGACCCTGGTCCAGCACTATCAGCCATGGCTGTGCATACGTCTTTTCAGCTTGAAAGCCCGAGACTGACTGAATTTCCAAATAGCATTTTTGCCTTCTTCAGCTCTATAACGGAAATTTCCGTTCGAGCTCTTCTTTATGGTTTTAACCGATAAATAGAATATTCGACATTTTAACGTAATTTTTACGTCAAGTTTCGTCATGTTACATCATAAAAACCTTTGCCGGTGGTGCTGATTCAGAATATATAGTTTTGGGAGTGAAACCTTTTTTTTTAGCAGATTATAGTAGATGACGTCATGTTTCGTTATACCAAAACCTGCGCCTGGTGATGGTAATTCAGAATATATATGGGTTTTGGATGTAGGTGTAACCGTTTTGGAGTTATAAGTGGACAAACAGAGACGGTTTGCCATTTATAGTATAGATATTGTAGATATGCAGATGTGGTTCCACCGTGTATGGGAGCCTTAATTAAGATGAAACACACACACACGTTAGATTGAAACATACACGTAAGATTAAAACACACACGTAAGATTGAAACACACACACACACACACACACACACACGTAAGATTAAAACACACACACACACACACACACGTAAGATTGGAACACACACACACACACGTAAGATTAAAATATACACACACGTAAGATGCAAGGCACACACACACTTAATGTATTTTTGGTTACCGTAGTGAATACCAAAATAAATAAATAATAATAGTGTGTATTGGCCGGGAATCGAACCCGAGCCTCCCACGTGGTGGGCGAAAAATCTACCACTGAACTACCAATGCTCATAATTTTCCGAGAGATTTTAGTGTAACTGGTTTTTTTAAGCGGATTCATAGTAGATGACGTAATTTTTACGTCGAGTAACGTCATGTTACGTCATACCAAAACCTGCGCCTGGTGATGGTGATTCAGAATATATATGGGTCTTGGATGTAGGTGTAACCGTTTTCGAGTTATAAGAGAACAAACAGAGATGGATTGCCATTTATAGTATATATATATATATATATATATATATATATAAACAGTAGTAAGGGAACTGTGGTCAAATCAGCAACGTCGCTCTCAGGGGAATTCTAAATTTTGCCCCACCCAGAACTGACTCCTTGAAGCGCAATGACTATAGTGTGATAAACACCTGTTCAGATGCGTTGATAACTAAGTGAAAACAACTTTTAATACTACCACTATATTAATATTTATACATAAGTGTTTACTCTACCAGACAGACATGTTTCATTAGCTCTGCCAACTAGTTATGTTACGCAACGTTAACTGTAAATATGATAAATTCAATTGGTTGTATATTGGTGTTCAAGGAAGGGGAAAGTAGATATGTTATGGAATTATTGTAGCACATTATTGATGCCAAAGACACTGTCATCATGCAAATTACAAAGACCTGTAAATATGCATATAATATATATGCCGTAAGTGCTGGGCAGAGCATGAAACTTTAAAACATTGCAGTATTAATTATGTACTCATGATACATCAGGCATAATATGAAGACAATATTATAACTTACGTAAAAAGAACGTACAGTGTTACAAGATAGAGAAAATGTCGACCTAGGCGTCAAATTTTCTTAGGGAAAAACGTGGTTAGTTGTCGCGTATGAAATTATTTTATATTCTTTTTTCTTGACATTAACAGAGGCATACAACATCCAACATTATTAGGTGGTAGCCCTTCATCATACTCCTGTATATTTTGTAAACCTATGAGGAACGTCATGTGTTCCATAAGAGAAACTATTGTTAAATTCTTATTGTTTTTATGACTGTCATTTGAATCATGACAATATCACATATTTTTTTCATTCACTGATGAGTTCACGACGCAAGAAAGGGACGCCAAGTTTTACTCTTTTTTTTTATGATTAATTGCTTTCCAATGGTTAAATGTACACACTGATTTTATTTGTGAGATAGAAATGTAATTGACTTAACATTTTCCCACCTATATTTGAGAAATGTTTGCAATGATCGTATATTTTTATAATGGAGAAATATTAAATGGAAAATTCGTTCGTACGTAAACATATAAATGCAATTATATCCAACACCAAAGTTACAACACCTTACTATGGCAGCATGATAAACAAAGCTGATATATTTTTTTATACTGTACATAACTTGAGAAGTTAATTATAGTTATGGTAAAAAAAAAAAAAAACAACAAGAATTGTATTTGCCGTCATTTTAAAGGAATTAGATGGGAGGAATAAATAGGGAATTGCTTAGAAAGTAGCATTGAAGTCAATACGATGAATACTGTAAAAATGTGGATTATTATATAAAGAAACAACGACTTCTTTAAGTGCAATTGTAATGTCTGATAATAGTAAGAGTGAGAGACTAACTCTTTTTTTCTAACTAAGGGAAAGGGAATTAGATACCAGAATCTTACAGTAAGAACTGCCGAATAGATGTTCGTAGTAGCAGCAGCACCGTTGATCTGAAACTGGTTACTCTTATCACCAGTTTATATTCGGTTAATGTGATTGGGAAGATCCACGCAGCCGCTGTGGCTTGAGAACTGTATTGATCAAAGGCTGACAGACGATTGACAGATTAAAGTTTATTTCAATACTTGGTTTTCGGTGCAATATATATATATATATATATATATATATATATTGCACCGAAAACCAAGTATTGAAAGTATATATATATATATATATATATATATATATATATATATATATATATATATATATATATATATATATATATATATATATATATATATATATATATATTGCACCGAAAACCAAGTATTGAAAGTATATATATATATATATATATATATATATATATATATATATATATATATATATATATATATATATATATATATATATATATATATATATATATATATATATATATATAGTCAAGGGACTAGTTTCTCATTGGACTTATTTTCCAGTGTTATGAAGGAGTTTTGAGTCGAACAATATCAATCTACACCGTACAGTCGGCGGCAAAAGTCCTGTCGCCTCACGTGCTTCACCGAGGCACACGATGTTCATAGACTCAAGATTATTAAGTGTAGTTAACGTGTGTATTTCTCGAGTCCATGAACAATGCGTGTCTCGGTGAAGCAGGTGAGGCAACATTACTTCTGCCGCCGACTGTACCTTCCTCAGTCACAAGGGGCACTGGAAAGATATCACCAGACTATGAAGCAGATGATTCGTAAGTTTTGTATAGATACGCAATCAGATTGAAATGAAAGTATTCCCTTTCTTCTATTTGCATTCAGGGATAGTAAGCAAGAGTCTTTAGGTTTCTCTCTGTTTGAACTACTGTTTGGGAGAGAGATGAGAGGTTCTCTGTAGGTTCTGAAAGACATTTGGGTTGATCCCAAACACCCAGTGAGGTCTCGGACTGTCTCTCATTGCGTGGAGAAACTGAGAGAATCGTTTTTAAGATTAATAAAATTGCCAAAGTTAATCTCAATTAAAATCAAGGGAAAACGAAATCTAACTATGATAAGAAACGTAAAGTTAAAAACTTCAGTGTCAGTGAAAAAGTTCTAGTGTTGTCTGTTGCCACGGATAACAGGAGGCGTAAAACAAAGAAAGTACTATCACCTCCAATAATTAAGACCCACCCTTCTCGATACATCTATGTCCCAGGTGCCCCTTCTCTGCGCTACAGGTTACATGGGGTATTGGGGGTGGTGAGAGACGGGAGTCTGTTTGTGGGGGGTGAGTTGGGGAAGTGTTGGACGGCGTTAGTGGAGAACTAGTATTTCAAAGCGGGACCTTATCTTAATGGTATCCCACATGATGAATCGAATCTCCGACTTCCCGATTACGAGGGAGGTCTTTCAGTGTGTTAATTACGATTGAGATATATGAACTTAGATAACTTGTTGTGTGTTATGACCAGTTATAATCTTATTTACCTCACAGCCTATACCTGTTTGACAATAATATGCTAATTTATGAAAACAATTATTAATGACATGTTGATTGAATCGTCACAGTATGCAACAACAAGTATCCACATGAGTCAACTGTGTTTAAAACAACTCATTCATATTCTCGTGCAAACCGGTACTGGTGTTGATATTCGAAACTCACATGATAAGAAAGGAATTCGTTACAACCCAGTTTCAGTACATGATTGACCAGTATTACATTTCCCTTACATGTATACTGGATGGGAAATTCAGATAATTTAAATACATAACTTTTGCGAGACTTTTATTCATTTGGATTGCAAATGTTCAGCGAAATCACCAAGCCAGTCTTTAGGTAATCATAGAGTTAAGCAGATATCCCTCAGAATTACTGATACACTACTAGCATCATGGATGTAATCATAATATTATTATATGTAGCCAATTCACATTCTGTACTTTCATTGCTGTGCCGTAAGTGTTCCCATCTTCACTCTATATTTTGAAGCACCGATTTTTTTTTTTTTTATTCATTGCGTCGTGGGGTAAATCAAAAGACAGACAACAAAACATAAGGGTAGGCGAGACCTATGAAATCCATTGACTACAAACACACAGACATACACACATCACGAAAGCATAACAGAATGAAGCACGAGAGTACAGACAAACGATCGTGGGTGGCGTACCAGAAGTTCCTCTAAAGGTGGTGGTTCAGCAGGTGTCGACAAACCACATCAAGCAACAGGCCCTGGGGCAGCAAGTGTCGGACAGTGGGGCAGGCCAGGCAATAGTGTTAGCACAAGAAGCACGACACAAGCAAGTCAGTGAAGGGAGGCTCGCTCTTCATCCCAGCAACCTGCCACGGTGGCCGGTAACCAAGCCTCAAACTAGCAGAGACAAAATTGTGCTCCAAACCATGAGGCCCCGACGATGGTAAGAATATTTGTGTCGGCAGACAGACAAGTAATGAGTAATGGTGATGCTGAAGGGCCTCTCTGCATCCCTGCGTAGCCATACAGGAAAGAGAGCGAGGGAGCGGACTCTAGAGAGGTAATATCTCAGGGATAGAGGACCTCCAACACCACGAGAAGGCAGATGGTATGCTTCCTTCGCGAGTCAGTCAATTGTAGCATTGTAACATAAACCTACATGGGATGGCACCCATATATATTTGACAGTCAAGTTACAATGACACAATAAGGCCAAAAACGACAACATCTGCTGAACAACAGTAGTGTGTGGGCTGAACACTGGAGAGGGAATGAAGGGCAGGTTTGGTGTCACAAAAGATGGCAGCATTCACTCCACATTGACAAACAAGACTAACAGCATCCAGAATGACATACAGTTCACACAATGTTGAGCTAGAGTGATTACAGAAACGACGGCCAATTCAGCCCCCTGGAGGTGACTCCATGTCAGGTGAGATTGATTGATTGATTTTGATGCAACTAAGCATCTGGCGGCGCAACAGTGAAGGTCATATACCGCCTAACATAAAATTGTCATCTACATAATTAATAAAACATCAATACCCGAAAGGGATAGGCACCCTGATTAAAAGACACACAAACTAAAAAGCACATTATTAATAAAAGAACCCGTCAACATAAAAGAAAAGAAAAGAATCAAACCATCTAAAAACCACAAATACCATAAAATCATATTTTGTGGAGAAGGCCAGCCTCCTCCACATAGGAGAGGGTGTTCCCTCCCACACTACCAGCCTCCTCCCCGAGCACCTGGGAGAGACTGTAAGAACCGTCACCCACCCGGTACTCGGAGAGGCGCCTACGACGTAGATCCCCAAGGCTGGGACACTCGACAATAAGATGCCGTACTGTCAAAGGGACCAGACAATCATCACAGTAGGGAGGGTGAGCCCTCTCCATTAAAAAGCCATGAGTCAATAATGTGTGGCAAATGCGGAGACGGATAAGAGCCGTCTCACACCGGCGGGACAGGCCACTGTAGCTCCACAAACCAAGGTGCTGGTGGATGTCGCAGAGCTTGTTAGCCCTGACGGCGTCCCATCTGTTCTGCCAGCAGGAACGAACGGTAGCATCTATGTAGGGTCGAAGGTCCACTGCAGGAAACGGATGACGCCTGGCAGGAGGCCGAGAATTGGGGACCGCAGCCTTAACCAGGGCGTCAGCCCGCTTATTCCCATCGACACTCACATGGGCCGGGACCCAACAAAAATTGAATTTGCGGCCACGTCCACCCAGGAGGACAAGCCACTCAAGAATGGCCAACACCAGGGGATGGGAAGAGTTAAAATTGCACAAGGCCTTTAAGGCACTACAGGAATCGCTAAAAATAGTAAACGAAGGCTGAGGGAGAGTAAAAATCACTTCGAGGGCATATAAAATGGCCGAGAGCTCAGCAGTAAAAATGGACATGACAGAAGGGAGCCTGCCGCCACGGCAAGAGTCAGGAAAGACAACTCCAAAGCCAACTCCAGCATCAGACTTTGACCCATCTGTGTACACAGAGAGGGACTCCCTGTGATTGAAGGCATGTTCTTAAAAGAGGGAACGAGCCACTGGAGAAGGAAGAGATTCCTTCTTCTCTGTAAAGAAGATGCAAGGGAAAACTTCTGGAAGAAGCCATGGAGCCACCCTGGGGATCCTCACAGGACAAATCTTGAAGTCATCAATGCCCATCTCCTCCATAGCCTTCCTGACCCGGAAGCATAAATCTCCTAAGGATGCAAAATCTCCACTTGCTTGGAATCAAAGTAATACTAATCAAGCCCTATATGCATGTACATTCATATCTATTACTAATCAATATCTCTTTTCATCATCAATTTTAATTTCCACTATCTATACTTACCTGCTGATACACAATTAACATTAATTTACCCTAATCACCCTACACATGGTATGGTTACAGGCTACTATAAAGAAACGGACTCATAGGAAATACGATCCAAGGGAATCGTTACCTTGCCTAATAAACATAAACTTGCTTGACAACATGACATAATCTTTTCCACCTTTCACCCTATTTCATTTAAAGTCGACTCGTTTAACATCTCCTCATTATCAGTTGTTTCGGAAAAAGTCCAACTATTATGTTATTCAAGGAGAATAGGCTTCAATCATCCTTATTATATAATTTGATTCCTCCATATATTGATCAAAATAAAACGGAGTACCAATGTTTATTATCCACTGTCTTATCTTTCTGTCATGTACTATCATATTTATGTGTTGTATAAGAACGAACTATTGAGGTATACTGAATTATGTTGTATTGAAAAGAATAGGACTGTTATTTCACAGTCTCAACATAGCAACACGCCCCCTTATTAATGTGTGAACCTTTAGCATAGGTTAGCTTATATACACACAATAACATGCACCTAGCTAAACACATTAATTTTAAGATGATTTTTATGTGACAATGTATTAATATTCATGTATTAATGATACTATCAATGTTCATTTATGTACAAGGTGTGCCTATGTCTTAAGGTCTATTTTTAGGTTACTATACATGTCGTCATTGTTACTATCTTAATTATCATGTACCCTACCAACATTAAATAAAGCTTTAATGCCTGGGGGGCCAGGCGGGTAGCGGACTGAGCAAATGTACAGTACAATAGAGGAGGGTAACACCACAGCTTCCCCACTTGAAGCAACATAAACCAGACGACCTTCTTACAATAACAAACACAAGAGGGTACCCATTTTACCCTACAATTTCTCACTGTCATCTCTAAACTCAAGAGAGAGAGGGAGAGAGAGAGAGAGAAAGAGAGAGAAAGAAAGTGGGAGAGAGAAAGCAAGAGGGAGAGTGAGAGAGGAGAATTGGGTGGAGCTTAAATAAAACTCCACCCCCTTCTCAAAGTACCTGGAGCTCCCAATAGAGAATGTATATAAGCAGTGAAGTTGAACTAATATGTAGGATTTCCTAAACTGACTCCCAGGGCTATAACCTGTCTCCAGAAGAGAGTGACACAGTCATATACGACAAGGCATCAAATATAATTCCCTGTATAGAGATAAGTATGTAAACTTGTGAAGTCAATTACCTAAGAACACCACGACGTTGAGCTCGCTACCTAAGACCACAACAACCACAACAACAACAACAACTACTACGACTACAACTCCAGAATAAGGTACTGTATCAGATCCTGAACGAGTTAAAGCCTTAGAGGAGTGGTACAAGTCAAAGGAACTTGATAGTAGGCCTTAAATAAATCTAACTCTGAGAAAAATTTAGCCCCAGAAAACTTATGTAGTTCTTCTCTATTCCAAGTAGGCTCAGCATGGAAGACTGTTACAGAATTTAACTTACGGTAGTCGATGGCCATCCGATAGGAACCATAAGCTTTGCGCACCATAACAATGGGACTGCAGTGGGGAGAAGAAGACAATCTGATGATGCCTTGCTGATAGAGACTGTCGACCTCTTGTTCAAAGTAGGGCTTCAGGTGAATGGGTACTGGGTACATCTTGGATTGGATTCTGTCAGTAGTGGTTAGGGTGATGTTATGTTCAATGGTAGAGGTACAGCCAGGGACGTCTGAAAACACATCCTTGAACTCATAGAACAGTTCCTGAACGTCAACCTGTTGGGTCCAACTTAAACTAGAGTTTGCAAATGGCTTACCACACGATGAAACATCTCCAGCTTCAGACAAGGGGAACTGGTCATCAACAGGTTCGTCTTTCACAACAGCAATCGTCCCAGATGCAGGTTAGTCGGTGTGTAGTGTAGGAACCTCGTCGAGAACAGGCACCTGGTTAGCAACTGCTCTGCGGTAGTATTTCTTCAAGAGATTAGCATGATAAAGCTTGGGACCCCGAGGTACATCAATGACATAATCTACCTTACCATGCCTCTCAAGAACCTTATATGGTCCATTCCAGGAAACTAATAACTTACTTGAGTCACTGGGGAGAAGGACTAGGACCTCTTCACCAGGCTTAAACTGCCTGTCCTGGGATCGAACATCAAAGTAAGACTTGTATCGAGCAGTGCTTACCTCAGCATTTTGCGCAGCAATTTTGGCACACTCAGACAACTTATCCCGCAGTTCAAGTACATACTGGAAATTAGTTCTTTGCTCTTCCCTGATGTCCTGGTCTTCCCACAGGTCCTTCAACACTGATAATGGTCTTCGAATAGAGCGACCATACAGAAGCTCAAACGCTGAGAATCCCGTCCGGTCGCTGGGCATTTCTCGAAGAGCAAATAACGTGGGGATGAGGTACCAATGCCATTCCCTAGGTTTGTCAGCACAGAGTTTCCAAAGAGCTGCTTTAAGGGGTCCATGTAATCTCTCCACACGCACGTTTCCTCTAGGATGGAAGGGAGTGGTAAAGATGGGTTTTACTCCTAATAGCTTGTGGAGTTTAGACATTAAATGAGAGGTAAATTGGGTACCCCGATCAGATAAAATTTCCTTAGGGATTCCAACTCTAGAAAATATGGTTAGTAAGGCTTCAGCAACTGAGACAGTGTCTATATCCTTGAGAGGAACTGCTTCGGGGAATCCTGTGGCAAAGTCGATCAAAGTAAGTATGTGGCGATGACCTTCCGAAGATCGTGTTGACAAGGGACCGACCAGGTCAATGGCAATCCGGGAGAAGGGTTCTGTAACCACAGGTAAAGGGTTTAGAGGTACAGGTCGAACACGGCCCTTGGCAGACATCCGCTGACACTTGTCGCACGATCGGCAGTAGGCCCGGATATCTGCACCCATACCTGGCCAAAAGAAATGATCCAAAATCTTCAACTCTGTTTTCCGATGCGAGGAATGACCTGCGAGGGGGTTCTCATGAGCCACAGCAAGAATGATCTGCTGACAGCTACTGGGTATGACCAGGCAAAGTTGTCCTACCTTATCTGGACGTTGAGACCTTATGCACTCCCGGTAGAGAAGGCCATTGAGGTAGACAAACTTAAAAGATGAGCCATTCCTTGCCACATCAACTTGTCTAGTAGTTACCTTTGCTCATATTCCCTCCAGGGATGGACAAGACTTTTGTAGTTCGATGAACTCCTTAGGAGTGACTGACATTTTCACTGTTTACATTAGTTAAGTAAATTAATCCCTGGTTATATATTATTTTACTAGTTCTATTAAGGATAGAACGGTAGTGTGTGGCTGTACATGAGATGGAAGCTTTACCTTCAATTTATGGACGAAATTCGGAGTTAATATAATGTTATATGCAGCAATGGCTTTTATGATAATGGGGTTATTTCCCTCATTTTCAATACGTATAGGGTTAACATTACCTGGACTTATATATTTTGGCCTGGACAATCTTGTATTTGAATACATTAATTCCTAAAATGTATTATTTTATGTTTAGGGTTTATTATTATGGTTTGTTTAATAAGATATGATAAACCTAGTTTATAATTACGTATTATATAAAATTCATTATGAATATGGTTAGTTCCCTTGGCTAACCGTACAGGAAGGGTTAGTTTCCCTAAGACCTGTAATTTATTGCCTGTCATGGTTGACAATTCTATGTCACCTGTTCAATCTTGGTTTATAAATGCCGCTGGGGACCTAATTTGCTCAATTTGTTAAAGGAATTATCCGATAACAAGGAAACTGCGGCGCCTGTGTCTATCATTAAGGGGGTGTTACTATGTGATACTAGGACAGGGAATTATGGTATATTATTGGTAAATGCGACGACAGGGCCTACAGTTATATTTTCGGGACGTTTTAATATTGTGGCGGTCTCGTTTCATACATCATGTTTCGATTGTGCCAGTCCCGTTTCATTCTGTTAAGGATCATGCATTCATCTAAGGAATGCGACTTTGACTCATGTAAATGACTGTATTTATGATTACTTTCGTTACAGTGTTTGCAACGTTTTCCTTGTGATTCCCCTTGAGTAGGTGTGGCATCAAAATTAAAAATCTTCGTACCCTTGGATTGAGTAATCTGTAATTCACGATGTATGATACGAGATTCCTTCGAATTTAAAGCTAGAGACCCTGATAGTGCAAGTGCTTTTGCTGGTTCACTTGTATTTATGTTGTCTGCCTTAGTTTTAATTATTCTCTGAACCCATGATAATGAATTATGTAGTTTACCATCCCCAAAAACATCAATAAGTGACTGTCTGAATGTAGCATATGACGTTAAATTCTGTGGATTAGAAAAAACACTTGTAGTTAATATATAAATGGCTGGACTATGTGGTGCAATATGCTCTCTCACGAATCTTATCTTATGTGCGTCCTGCTCTATATTCGCTTGGTAAAACACATCCTCCAAATGACGCAAGAAGAGATGAATCCCATATCGTGGATTATCTCCCGTCTAGTACCTTGAATAATTGTGGGTGGGTAAAATTCTCATTGCCTGCATAGTAGAGGTAGTGGGGTTAGAAGAAGTTGTTAGAAGAGCAGATACAGTCGGAGATTGTGGAGGAGTAGCCATTGTTGGAGAAAATACAGGTTAATATAGTATACTAGATAGAGGCTTTAATGGGGGTAAGGTTTGGAGAAAGAAAGGAATGTACTCGAATGTGTTGGAACCACAAACGAAACTTAGGGAGGTAGAGGAATCTAGCTTGGAGGCTAGTAAATCATTATCAGGGATATTCGAAGTTAGTTATGATATCTTTGGATTAATGGGGTATTATATCTTTACTTTTGTTTTAATGTGGCACTTGTTTTCTGTTGTCTGGGCTGTTATTGAGGAACCTATCTTCTAACATGTTCGTGGACAAGTGAAAAATAATGTAATGTAACATGTAATGTGTACCTACTTTAGTTGACTGTAGTTGCAACGACGATGACGACGAGTGGAAGTTTTGTTGGTGCGTTGCCTGACGAGGCGACGATGTGGTGAAGGGGTGACGACCGTGAAGTGACGAAGCGAAGATTAGTTAGCTCGCACACTAACACACTAACAGTCGTAATTGGAGTGAAGATGATGAACGTTGACTTGTCTTTTACGAGAGAATTTACGTATAAGGAGGCGTCAGCATGGAGGTGATGTAGTGATGGCGTTGTCCTTACGAAAGAATTTACGTAACAGGATCGCTGTAGTGATGAAGTGATGATTGTTTGTTGTGAAGTAGATGAGGTTCTCTGTAGGTCAGTTGCAGTTATGTTGAAGCAGGTGCTTCTTGTAGGTGAAGAATTTCTGGTTTATCTCCCTCGTTAGAGGTCGTAAGATTACCCACTGAAGAAATTACTTGAGAGAATTTACAAGCAGATTCCTTCAACTTGTCCTTGAACTATGTTACTCACTGTACTCCCGTGAAGTCTTTACCTTGCAATTTGCTCTGTTGCAAAAACACCGCTGCCATCAAAATGTACCAGTCCTCTAAGGCTTTAACTCGTTCAGGATCTGATACAGTACCTTATTCTGGAGTTGTAGTCGTAGTAGTTGTTGTTGTTGTTGTTGTTGTGGTTGTTGTGGTCTTAGGTAGCGAGCTCAATGTCGTGGTGTTCTTAGGTAATTGACTTCACAAGTTTCTTTAGGCCTAATTTATTTATACATACTTATCTCTATACAGGGAATTATATTTGATGCCTTGTCGTATATGACTGTGTCTCTCTTCTGGAGACAGGTTATAGCCCTGGGAGTCAGTTTAGGAAATCCTACATATTAGTTCAACTTCACTGCTTATATACATTCTCTATTGGGAGCTCCAGGTACTTTGAGAAGGGGGTGGAGTTTTATTTAAGCTCCACCCAATTCTCCTCTCTCTCTCTCCCTCTTGCTTTCTCTCCCTTTCTCTCTCTCTCCCACTTTCTTTCTCTCCCTTTCTCTCTCTCTCCCACTTTCTCTCCCTCTCTCTCTTGAGTTTAGAGATGACAGTGAGAAATTGTAGGGTAAAATGGGTACCCTCTTGTTTTTGTTATTGTAAGAAGGTCGTCTGGTTTATGTTGCTTCAAGTGGGGAAGCTGTGGTGTTACCCTCCTCTATTGTACTGTACCAACTGAAGCTGCTAGACCTTTGACAGCCTTCCCCACTCACAGAGGTCTTATGGAATTTTCCAGACTTCCCTTCGGTCTAGTGACTGCCTGTGCAACATACATTCGATTGCTGCGGTTAGTCCTCGCTGGTTTATCCAATGTGTCCTTCTACTTTGACAATATTTTTTATCTTTTCTGTAGACTGGTCCCCCCAACGGGAACCGCCTTGACGTGGTGGGGGGGCTTGCGTGTCTCTGAGACCTGGCGAGCTAGACTAGAGGGGGCTCCGGCCCCTGCTCTGCCCCGATTTCGGGGAGAGAGGGCTTCCCATGCTAGTAAGGTCGCCAGTGAGAGACCAGACTAAATGGTTCCCATGCATTAGGTTGCCAGTACGGGCCAACAGCGCTGCCCTCTAGGGGCCGTCCTATGTTGGATGGTTGGGTGTCTGGGCCGGGAGATGTTGGGGAAGGGGGTCTCAGCACCGTCGTGGGCGAACTTTCGAGCCATTGGGGCTGCTTTTTTAAACGAGTGGCCCCGTGGGGGAAGAGGTACCCCGCCCACGGCGACCAGCGCTCGGTCCCCTCATTTGCCCGGTAGGTAGTAGCTCTTGGCTCCTGGGGCCAAAAACACTAAACCAATGATATATGGATACAGAAAAGCCCCAATCTCTTCCTCGAGCGGTGGTCGACCAGGCCCTCGAGACGTCACTCTCTGGTCGTGGTAAGATGCAGAAAGCTGCAAATAAGAGTAGACCTAGCAGGTCGGGTCTTGTGTCGAAGAACCCTGTTAACGATTTGGACACGTTAATGTTAACGAATGTACTCGCATCCTTTACCTATGGTGCTATCCACTCCATTTTTAAGTGCTTTGGAGTAGTCCTCCGAATCCGAATCACATATGACAGTGATTGTCGGTCTAATCGGTGCTATACTACTTTCAATACAAATGCTGCTGCCAAAGCAGCATTTGAGTCAAAAGATTCTCTGACGGTGGGGGATACTCATTGTAAAGTTCAGATGATACGGTCCACCAATGTAGTTGACAGTGACAATGATTACTGCCCTAATATATTTGATAATTCTGCAGAGCATGTCCCAAAGGAACGTCGGGTTCCTACACCCTTTTGGTTTGTGGCTTACTACAGGGAGGGACGTGGTAACATTATCCATGCTTCCAGGTATCTTGAGAAAGAAATTGGATTATTACCAATGGGCCACATAAAGAAATATGGTAAGGGAGTTTTAATCAGAGCCAAAGATCTTACACAGGCCATGATGCTCCTCAATCTCCCCTGTCCTTCTGATAGCATGTTTGAATCTATTAAACCACATCGAACATTTAATTATAGCAAGGGGCATATATATAATGAGGACCTGTATGAATTCTCTGAAGAGGACATTCTCGCTATGTGCCCAGACAGTGTCCAACGAGTAACGAAGATGAAAGGCAGTAAAAATATGATCATCCTCACTTTCTATGGCTCGCATATCCCAGATCGCATTAACATTAACCCCACCTCATTTGAGGTGAAGCCTTTTGTTGAGCTACAGTGTTTCTGTTGTTATGAGTTTGGTCGTGGGAAAAGGAACTGCAACAACCGTTCAAGGTGTGGTAATTGTTCTGCTCTTGACTCACATCTTACTTCTGAGTGTCGGTCAGAGAGTTACTGCTTTTACTGCAGAGATTCTCACCCCTTGCGTTCTCGCCAATGTAAGATGTACCTACTTGAGCAGGATATCCTCCACTTGGCTAATACTCAATTCATTAGCATAGGTAGTGCCAGACGGCAACTCAACTTCAGGCGACAGAAGGATGGTGGTGTGAAGACATACGCCTCCTCCCTTCGCCCTAAATTGGTTGCAGCACCCTCTCAACCCTCTCAAGAGGCAGCTGCTTCTTGCTCTAGTGAGAACGTTTCTAAGGTTACTCTACATAATAGTTTCTCTGTCTTGGAAACTTTATCAGACACTCATTCTGGTGACCCTTCAACTGATGACAATTCTCAGACTTTAGCTAAAGGTGTCCATGTGGTAGAGGTTCACGCTGCCACACGCTCTCCCAAAAGGAAACTTAAGTCACCTAAACTGCCACAGAGACGCCTTCGTGGTTCCTCTGAGGCACTTGACTCTATAGATGTTCCACCTTGTGAAGCAACCATCTCTGTGGACTCATCCATAGTTTCCACTCAATTTCACCAGAAGCGTTCTCGTGGCTCTGATGAATCTCTTGATTCAACAGACGTTCCTCCTCGCAAGCTTCCTTCGGGATCATCAGAGGGGCGTGAAGTTAATGTGGATGCCACGGATGTTGTGACTTCAAAAGATTCACTTTCTCTTCCGCTTGAGCAGCGGAGTGATTCTACCACCTGTATTATGGATGTTGATGTATCTGCCTGTGTCAGTGATACCACTGCTGTACAGGACAGAACCAAAGTAATTGTTTCAAAGAATATCCCATCTCATATACCTTCATCTTCTTCTAACATACCAGATGCTTCAGGGACTCGTCTACGGGTCCCAATTACTGCCCCAAGTACTACTCCTCGGGTTCGCTCTTCTTCTAGTGGCCCAGGATTAGACAAATCTTATTGTTTGAATAAACCCTCAGGTCGAGGTGGTAGTGGGAAGTACCTCCGTGAGGCTTCCCAAAAATCAGTACTAAAGTAACACCGTTCAAGGTCCTTCAGTGGAATTGCCGTGGCTTGCGTGCTTCTTGGGAGGAACTGTGCGTTCTTCTCTCTAGCTTCTCTCCTGCATGTGTTTCTCTCCAAGAGACAATGCTTGGGGACTATATTCCTGCCAGTCCTCCAGCATACTCAGCATTTTATTCCAATTCATTTAAAGGGCAGGGTCATCATGGTGGCTCTGCCATCCTAGTTCGCCGAAATATTCCATGCACGGGCCTGGAGCTTGACACTCCGCTCCAGGCTGTTGCAGTTAAGGTTTTTATAGACCGCTCGTACACTGTATGCAGTCTATACCTTCCTCCCAGTGTTACAGTTGAGAGGGGTGATCTCAACCATCTTGTACGGGACCTTCCATCTCCCTTTATTTTATTGGGTGATTTTAATGGTCGTCATCCTCTGTGGGGTGACAGTTCGGTCAACCCCAGGGGTGTTTTATTGGCTTCTGTTATTGAGGATGAGGGATTAGGGGTTTTAAATACGGGAGATGTGACACATTTTAATAGCCCTACTGGGACTTTTACCGCTATTGACATTTCCCTTTGCTCACCCAGTGCTCTGTTGGATTTTACTTGGAGAGTGTTGCCTGACTTATATGGCAGTGACCATTTCCCTATACTTTTAGAAGGTAACAGGTACGAACCACAGTCTCGTCTTCCTAGGTGGAAATTAGAGAAGGCTGACTGGCAGTTTTTTAGAGAGCTAACTTCTTCGGTCTCTTCTGTAGCCGATTTCGGTAGCTCTGACGAGGCTGTAACATATTTCACTGATATGCTCCACTCTGCTGCTCTCAACTCTATCCCTAGAACTTCTGGCTACTTTCCCAAACATCCTGTCCCTTGGTGGTCACCAGTCTGCACCACTGCTGTGCGGGAGAAGCGCGCTGCTTTCTCTCGCCTTCGTCGCAATCGTGGGGACCCAACTCTTTTAGAGGACTTCCGACGGGCAAGGGCTCGGGCTAGACGAGTTTTAAAAGAGGCCCGACGTGCATCTTGGAAGGCCTATGTGTCTTCAATTAATACTAAAACTCCACTCACCCAAGTGTTCAGGAGAGTCCGTAAGGTGGTGGGGAAGTTTTCTCCTAGTTCATCACCTGTACTTAAGGTCAATGGAATTAAGATCATGGATGGTTTGACAGTGGCCAATACCATGGCGGAGGCTTTTGCAAAGGTCTCCAGCCGTGACTCTCGACCTCTGGCTGTCAGGCATGAGTTAAGAGCCAAGGAGCGTACAGTCCTGGATTTCACAGGGAACGAGAATGAAAGTTATAACCATATATTCACCCTGAGAGACCTGCATTCTGCTCTCTTTCTCTGCGGCGACACTTCTCCTGGCCCAGACAACATCCCATATGCAATGTTACGACACTTAGGTGAGGAAGCGATCTCATTTCTTTTAGCTGTATATAACAGAATCTGGCTGGAGGGTGTCTTCCCTTCTGGGTGGAGGGTTGCTACCATCCTTCCTTTTCTCAAGCCGGGCAAGGACTCTGGTGTTGCCCTCAATTATCGACCAATTGCATTGACCTCCTGTCTCTGTAAACTATTTGAAAAGATGGTGAATGTCAGACTGGTATACTTCTTGGAACGGGGTGATTTTCTGTCTCCGTCCCAGTCTGGCTTTCATAAATACCGTTCCACTATAGATGCTCTGGTCAGGTTGGAAGCTGCTGCATGTGAGGCTTTTGCACGACATAAACACCTTGTCTGTGTATTCTTTGATTTAGAGAAAGCCTATGACACTACATGGCAATATGGCATCCTGCAGCAACTCTATTTATATGGCCTGCGGGGTCGCCTTCCACGCTTTCTTAAGGAGTTTCTCAGTGGTCGCAGTTTTTCTGTGAGGGTTGGTACAACCCACTCAGCATCTGTTGCACAGGAGGAGGGCGTCCCCCAGAGAAGTGTCCTCAGTGTCACATTGTTTGCAGTAGCAATTAATGCCATTGCCTCATCCCTTCCAGACGGTATAGCTAACTCGATGTACGTTGACGACCTAGCAGTCTGGTTTGCTGCTTCCCGTATGTCAGTGGCGGAGCGGCGCATGCAGCTTGCCCTTGACAGGGTGTCATGTTGGACTGATTCTCATGGGTTTCGATTTTCTCCTTCCAAGACAGTTGCTATGCACTTCTGCCGCATCCGAGGCATTCTCCCGGATCCGGACTTATTCCTGTATGGTCATCGGATACGATGTGTCGAGGAGACTCGCTTTTTGGGTCTCCTTTTTGACAAACGTTTGACTTGGGTTCCCCACTTACGTACACTTAAGGTCTCTTGCCTCAAGGCTCTTAACCTGTTGAGGGTCCTGAGCCATACATCCTGGGGGGCTGATCGGGCCACCCTCCTCCGCCTATACCATGTTGTTATTAGGTCAAAACTCGACTATGGGTGTGAGGTGTACTCTTCTGCCACCGATGCCCGTCTCAGAGTTTTAGACCCTGTTCATCATGCTGGAGTACGTCTGGCGACCGGAGCCTTCAGGTCGTGGGTGTTGATGGGAATGAGCGGGCTGACGCCCTGGCTAAGGCTGTGGTCTCCAATTCCCGGCCTCCTGCCAGGCATCATCCTGTTCCTGCAGTGGACCTTCGACCCTATATAGATGCTACCGTTCGTTCCTGCTGGCAGGACAGATGGGACGCCATCGGAGCTAACAAGCTCCGTGACATCCGCCAGCGCCTTGGATTGTGGAGCTACAGTGGCCTGTCCCGCCGGTGGGAGACGGCTCTTGTCCGTCTCTGCATTGGCCACACATTATTGACTCATGGCTTTTTAATGGAGAGGGCTCACCCTCCCTACTGTGATGATTGTCTGGTCCCTTTGACAGTACGGCATCTTATTGTCGAGTGTCCCAGCCTTGGGGACCTTCGTCGTAGGCACCTCTCCGAGTACCGGAAGGGTGACGGTTCTTACAGTCTCTTCCAGGTGCTCGGGGAGGAGGCTTGTTGTGTGGGAGGGAACACCCTCTCCTATGTGGAGGAGGCTGGCCTTCTCCACAAATTGTGAATTTTATTGTATTTATGGCTATTAATTTTTAGGTAGTTAAAGTTTAATGTTTCTTTCGTTAATATTTCAATTCTTGTATATATCTAACTTAAATAGGTTATTTCATTAATATATGATCTTTTGGAAGACGTGGGTTTTATTCATGCTGCTTCTCCCTTTTGAGGTAGTGAAAATTATTTAATTTTTGTACATATTTTATTAATGATGTAGATGACCTTTATATGTTGGGGGGGAAATGACCATTGTTGTTGCGCTGCCAGATGCCTAATGGCATCAATAAATCAATCAATCAATTCTGTAGACTGGCCCAGGCATATCCTCACCCTTAGGTCTATACTGGAACGACTACGTGAACACCACCTGACCTTGAAACTATCTAAATGCCAGTTCGGGGTAACCTCTATTCAATACTTGGGATTCACCTTGGAAGGTGACCAGCTGAAACCGCAGCACTCAAAGGTGGAAGTAATATGCCAGATGACCCCTCCATTGACAAAGAAGGTCCTTCGCAGTTTCCTAGGAATGATTTCTTTCTATAAATCCTTCATCCCACAGGCAGCCGAGGATACCGGACCCCTTTCAGACCTATTGAGGAAGGATGTTCGAGAACCAATTCCCTGGGATCAGCATCATCGGGACTGCCTCGAACACCTGAAGCGAGCGTTGTCAACAGAACCAGTGCTACGGATCCTGGACCTCCAGTTACCGTTCGTCCTGAGAACCGACGCCTCTAGTTATGGTCTGGGAGTGGTTCTAATGCAGTACCACGACGGCTGTCCTCACCCCATCGCTTATGCAATTAGAAAACTTCAAGATCGGGAAAAAAGATATTCTACAGTTGAGCGAGAATGCCTGGCAGTTGTCTATGGAATTACCAAATTTAACTATTATTTACGGGGAAAAGAATTTATCTTAGAAGTGAACCACAAGCCACTGTTGTATCTTGAAACATTCAAGGGCAAAAATGATCGAGTATTAAGATGGGCTTTAAACCTTCAATCTTACAGATTCAGGGTAGTTTATATAGCTGGGAAAGACAATCTAGGTGCAGATCTTCTGAGCAGAACATCTGTCTAATTTTGGTTCGTCAGACTTAACTAGCAACTTTTAATTAATCAAACTTAGTCGTACTGGCAGTTGTGATTAAATCTACTTGCAGTAGATTCTTGTATGGGGGCCTATGTAAGGGGACAACTACCACCTCGACTATTAACCACTTCTCTCCACCTACCACTCAGAATCTTCGAGCTGCTCACCAGTCTCGATCCACCAACTTTCAAGTTCGACCCTACCACCAACGGCCATCAGAGTCGATGACAGAACCCACTTGGACTCTAGAAGACAGACAGCCACAGCCATTCGGCCTGGAAACATCCTGTGCTTTCTCTCTTGGCTGGTCTCATACTCTCTGGAGTTACCTTGTGGCCGTGGGCTGTCCCTGAGTTCTTCTATTAACTCACCCACTCGCTAACTGGAGATACTACGACTCCCGTCCTTCCTGGTTGGGTTGGAGAGGGAATGGTGGAACCATATTTTCTGTATTATTGGAGTGTATTTGGTAGATGTATTTTGTGTCTTGGGAAATTAAATGGGTTGTTGTCTTAAACCCTTGTATTTGTATTTCCTCTGTTCTATTAGCCACAGGCCGGCCCTGACAATCATGCTGGAGTACGTCTGGTGACCGGAGCCTTCAGGTCGTCCCCAATCCCCAAGCTCCTGGTGGACGCTAATGAGTCACCTCTTGATCTCCGTCACCAGTTCTTGATGGTTCGTTGTTGGCATCGATTACATCGACTTCCTGACTCCCTACCTTGCTTGGCGGTGTCACCTGATATCATGTCTCAGTACTACCTTTTACATTCTCGTTCACCATGGCCCTTTGGCTTCCGGGTCAGGAAGGCTATGGAAGAGATGGGCATAGATGACTTCCAGATTTGTCCTGTGAGGGTCCCCAGGGTGGCTCCATGGCTTCTTCCAGAAGTTTTCCCCTGCACCTGCTTTACAGACAAGAAGGAATCTCTTCCTCCTCCAGTGGCTCGTCCCCTCTTTTTAGAACATGCCTTCACATACAGGGAGTCCCTCCCTGTATACACTGATGGGTCAAAGTCTGATGCTGGAGTTGGCTTTGGAGTTGTCTTTCCTGACTTTTGCCGTTGCGGCAGGCTCCCTTCTGTCATGTCCATTTTTACTGCTGAGCTCTCGGCCATTTTATATGCCCTCCAAGTGATTTTTACTCTCCCTCAGCCTTCGTTTACTATATTTAGCGATTCCTGTAGTGCCTTGCAGGCCTTGTGCAATTTTAACTCTTCCCATCCCCTGGTGTTGGCCAATCTTGAGTGGCTTGTCCTCCTGGGTCGTCATGGCCGCAAAGTCACTTTTTGTTGGGTCTCGGCCCATGTGGGTGTTGATGGGATGAGCAGGCTGACACTCTGGCTAAGGCTGTGGTCTCCAATTCCCGGCCTACTGCCAGGCGTCATCCTGTTCCTGCAGTAGACCCTCGACCCTACATAGATGCTACCGTTCGTTCCTGCTGGCAGGACAGATGGGACGCCGTCGGGGCTAACAAGCTCCGTGACATCCGCCAGCGCCTTGGTTTGTGGAGCTACAGTGACCTGTCCCGCCGGTGGGAGACGGCTCTTGTCCGTCTCCACATTGGCCACACATTATTGACTCATGGCTTTTTAATGGAGAGGGCTCACCCTCCCTACTGTGATGATTGTCTGGTCCCTTTGACAGTACGGCATCTTATTGTCGAGTGTCCCAGCCTTGGGGACCTTCGTCGTAGGCACCTCTCCGAGTACCGGAAGGGTGACGGTTCTTACAGTCTCTCCCAGGTGGAGGAGGCTGGCCTCCACAAATTGTGAATTTTATTGTATTTATGGCTATTAATTTTTAGGTAGTTAAAGTTTAATGTTTCTTTCGTTAATATTTCAATTCTTTTATATATCTAACTTAAGTTGGTTATTTCATTAATATATGATTTTTTGGAAGACATGGCCTTTATTAAAGCTGCTTCTCCCTTTCGTTGTGAAAATTATTTAATCTTTGTACATATTTTATTAATGATGTAGATGACCTTTTTATGTTGGGCGGTATATGACCATTGTTGTTACGCCGCCAGATGCCTAATGGCATCAATAAATAAATCAATCAATCAATCCTGCTCAAGGAGGTACGTCTTACATTGGCGAGAACGCAAGGGGTGAACATCTCTGCAGTAAAAGCAGTAACTCTCTGACCGACACTCAGAGGTAAGATGTGAGTCAAGAGCAGAACAATTACCACACCGAGAACGGTTGTTGCAGTTCCTCCTCCCATGACCAAACTTATAACAACACAAACATTGTAGGGGACGCTCAACAAAAGGCTTCACCTCAAAAGAGGTGTGGTTAATGTTAATGCGATCTGGGATATGCTAGCCATGGAAGGTGAGGATGATCATATTTTTACTGCCTTTCATCTTTGTTACTCGTTGGACACTGTCTGGGCACATAGCGGGAATGTCCTCTTCAAAGAATTCATACAGGTCCTCATTATATATACGCCCCTTGCTATAATTAAATGTTCGATGTGGTTTAATAGATTTGAACATGCCATCAGAAGGACAGGGGAGATTGAGAGGATTATGTCTTGTGTAAGATCTTTGGCTCTGATTAAAACGCCATTACCATATTTCTTTATGTGGCCCATTGGTAATAATCCAATTTTTTTCTCAAGATACCGGGAAGCATGGATAATGTTACCACGTCCCTCCCTGTAGTAAGCCACAAACCAAAAGGGTGTAGGAACCCGACGTTCCTTTGGGACATGCTCTACAGGGTCATCAAATATGTTAAGGCAGTAGTCATTGTCACTGTCAACTACATTGGTGGACCGCATCATCTAAACTTTACAATGAGTATCCCCCACCGTCAGAGAATCTTTTGTCTCAAATGCTGTTTTGGCAGCAGCATTTGTATTGAAAGTAATATAGCACCGATTAGACCTACAATCACTGTCATATGTGACTCGGATTCGAAGAACTACTCCCAAACACTTAACAATGGAATGGATAGTGCCATAGGAAAGGGATGCAAGTACATTTGTTAACATTAACGTGTCCAAATCGCTAACATGGTTCTTCGACACAACACCCGACCTGATAGGTCTAGTCTTATTTGTAGTTTTCTCCATACTACCACGACCAGAGAGTGACGTCTCGTGGGCATGGTCGACCACCGCTCGAGGAAGAGATTGGGGGTTTTCTTTATCCATATAAGAGCTACTACTTGCCGGGCAGATGAGGGGACCGAGCGCTGGTCGCCGTGGGCGGGTTACCTCTTCCCCCACGGGGCCACTTGTTTTAAAAAGAAATGGAGCACTTGACAGTGAAGCAAATAAGATTAGAATAAATTCTCTCCACTAATGGAAGAAGACGCAACTCACGCTGCATGTTCACTATCCTGGTCGACTTTGGGCAGCCGAGAATAATTCTCATTGCCCTATTTTGAAATTTTTCTAAAGTTTCCAGAGTAGCCCTAGGAAGTTCAATCAAAGTAGGGGAGAGGTAATTAACAGCTGAACGGATAAAAACAATATAGAAGGTCCTGGCTACTGGGATGGAGATGCCCGAATATGTTGTTATTGAGCCATTGAAGTGGTGTAAGTTAGCGCTAGAGACGACCCAACAAGTCCTGGACAAAGGGATGGTTTTGAGGCCTGGCCGGGACAACCGGCCAAATAATTACTGGTGCGCTCAGGTAGCGGTACTGGGAACACATGGGAATGACAGTCATTCTACTGGCCGAGCTTGAGGGAGGTGGCAGGTGAATATTCTGCTCATATCTGGGGATACAATAATGCCACATTATGAAGCCAGAGAGGAGTCAAGAAACGGCTGGAGAATGAACACATATATCATCAGCATAGCACGTAATTCTAGTTCCAGGAATATCAGGGCGAGAAGTGAGCAACCAAAGCATCAGAATATTAAATAACAATGGGCTGAGAACAACCCCTTGAGGCTTACCAAGATGAAAACTGCGCAAAGGACTGAGCGCAGCACTGAAAAACACACGGGAGGTCCCTTTATCCCAAAGTCAACCAGTTTATCCAAAATGACGTCTCTATTAGCAACATCGAAGGCATTTCGAAGGTCAATTAATCCAACCACACTGTCCCTGGAGAGGCGAGAGTACAGGTCAACTAGGCAGTGGTGTGTGCTCCGATGGGGAAGGAAACCAAACAGCCATGGAAAAAGGCGATCGTGCAGGCGGTACATGTGACGATTGAGTAAGATTCTCTCCATAACCTTACAAAAACAGGAATAAGGAAAATATGACTGAACTTAGCAGTGCCGGGCCTAGGGATGAGTATTATTGTGCTGCTGGTCCAGGCTCGTGGTACACAACCGTCACGAAGGCAAAGATTGTAATACCATCATCACCAGGGGAAGAAGCTCTGCCACGAGAGAGAGTACGGCGCAACTCCTCAGTTATCTGCACTACTTCACAGTCATCATCTTGCAACAGAGCAGACATTACGTAAATACGTAAAAGAGTGGCTGAAGCTCTTGACCCAGCAGGTAGAGAATAATGAAACCAAAGAGCGACGTAATCAGAGAATTAATCTGGCACGGAGGAGCACTGGACCCGAGATGCTATCAGGCCAGACGAGGGAATGTAATCTAGAGTACCTCCCCTCAGTACCTCCGTGTCAGATGATGCTTGCAGATGTATGGAAGGAGACGCATACCAGTATGATTAATATAGCCAGAACCATCACCCAAGTCAGAATGCCGAGCATTAAAATCTCCCAAATAGACCATACTATGCACTGTTGGAGGAGGAAGAGCCTCAAGAGTGAGTCTAGCCGGGGCAGAATAGACATTTCATAATTGGAGTACTCCATCCCCAGGTAGAACCTGAAATAGCTGAAAGGTCATGTCAGGATCAGAGGAGGTACGGAGAAGGTGATGTGGCATGGAGCTATGTATGTTAGTCAGGATATAATGGGGGGAAGGGATAATATAGGGATTTCTGTGGTATTTAATTCTACTCAATTACCTGGACAAGTTTAAAGAAGACGTGGACGTCGTTGGTCGAGGCGCTGTATCGTCCGGAGATAATCTGCCTTCTCTCCGTCATGCAATACTTAATTTAATATTATAGGGTTCCCGGTATATATGCATGAATAGTAGTTCTTATCAGTTATGTAGAGTCACATAAAGACTAGTTATGTTACTCTACTATATTTTATTCTCAATCAGACCAACAATAATTACAATAAATAATTACAATAATTAATTGTCCACACTCATATTTAACCTTACATGATTTATGCAGGAATGAACAAAGCTAACACTTCAATTAATTAGGTGCTATTTCAGGACCATTCCTACACAATTACGTTAACTCGATAATTTAAAATCAAAGATAACACTCATTCGTTATTTTGTAGATAGTTACATAGACTAGAAAGATCATTTTCTTTCCACCTGCTGTCAATTTTCAATACAGCTTCATACCCTTATATCACTGGCACTATATCTTACATTAGAAGATTGTTACATAGACATCGTAGGCAGACTCTGGCCAGCTGCCACACTCTATCACTCGTAATTATCTGGCCAGCCAGCTGTCAATACAACCAGCTAGTATAACCCACAAGGGTTTGAAATATTCTGGTAATTGTACCAAGAATTATTCACTCTTTGATTATTAACTCCCGTCACGATAATGTGAGATTACGAGTTGTGGGAGATGGTATAAGTGGGAACGTGATGTGTGCCTGTGGTGCTCAGACTCAGACTGACTGTGTGCAGGCAACCCGCTCGCCTCTATTGATTTTCTGGCCAACATTTGAAAGATCCTCTCACTCTCATTGGTTACACAGCTTTCTATTTGCAGGAGCGCGATTGGCCTAAAATGACGTCATTATTTCGAAACCTCTGCCTCTGTAAAACTTATACATCCTAGCTACAATACACCATTGTTATACATGCAATATATATATATATATATATATATATATATATATATATATATATATATATATATATATATATATATATATATATATATATATATATATATATATGTTGGTATAGCCAGGGAGTATATTATCTTTTAAACAAACGAGGTTGAAGGATATGGCTTGTTCTGCAAATTCCAGCTAGAAAAATGGTACGAAGTTAATTCCCCAACCAAACCCAACAGTGACATCAGACTATATTACCGCAATTACATGTCCACCGACTACAAGACTGACGAGACCATACTAAGGGACATACTAAAGAAGAATGTACACCCCACCGACCCAGACAGCGAGATCAAACTAGTAATTTACTACAAGTCTCCAAAAGCCTCGAACCTAACCCTACACAACCGACCTACTACCTCCAAGAGCCCGATGAACAGCGACCACGTGATTTACCAACACACCTGTAACAGTGTGGACTGTGAGCCTCACCACTATGTTGGTAAAACACAAACGTCACTGTCTCGTCGGCTCACCATGCACCTCCAGTCAGGATCTATAAAAGACCACTACAGTACCCACGACAACCAAGCTCTGACACGAGACAAACTGGTAAATAATACCACCATATTAGACAAAGAAACAGACAGCAGACGACTCTCCTACCTAGAAGCAATTTACATAGAAACCCTACAACCTTCTATAAACAACCAGACACAAGACCTCCAAATACTGCCCTCCAGAAAACGACACATCACCAGCACTGTCAGGATACCCACCACACCTCCAACACCTACTGACCCACCACAAGCATCTAACATCTTACCCACAATCAACCAACAACTCAGACGCAGCGCCAGAATCAGACGCCACCCCCCATCCACCAATCACTAGGCTGCTGACATGGTGGCCCCGCCCACCCCACATACGGAAATTGGATAAATACCGCTCACCCACCCAGAATCACCACTTCTCCCTGAAGATGTCCTATGTACTGGACGAAACGTCGACCTCCCCCAACAACTCAACATTTGCCTCACTTATCCACCATCTAAGTGAAGATTTAAGAAAAATTGTTAAATAAAAAACTCATAAATGCAGAACAAGCCATATCCTTCAACCTCGTTTGTTTAAAAGATAATATATATATATATATATATATATATATATATATATATATATATATATATATATATATATATATATATATATATATATATATATATATATATATATATATATATATATATATATATATATATATATATATATAATTTCCCTAATTAACCCACTTCATGATAACGTAACATAATTCGAGGAAAAATTAACTTCGCTCGATTTATTCCAGGAATAATATATGAGTGGTACGGACGAGTTTAACAGTTATATTTTTCTCGTAATTCACAATCCACTCGATAGAGGGCTACATCGCGTATTACAAACTACTACTACCGGTCTCTATGTGGAGACCGACGATTAATGAATATGCCAAATAATCGGTGAATAATCAACTTCGTCTGATTATTTATTTCATGTCACGAGCATCGACTCATGACACAGGAGACCATTACTTACTAAATGAACATATGGCACATAACCTGATTGGTTGATTTAATGATGCTTCTAGGCATGTTGCGGCGCGACAACTAGGGTCATATACCGCCCAACATAAAATGGTCTTCTACATCATTAATAAAATGTATACATACAGTAAATAGGCTTCACTACCCGAAATGGATAGGCAGCATGATTAAAAGGACATACAGTATAAACTAAGAAGCACAATTTCACTAAAAGAAATTGATTAACTTCAGTAAAATATATAAAAGAATCAGAATTAAAAACATTCAACTATTTAAAATCCATAAATATAAAAAAAGTCACAATTTGTGGAGGAGGCCAGTCTCCTCCACATAGGAGAGGGTGTTCTCTTCCACACTACAAACCTCATCCTCGAGCACATGGGAGAGACTGTAAGAACAGTCACCCACCCGGTACTCGGAGATGTGTCTACAACGAAGGTCCCCAAGTTTGGAACACTCGACAAGAAGATGCCGCACTGAAAGAGGGACCAGACAATAATCACAGTAGGGAGGGGCTGCCCTTTACGAGCCATAGAAAGTGATGAGGATCAAATTTTTACTGCCTTTCATCTTTGGTACTCGTTTGACACTATCTGGGCACATAGCAAGAATGTCCTCTTCTGAGAACTCATATAGGTCCTTATTGTATATACGCCCCTTACTATAATTAAATGTTTGATGTGGTTTCCAATTTCTTTTTCCATATATCTATAAGCATCGATGAGATTACCACGCCCCTGCCTGTAGTAAGCCACAAACCAAAAGGGTGTAGGAACCCGACGTTCCTTTGGGACATGCTCTACAGAGTTATCGAAGATGTTAGGGCAGTAGTCATTGTCACTGTCAACTACATTTGTGTACCGCATCATCAGAACTTTGCTGTGAGTATCCCCAACAATCAGAGAAAAAAAAAATTTCCTCAAAAGCTGCTTTGGCAACAGCATTTCTATTGAAAGTAATATAGCACCGATTAGATCTGCAGTCACTGTCATAAGTGATTCGGATACGAAGAACCACTCCAAAACACTTAAAAATGGAGTGGATAGCACCATAGGAAAGGGATGCAAGTACATTCGTCATCATCAACGTGTCCAAACCACTAACAGGGTTCGTAGACGCAACACCCGTCCCACTGAGTCTTCTCTTATTTGCAGGCTTCTGCATACCACCACGTCCAGAGAGTGACGTCTCGAGGGCCTGGTCGACACCCGCTCTAGGGAAAAAAGAGCTTTTTCGTTATCCATATGACATTGTTATTATTTAAATGGCCTCAGGAGCCAAGAGCAACTACCTACCGGTCAGAAGAGGGGACCGAGCGCTGGTCGATGTGGGCAGGGTACCTCGACTCCCACGGGGCCACTCGCTTTAAAAAGCCGCCCCAATGGCTCGAAAGTTTGCCCATGACGGTGCTGAAACACCCTTCCCCAACATCTTCTGGCCCAGACACCCAACCATCCAACACAGGACGACCCCTAGATGGCGGTCTTTCTGAAGGGCAGTACTGCTGGCTCGTACTGGCAGCTTATTGCATGGGAACCATTTAGTCTGGTCTCTCACTGGCGACCTTTCTAGCATGGGAAGCCCTCACTCCACAAAATCGGGGCAGAGCAGGTCCCGAAGACCCCTCTAGTCTTGCCCGCCAGGTCTCAGAGACACGAAAGCCCCCCAACCACATCAAGGCGGTTCCCGCTGGGGGGGACACTATTGACGGTTTCAATCAAGCACAGTCTATATCTGATGCACAAAGAAGTATTGCATTAATTACTGAAATAGTTGGTGACAGTGTTCTTGAAATCAACTCTGACAAAAGTAGTATATTAATTCTTAACATAAAAAATCAACCTGCAGAAATAGCAGGAATGAAAGTATTAAATATTTCTAAATATCTTGGAGTAACTGTAATCAATAAAAGAGACTGTTTTAAAACCCACAAAAATAACATCATGACTAAAGCTAAAAACTTCGCCAATCAGATACCTTCAATAATTGGTAAAAGCTGCAACAAGATGCTAGTCAGTAAAACTTATTGGAAGAACGTGGTACTGCCCTCTATCTTGTATGGAGCCAGTGTGGTCGACTTCACTAAAACTGAAATCCAAAACTCGCAATGAATTGACAATATAGTCTACCGTATGATGCTTGGAGCTCCGTTATACACGCCAGTGTGCGATTTACGAAGTGAGGTGGGAGCATCACCTATGTACACTCGTGATACGTAATCCCTGACCAGAGACGAACGGCAGGCACCACACACACCCTGCATTCGAACTCAGCCTCTATAGGTGTACTGAGTGGGGAAATGAACAATACCAGGCGATTCGAAGCTTTCTGCTCCTCACACTCTGGTCAGAAATTATGTATCACGAGTGTACTTCAGAGTGATTAAAGGAAAAATGTCCTACATTCGTTATATATTAAATAAGGAAGGTAGCCTAATTGAACATATATGGCAAGAACTCCGATAAAACTGCAAAAATGATAAATAAATTAAAGATATGTTGGGTATTACTGAGATAACTGGCTTAGACAAACATAATATGAAATCAATTAAAACAGAGCGAATTAAAAACATAATCAATGAATGGGTCTTAAAAAAGTGGAAAGCAGAAATACAATCAAAATCAAGTGTTCAAATGTATGCGGAGAATATAAGTGAAATTAAAGAAGAACCATATTAATACAACAAGCCAGAATCCATTGTGTTTTTCGATGCCGCTCCAATACATTAAAACTAAACAACAGAAGATTTGAAGAAAAAAAAAACAAAGTGTGTCGGATGTGATGAGCCAAATGAGATTTGAATTATTTTATTTTATTCTGCTCACTACAGTGCTGGCGGTTAAAATTGGCGCTGTAGAGGGCCCGCGCTACTAAATGGTCCCGTCTGTCCTCACTTCATTTCCCGCCATAAACCCCAGAATATTGGCGCGGTTCGGGGTAAAAATGATAATTGGCAACTCTCCTTGGTTCTCCCGTAGGCTGGCTGGCGGTTACCATACATCAGTTTTCCTCACCACAACTGCTCGTGATGGTGCAATGATAGGTCCTCTATTTGCTTTCTCTTCTAAAAAGTACTTATTTACATTATAAATAAGTTCTCTTTCTCTACTATGTAAAACATGATAGCGAGTAGCAGAGGTGCCGCTCCATCTTGAGTGGCAGCCAGAGGAAAAGTGACGGTAGTGACCTGAGTTTGGAGGTGGAGCTTACACACTTATCCCTGAGTACACTCACCCTATGTGCACTTGCATCGTCGGTCGAATATTCTGCCCAGTGTTGTGATACATATATATATATTATCATTGTTAATATGAGAAGTGAATGATACTTTCATATACCTACATGGCCTTAGTAGTGAAGTAAATGTATACGTAGTAATTTGGATTAATTTAGCATCAGTAAATAGCAGATATAAGAGAGAGAGTGAAGTGTATTGGTCTGATTTGGCAGAATTGCGGGAGGGAAAAACCTCCCAACAGCCAACGCCTCAGAGCTCAGTGTATTTCAAAAAGACTATAACAATGTACTGTACTTATAAATATTGTATGCATGATTTAAAATACACACACACACATACACACACAATAACAATGTACTTATAAGTATTGTATGCATGATTTAAAACACACACACACATACACACACAATAACAATGTACTTATTTTTGGTGAGTGTAACCTTATAATTGTTTTCGTCCGTTTATTTTGTAAGTCTGTTGACATCTTCGCTACCGCGCCAATTTCAACCGCCAGCACTGTATATCAACCAATAAGATATATATATATATAATAATCACTTTGTGCACCGTATTGTGAAAACTAGAAAACTGAATTTTTATTTGGCGACATCACAAAACAGCAAGAAGTAAAACAAGTTCTATGCAAATTTTGGAAAATCAGAGAAAAGCTCATAAGATCAACTACCTAAACCATCAATTAAAGGCGAGACCGTTGCACGAGGCTGTATCCTCGACCTTGAACCTGAACCTATGGAAGACTATATGAGGGAAATGAGAGGCTTGGATGCAAAGCTAATGTTTGATTGAGTAGAGTGGTTGTATGATGGCACGGTTATTTGCAGATGACATTGATTGATTGATTGATATTAGCCGCCACAACAGCGAGGTCATATAGCGCCAGAGAATGGTGATAGAGGTGTGACAGCAAGCAGGAAGGAAATAAAATGAAAAGAGGGACAGTTGAAAAACTGAAAGGGACTTACTGGGGCCGAAGGGGCGCCTAAAGACTTAAAATATTGCTCACATCACTGTAGGCAATGGGGAGATGATTTTTTTTTTTTTTTTTTTTTTCTTTATAGATACCACTAGGTATTTGGCGGTGCAACAGCTAGGGTCATATACCACCCAACATAAAATGGTCATTTACAAAATTAATAAAATATGTACATACATTAAATAGGCTTCACTACCCCTAAAGGGATAGGCATCATGATTAAAAGGACATATAAACTAAAAAGCAAATTTTTACTAATAGAACCCATTAACTCAAGTAAAATAAAAAAAAAAATTAAAACTAAAAACATTAAACTATCTAAAAAATACATAAATATCATAAAATCACAATTTGTGCAGGAGGCTGGGAGAGGGTGTTCACTCTCACACTACAAGCCTCCTCCCCGAGAACCCAGGAGAGACTGTAAGAACCGTCACCCACCTGGTAATCGGAGAGGTGCCTACGACAAAGGTCCCCAAGGATGTCACACTCGGCAAGAAGATGCTGCACCGTCAGAGGGACAAGACAATCATCAGAGTAGGGAGGGGGAGCCCTCTCCATTAAATACACATGAGTTAATAGCGTGTGGCCAATGAAGAGACGGCCAAGAGCCATCTCTTACTGGCGGGACAGGCCGCTGTAGCTCCACAAACCAAGGCGCTAGCTGATGCCGCGGAGCTTGTTAGCCCAGACGGTGTCCCATCTGTCCTGCCACCAGGAACGAACAGCAGCATCTATGTAGGGTCGAAGGTCAACTGCAGGTACGGGATGACGCCTGGCAGGAGGCCGAGAACTGGAGACCGCAGCCTTAGCCAGGACGTCAGCCCGCTCATTCCCATCTACACCCACATGAGATGGGACCCAACAAAATATAACTCTGAGGCAACGACGATCCAGGACAAGCTACTCGATAATGGCCAACACCAGAGGATGGGAAGAATTAAAATTTCCCAAGGCCTGCAAGGCACTACAGGAATCACTAAAAATAGTAAAAGAAGGCTGCGGGAGAGTAGAAATAACTTGGAGGGCATATAAAATGGTCGAGAGCTCAGCAGTAAAAATGGATATGACAGAAGGGAGCCTGCTGCAATAACAAAAGTCAAGAGAGACAACTCCAGTATCAGACGTTGACCCATCAGTGTACACAGGGAGGGACTTCCTGTGAGAGGAGGCATGTTCTAAAAAGAGGGAACGAGCCACTGGAGGAGGAAGAGATTCCATCTTGTCTAAAAAGCAGGTGCAGGTGTAAACTTCTGGATGAAGCCCTGGAGTCACCCTGGGGACCCGCACAGGACAATCTGGAAATCATCAATGCCCATCTCCTCCATAGCCTTCCTGACCAGGAAGCCAAAGGGCCTTGGTGTGCGAGGATATGAAAGGTAGTACTGAGACATGATATCAGATGACACCGCCAAGCAGGGAAGGGAGTCAGGAAGTCGATGTAATCGATGCCAACAACGAACCATCAAGGACTGGCGACGGAGATCAAGAGGTGGCTCATCACCGTCCACCAGGACACTGGGGATTGGGGACGACCTGAGGGCTCCGGTCGCCAGACATACCCCAGCATGATGAACAGGGTCTAAGACACTGAGACGGGCATCCAGGGCGCAAAATTTTTTTTCCCACTCTTTCTGGCAAATTGTACATGTGGCACCAATGTACTGGGTGACGTTTGGCACCACCGCATTTCTCACCATTCAACGATGTTTTTACTTTCTGATTAGTTATCAACGGAGCATTGTCAAGCAGCACATAATTGTATTTAAACACTATGCAAACAGGAATGGAAGAAACAGAAAAATGTACAAATAAAGATATGCATTGCACATTTATCCTAAATGTCGTAGAAGGTCCATGAGAGAATGTTAATTATTAATAGGCTAACTAGTAGATCAATACATTACATGTAGGCTATACGTATTAAATAAAGATAAGTCCTGCCTTATAAATGGTAATAAACTGTCTACAGTTATTTTACCTGCAATAAATTGCTTTCTTTCTGTTTATTGCAGGAGAACCAATTATTCAAGTACATCTGCTGAGATCATAACAGGAGAGAGAGAGAGAAAAAAAATGGTCTAAACTATTCTGTAAGATAAGTGTGACAGGAAACACGGAAAAAATTATAAAGAAAGGAGAAGCACTGCTCAAGAATTGAGAGAGAAAATCAAGAAGGCCGGTGTATTCCAGCATTTTTCTTACGATCGAAATGAAGCAACGTGCATTTATCTTTTCATGATGTTACTCATCTTGACACTTACTGATTTAACAGATACAGTATTATTTTCGGTGATAATGAAATGAAAATGGATTTGGTTAGATGCACTTCACATAATTTTAATCTTTTTTGTTTGTATGTAGCTTTTGGTTCTACATTCTATATACTGTATATGTTTCCTATTCATTTTGGGTACATATTATTATCGTTTATTTTGAGGATTTTTTTTTAAATTAAATTCAAGACTAGCATTAATAATCATACCTGTAAGCCATTTGCATCTGGTAAGACATGACACAATAAAATAATAAGAATGATTTGGCCCCAGATTATTTAACTAGTTTTATAAATCACCAAATGAGGAAGAACCCTCAAATCATTAACTCAACTCAAGTTACGGGTAAATAATCCATCAAACCAAGAATAATTGTTGTGCCACTCTTTTGGAAATAAATACATAATCCCTCCCGATAGTTTTATGCTACCAACATGACACTGTCTTATAGAGAAATCCAAACTGTCTCACTTTTAACAAAAAACACCCTCTTTATGTTTTAGATGAGTGAGTTTTACCCAATGTTGAATTTCTACTGACACACAAGGAAAGATTATGAGGGTCTTTTTCCTTTATCTTGATGGGTTGTAAAATTCGATTACAGTTAATTTCTTAATTTTCTTTAAGTCTTTTTACTGGTCTTCCACAACCAAGGCTTCTGCGCCCTCCGAGGGCAGTCTTTCGGCAAGCAACGGCAGCTGGCTGAACCCCTATTAATTTGCCACTATGGTTTTGACGACTAAGAGATGCCCCACAATATTTCCCAAATGTAAAAAATGCCGATACTATAGAAGCTTCAGTCTTCAGAATTTTAAGGCCTTGCAAAAAGCTTGCCAATGGTTCCAGGAACCTGTGTATTTCATCTATTGTAATATCTATCTGACTGATTTCTCCTTCTTTGAGACTAGCGTTACTCTGGCTTTCATTTGCAGACAGGTCTATGCCTAAATAAGTTTCTACTACACATGAAGATGCTGGGTTAGGTTCCAATTCGTCAACAGACTCTGCATTGCAAGATGCTTCATGGTAAAGTTCTTGACTCAAACCTACTGTTAACTCCTCATTAGCTGGCCTGTGTAGTGAGTCAAACCAATTTAATTCTCCGTCCTTTCAGTGGCAATCTTATAGAACATTTTCTGATATTTGGTGAGTGTCTTGGACTTACATTGATGCTTGTTATAAAAAAGTGTTTTGCTACTGTGTTGGCGCTTACAGGGTCCTCCCGTGACTCCCATTTCACATGAACAAATAGCCGCCTCCATATCTACATAGTAGCTTATATCAGGATCTTTCTGAGAGGGTACCTTGTATTCTTTAGCACTGAGCTGAGTGATTTTGCTTTTAGGCAAATTCCAATTTGCAATTGATATGTAGCGTGACGTTATAGCCTGCTTCCATCTGTTATTAGCTACATCTATAAGTTTTTGTTCATACACATTTTCTAGGCGAGTGTAGCTGCACTACATTGAATGCTTTTGTCCTGAAAAAGATTTTGTCTTTCATTACCTTCATTGCAGCTTCACAAAAATTATTTGTACTATTTACCCTAATAGGAAGCTTTCTCCTGAAACAATGCGCCCACCCCTGTCGTCTTTGGTACAAGCGCTCTGCATAGGTCAAAACACAATTGTACTTCTTTACTTTTTCATCCCCACAGAATGCATCATAGTGCAGGCTCATTTTTTTCCTCTGTTTTAGCATACAACATACGCTTCACTAGTTTCAGAATGTGAGGTCTGTGTTCCTTTTCAACTTTATGCTTCGCATCCCACAGGAAACGCCACATTGCTTGTAGAATATGAAATGAACAAAGAAGTAGAGTAGAGTCGTGGAACACATTGTGTAACGCTTTGCGCTCAGCTTCAGCATCATCAGTCGTGAAGATTTCGGGTCCCTCCTGTCTGCCAAAGAATGCATTGTTTGGAAAGAGATCTCTTAGAAGCCTAAATCCTTCTGTAAGTACCTTTTCTGATTCTGAACTGGTTATTAGCAACCTGACTGGTAGCCCTCCTGCAGCACTGTGAGTCATAAACAAAAAAACTCGGCAAACATGTCTATCCACTCCTCCAGAGGCATCTACGAATACCATCTCACTACTTT